>OX276336.1:36774962-37217747 GCA_946251815.1 Dasysyrphus albostriatus | reverse complement strand
CATTAAAAATATCGCTCCGGAAAAATGATATATATGCAGTATTCTCTAACCCATATAAATTAAAAAATATTTTAACATCTACCAAAGACAAAAGAGAGACACTAGACAAGTCCGGCATATACGAAATTACATGCAACGAATGTGACAAAAAATACTATGGCCAAACTAAACGCTCGGTTAGAACGAGATTCAAAGAACACAAAAACAATATAAAAAATAACGAAGTGAGAAAGTCCGCCTTCGCAATGCATGCAATACAAGAACAACACCTATCAACAACAATTGACAACGTCCGACTCCTCAAGTGCCTGCATGATAGCCGAAAACTGGATGCATTTGAAAGCCTATACATACATAGGAATGCTGCAGCTTTAAACGCTGATATGGGCAATATTGAGTCCGAGCTATTCGTGTTATAATTTTCTCTACTTGTTTCTTCCACCCCCCTGCTTTTAACTATGTTATAAATATTTCTCTCTTTTCTTTCACACCTTTTCATATTTTAATGTTTTATTGTGTAACTTAGCTATGTACCTATGTGATCTGCAAAAATGTAACAATGTATGTAATGTAAGCTTTTTAAATAAAGAGATTTTGCTGTCAGTCGTGTTGCTGATGATGGCTGGTAGACCGGCCGAAATGCATCCAAGCTTTTTTAAATAAATAAACAAACAAAAAAATTTATAATTTTGTAATCTCAAATTAATGGTGTTTTCATTTCTTTTAATTTTTATATGTTTGAGAGATTACGTAATTCCGAAACAATAATTAAACAACTTTTCAATGTCTGAAGGAAATTCATGTTCATTTTTCAAACACCAGATCTGCTTCTCCTGCTTTACCCTGTCTTTTCGGTCCCATTGGACACAGTTCTACTAAACTGAAGGTGCTCAGCTCCACCTTGTACGAGGACGTCTTGACTGTACATGTGCCACTGATCTACAGTTCTACGGCCAATGTGATAGATTAGCCGAACCGCCGCTCTATCTTGGATCTATCGTGGCCTTCGACTGTCTTGATGGAGGAATGAATGGGATGGAATAAAGCCGCTTAGACCTTAGACGCACACTCTCGTAGTATTCGTACTACGGGTAATAAGACCCAAAAATTAGGCTGTTGGTAGAGGACACCGCTCTTGCAAAGTAACCCCGAATAAGGTTCAGCAAGAAATTATCTATCCTGTATATGTTGGTGCCACGTTGTTTTATAGAACCAGGTTGGAATAGTAATGTTTGTACTCCGATGTTCTGTGTAATCCAAAGCAGGGTGGAAGACACTGCCTCTCAAACACTCGAATCTTTTCCATTTGAGATGGGGCAACGTTGAACCAAACTGGGCATCCATAGGCAATCATCGGCCGGATAAGGGCCATGTAGCAAATCACCTTCACCCTGCTGTCAAGCCGGCTGCTGTAAAACAACCGTTTCGTCAGGGCAAAAGCTCCCCTAGCCCTGGCCAGAGCAGCATTTATATGTCTGTCGAAATACAAATACTGATCCATCCAGATGCCAAGGTACTTTACAACACTTTTACTCGCCAGTGGATGTCCATTAGGCCCTACGATCACCAGCTCTCTCGTATCCCTTGTGACTCCATGCAACAGAGTCCTAAAAAATATGGTTTCTGATTTCTGAAAGTTGATTTTTATCTTCCAGTAATCGAAATGTAACTGAAACTTCTCGAAGTAAAGCTGCAAAAGAATTCTGATGACCTTGACTTTTGGAGCTATTTTGTATGCAATTAGATCGTCTGCATACGTAATTGCCTTAGTTAGACTACTTATCAGATCACTGGTGTAAATGCTGAAGAGGATCGGCTGGTTGACAGCTCCCTGCTGAAGACCATTTTCAATATTAAAGGTTGTGGCAGAGCTGTGCATCGGTTGGAATGAGATGCAGTTCATTTTCAACTCAAAACTGGACGTCTTTTCCACCGCTGGAAGTTCATGATTTTTTTTTTTTTTAACTGTTGAAGGAAGCTACAACTATTCAAATAATCAAGTTTGCTGAAATTAGTTTCGTATACAAAAATATAAACTCGATTGTATGAAAGAATTTGGTTGGATTACGATGGAGTGCATTTTCCACTCAAAAGCGGATTGCTTTTACATGTCTTTAAGTTCAGCTGACTATTTTTATTGCTGCTGATTATGTAAGCTATTTCCATACGATGGTTCAGTTTTCCTATACTAATTCTTTACAAAAAAAGATGCAGCGCCGAACCTTTGAACCCTTAATCTGAAAACTGAGTGTTTTTCCGCTTCCACTGCAAAAAATTTAATGCAAGTGCTATTTTGTTTGTTTGTACAACAGTTTTTATTAGCCTTCAATATATCTCTTAACTAAATTACAGCTTTTGTGATGTTCGTTTCCTGCACAAAAAAATGCAACATATTTGGGCTTATAGTGCTGGAGCACTTCATTTCAAGCCAAAAACAACTTTAAGAATTAGTTATTTGTTTTGATGGCAAGTACAGAGCCAGCGATAAATTGAGTATCAGACTAACATACTATATTAATTAGAAAAATGATCTCAAGATAACAATATTGGGGTGACTTAAAAATACACAAAGCTGTTCCGGTACTAATGTAATGACAGCTATGGAAATTATATCATGCTTTCAACATATTCTTCATTTTTTTATTATGCAATTTTGACAAATAGTTATTGTCTTTATTCTATTGGAGTCCCTGATTCTACAAAATATGAGTAGCTTATAAACCATAAAATATTAAACTTTTAAAAATAAAGTATACTTGTAACCCTTACATTACACAAAAATAAAGCATACCATAAAACCTATTTAATACTAATACATAGTATCTACAATCCCTAGATACCGTGGATTTTTTAAATATATAATATTGCTCTGTTGAGATTTTTTTAACCCTTCTTAACATCAGTAGCCAAAAAAAAAGAAGTAAATTTCATCCCTGGAATGAGTTAATTTTCATTAATTTAATATCAACATTTTTGTCCCAAGTGCACGACATAAAAAAATATCATAATTCACGTTTAAAAAAAAAATAAACACCAACAAGCCCTTGACTTGACATATTATCTTTAACTGTTTTCAGTTTGCCCCGAGGGAAATCTAAAACCCAGGTAAACTTCTGTCAGTATGTTGTGAAAGTTGAAAAACAAAAGAGTTAACATTGTAGCTTAATTATTTTTGCCCTTTGAAAATATAATTAAAATTTCTGGATAATTTTCGGATGTTGTATTTTTACACCGTGGAATAAGATACAAAAAGAAAAAAAAAAACAATAATACTTATCCAAGACTCAAAGGATTGCAAAGACTATAATATGAAGGTACAATCTTGTTAGATTTGATGATGAACCCATGGCAAGGGATGTGCGTGCGTTTTTCCAGTTCCAAATCAACCCTTCAAGATGTTTAAAAATGCATGTCCTTGGAGAGAAATATGCTCGAGTAGGTACCTACTCCGTGTTTGTGTTTTGTTTAACTTTGAAAATGTTAAACGGAATGTAAATTATTGTAAGCGTTTCTTGTGATGGTGTGAGCAAAGGAAATAGCTGTTGCTTCTACAGGTGGATTATATAGAGCAGCTTTAAGGGTATTCATTTTAAATTAGTTGTGTTGGATTTTTGTTTCCATGTAGCTTTTGTTTAGAAAAAAATAATATCTAATAGATTAGTAATTAAGTGTGTAAATACTCATGGAAAATGTATGTAGTCTTTGGTTGGATTTAAAACAAAGAAATTAAGTTTAAATGAAATTTAATAGTCTAATAGCTATTAATAGCATTTCAATTAATTAACAGGGCTGGCAGGTCATACTTAACCCAAGTGGGAAGTTAATAAAAAATAAGAAACAGACATTTTGGATGGTAGCTATGGATTGTTACAAGAAGAGGTGTAATTTTAAATCGTTCCAAAAAAGCATTTGGTTTGGTGATATTTTGGCATTTATAATGGGTTATTCGTTTTAAATTTTCTTTTTAATAATTTTTTAGAGTGACCATTTTAATTATGATTTAAATTAAAAATCAATCTTAGGTGTTAAAGTATAATCTTTACTATTTCCTGTAAGAAAAACCTGTGACATTTACTTTTTGAAGATAATTTCTTTGAAATGTTGCCCACAACTACGCTGCGCCGTGTATGGTCCATTCATCATGTCCAATTTTGGATCACTCTTTGTAGAATTGGTTTCTGTCCACACGTCACACGAACTTAGCAGCATAACTAATTATTCACCAAATTGTTCTCGCAGATTGAGAGCTTCAACTTGAGATAACAAATAGTTTTTTTCATGGTGCGAGTGTGATAAATGGTGCCATTGACTGTTTTGTTCTGGTTATCTAGTTTAAAAAAAAAAACATGGACCGATGATTCCATAAGCTCGTAAACCACACCAAACTGTTTTTACTTACGTATGACGCACCCTTAAGCCAGAAATATACTAAAACTAAAAATGTCTGTTTCTTATCGTGAAAAATTTTCACAAATTGTCACATATTCCTGTTTGTTAACTCAAAAAGTTACATCGAGAGAACGCAATGAGAAAGCAAATAATTTTCCCTCCGTTGGAAAACTTGTGAATTCCTGCTTAATAAATTTCTGTGAACACGAAATAATACAAGTACTGTCAAAAATGGTTGTGGTCAGTTTCCTTCACAGTGTTGTCACTAATTGTGAAATTTTCCAAAGTAGGTTTTCAAAAAAAAAAAAAATGCAGTACCTATATTCAATTTTATTACAGAAGATCGGCATACTCCAGTTTTTACTATTATTTTTAAAATAGAAGAACAAAAGAAATTCAAAAAAGTATAATATAGTTAATTAAGGGGTTGCGGTCGAAATTCTGGCAGGGTCAAAATTCTTTTTGCTAAATTCTGCTTTCAAAATTCTGCTTTTCAAAATTATGTTTTCAAAATTCTGTTTTTAAATTCTGTTTTACAAAGTTCTGTCAATAATAAAAATTTTAACATTTTCCATTTTTGAAAGAATACTACTCCTGCACCTGCAACCGATAATAGAAGAGAAACAATTTAAACCTGAACATCAGTTCGGATTAAGAAGCAAGCATTCGACAGTTGATCAAGTGCATAGAATTACTGACGTAATTGAGAGAGCTCTTGAAGAAAAGAAAATCTGTTCGACTGTCTTTTTGGACGTGTCGCAGGCGTTTGACAAGGTGTGGCACGAAGGCCTCAAATTCAAATTAAGACAAGTTCTGCCTGAAGGACTTAACAACATTTTAAACGGATATCTAAATGAAAGACTTTTTCGTGTAAGACACGGAAATGACTATTTTGATTTCAAAGAAATAGTGGCTGGGGTACCACAAGGAAGTGTATTAGGTCCAGTTCTGTACCTTTTATTTACACGCGATATACCTCAAACAGATGACACTATTGTAGCCACGTTTGCTGATGATACTGCAATACTAGCAGTAGGCAAAACGATTAGAGAAACTACAATTAAATTACAAAATGCTCTTAATAATGTTAATGAGTGGACGAAAACATGGCGAATAGCGCTCAATAAACAAAAGTCAGTCCACGTAGACTTTACGTACGAGTATAAAAAAAATAAATAGATTACCCGTCTTTCTTAATACCGCTCGTGTTCCATTTGCAAATGAGGCTAAATATCTGGCAATGACTCTAGACACGAAATTAAAATGGAAGCCGCACGTGAAAAAGAAATGCGAAGAACTAAAAAGTAAATTAAGAGATATGAACTGGTTACTCGGCAAATATTCAAAGCTTAGTATTGAAAATAAGTTGATTTTATACAAGCAGGTACTTAAATCTGTTTGGACTTAAGGCCTGGTCAAACAGAGCGCGATCTGGTGATCTTTGTGAGAAATGACAAACAAAATTTGATCGCTGCGATCTTTTTTCCCCATTGCGGTATTGATCGCATCGCTGGATCGCGTTCTGTCTGCCCAGACCCTTATGGTATACAACTTTGAGGTTGTACCTGCGATACAAACTTAAATAACTTACAAATGTTTGAAAATTAATTGCTTAGGTCATTTGTTAATGCTCCGTGGTATACAAGAAACGAAGATCTTCACAGAGATCTCGGGACTCCTACAGTCCGGGACGAAATAATAAACTTCGCGCGAAAGCATAGAAATCGATTATTAGAACACGCTAATTTAACGATTATTGACATTCTTGACGAATCTAATTTAGTACGCCGTCTGCGAAGAACAAAACCTTTCGACTTGGTGCGGTGAACAGAAAACCGCTTTGAAATCGCGGATTAAGCAGGAACTTTCACCGGAAAGTAACCTGCAACACGTTACTTAACTTCGTTAAAAATAAATTGCTAGATAAGTTTCAACTTAGTTGCAATCGGGAAGTGGAGGTGGTTTTAGTGTAGTAAGAATCTCACACTTCTATGAGCACGTGTTTTTCGGTCCTCATAGAGCCTGATATGCAGGTTTTGCACCTACCCACGGGAAAAAAAAATGTTTCCAAATATTCTTTTTATTATTGACAGAATTTCGTAAATCGACTTTCTTATAGGAAACATTTCTTTTATATGGTGAAAAAGTGGTGTAGCAGTTTTTTTTTTAGATTCCCATGTGTTTTACTTACATTAATTCATCTAAAATCCATCTAAGATACCACTATAAATTCTTAATTTATAAGTTTTTCAAAAATATCTCCTTTTTTTAATTTTAAATTAAGTAATATCATACTATGTTCCCACCAAAACGATTTTTGATATTTTTAATTGATGGAACAAGAATAAGAACAAGAAAATTTCATCGAAATCTCAATAACAACTCTAGATTTCAGCGATATCTTAAGGAAATCCTGATCCACCACTTTGAAATCTCAAAAAAAAAGTATTAAAAGAAACATCGATCTGGTTTAAAAATTTGTAAAAACCTCAAAAAACCTGTAAAAATATAAAAATAAATTAAAAGATAAGTTGTGCATGTTTTGTGTGTTTTATTTTGAAAAAAATAAGTCAATGTTAACATTAAAATTGAACATGGTGCAAACTAGAAATGAGACAAATGGTTTACGAAAAGTTGTACTATTTTTTGTTCATTGTCATTAAAAATACAAGTTATTTGAGAAAAAGCAGAATAGGCAGAATTTTATGAAAAAAAAAAAAAAATTTGAAAAGCAGAATTTCGACAGACAGAACTGGAAAAAACAAAATTTCGTAAAACAGAATTTTTTGAAAAAAAAAAAAATAATTTTGAAACCAGGATTTTGACCCACTCCCTTAATTAAGTCATTTCCAGAAGTCGTAAGAATAAAATTGAATATAAGTGGACTGAATTTTGGTGAATAATATTTTCATTTTCCGAAAAATGAAAGTTCAGTAGACACTATTTAAAAGCAGCAGATACACGGCAAAGTGGCAACGCCATTTATACACAAAAATGACGTTTCTAACAAAAAGTGGTGCATTTTATGATTCATTGCGTATGTTACCTTTTTTAAAATTTCCGCAGCTCTAATAGAATTTTCCCCTCTTTTCAAAATTCGATAGGTTTTAAACATTTAAAAAAAAATATTCCAAAAAACACCTAATTAGGTACATTAAGCCCTATTCAGACTATAATTTCAGTTTCAGTTGAGCTATCAGTTAAGCTTTCAGTAAAACTGATATATAAATGCAAAAATTGAATCATTAAACTACAACTGACGTATGGAATTCTCATAAACTGTTCAGTGATGTGTAAATATATTTCAGTTCAGTTGCCATTTCACCTGCAGTTGGCGGTGAATCAACGTCTTTAATAGTATGTGTTATTTGTTTCTAATATTTTGAAACTGACTTAAATTTGGTCGATTTCATTAAAGTTAATCATGCGTGTCCATGTTTGTGGAAGAAAAGTTATCATTTAAGCTGATAGCCCAACTTAAATTGAATTTATTGATAAAATGAGGTTTTGGAAAACAAACAAAATAATGGAATATCAGCTATGAAAAATGTACTTCACTGTATGTGCTTCGATGTAATTATTATTATTATTGCGTCGACATAATTTTTTTTTGGATATAAAATAATTTTTTTAGAAACTGCCCCCTGATTAAGGGGTGGGGTACAGATTTTTCCCGGCAAACAATTTTCCCGAAATTATCCCCTGAAATATTGAGCATGAATTAGGGGACACTCTGTATGTTTGAGAAATAGTACGCATACGCCACAGTGTACCATTTTAATTTCAGCCGAATAGCTATTTTGATTGCAAAAACAAGGCGGTTGCTCAAATACTAGTATAAGTTTAATTTTAACTCAATATTATTAGGCAATTAGTATATTTTAACTTAAAAAAGGTAGATTTACATAAGTTGGATTTGCAGTTAGACAAAAACATTTGTTCTGAGAACAATCTTTTAATATCGGCAGGATATATTCGCTTCATTAAGTCGTTAAATATTATTTATTTTGTATTTGTACAGGTCCCCATTACATTATAAGTTCATTTGTTCTTTTGTTATCTTAAAGATAGCTATTGTTTATTGTTTTTGACTTTCTTGGCAATGATTTCTTTATTTGACGATTCGGCTACGTCGTCTAAATATCAATTCGTATTTTAGGCATTTGAATGAACTACTGCAGTGTTTCTAAATGATTGAAATTAAATTTATTAATTTTATTGTGGCTTGTTTAAGATACCTACCCACTTTTTCCAGTTATTTTCTCTTTGAATATAATTAATTTTAATGAATTTGTTGTTTCAAATTAAAATTTTTCCAATCAATTAGAAAAGTTTAAAAATTTCCTAACAAACTTCTTATCAAAACGTTATTTACAAAAAGTTTTAATTGGAAACAAAGATGAAATTTGAAATTAAAACTTTTTGTTCAGAATTAATTTTCCTATTAAAATGCATGAAATTTTATAAGAACATTTTACTTTAATCCACCCAACTATTATTGGCAACACGAATTATTTGGCCTAACAGGTTTTTTCTTTAAATAAAACTTAAAATTTTGATTGCAAAAACAGGGTGATAAGAAACTAAAGAAATAAGTGAAATAAAAGGAAACAAATTAAAATTTTGAGAGAATAAACTCAGAACTCTGGTATTTAAAACATATCTAAAATAAGTCAAAATAAGCCCATGGCAACATTGATATTTAGCTGTTTCCAATATAACCACATATCGGAGATGAAAAAAACTATTCCGTTATAAAAAAGACTTGTCATCCTAAAACCTAATACTACTTTTTATTAGACCAAATGAGGTAATTTCGTTGAAAATTTACAAATTCGTTACGAAATCATCTCATTTCCCATACAAAATTTCCATTTCTAAATGAGATAATTTCATATTTGCACAAAATTAGGTTGGCAATTAAGTCAAAACCTACTGAACACACCCACCCAATTGGCCACATTTTGAGGAGCTCTGAAAACATTTTGTATCAAAATGTCAAAGTTCAATGGAAGTGAAAGAAAAAAAGAACAAGAAAAAGCAATTAATAGCCAGTTGAAATTCAAATATGAAATGAGCAATCAAACAAAACTACCAAATTTCATTTGAAAATACTTTTTATGTGATTTGCGAAACTACCTCATTTGGCTCAAACAAAAACGTAGTATAAAAATTTACAAAACCATTTGAATATAAAAAGCAAAAATAGTAGTAACAGTATAATTTTGAAAAAAAAATCATTTTGAACAATTTATTTTCAGTTATGTTTCCGAAATTTTGAGTTTGATAATATAACTTAATTTTAACAGAATATCAAAAAATGAATTTCTGGCTTTTAAAAAAATATAGCATGGTGATGTTTTACATGTTTTAAATGTTTATAAATATGCTTTTTCTAATTAAGTCAATTTTTTTTTGATTGACCCAACCGCTTCAAACTGATGAAAAAAAGATCCCTCTCTAAAAAAAATTTTGTGCAAGCTGAGTCCAGTGCTTTTTTTGATATTTAATAAAAAATGTTCGTATATAATTTTGGTTGGAATTAGCTAAATGGCTATTTACTTCAATCTACATTTGATACCAAAACTAAATTTGCTACTTATTCCACATTGCTTGGGCAAGTGTAGTCAAAATATCAGTACCATGGCATGTCCGTTCCTTGTTTTTCCAATTAAATCTACTATTTCTGATGAAATACTTCATTGAATAAAAATGTTGTTCTAAGAAAAATTTGAGTCCGACTCCTGTTGAATTTTTTTTTGTTGCAAAAACTAAGTCAAAATACTTATTGCTGAAAGATATAATAATAAATGAATGTTGTCCTATGATTTTCTTTTATTTTTGAATTCAAAACGTTTGAATGGTGGTTTTCTAAAAGAAGAAGCACTATTTATGCATAGTTTAAAACAGTCGTAATTTTTTTTAACTTTGTTGTACTTTAAGAGTGATATGTTTTCATTCAAAGAAAGTATGTCACAAATTTATTAGTCAGTACCGCGGTTGTATTTTTTAATCATGTTATAACATGTTTTTGGTTGAGAGTCAGAATTTTTTATTTATTTTATCTGTCTATGTTAAATGTTCCTGAAAATATTTGTTCTCATTAGCATACCGAAGTAAGGTCACATAAACTGTTTAAATATCTGTAATATGGATGTCAGTACCATGGCTTCGTAAAATTTAACGAAATTATTTCTTCGATTGTATTTATTTTGTACTAATTTTTATATGTGAACGGTAGCATTGCCTCACTTGGCCAAACAAAAATTACATATTCTGTGCAATAATAACTAAATAATAACCCAGCACAATGAAAGGGTTGCCATTCAGAAAAATAGACTACAAAAACGAAAAAATTATAAATTTTTAAAGAAAATAAGGGAACTAGAAATATCAAGAGGTCAAAGAACCACATGTAATCAAAAATATCAACAAAAATATGGTCAAAAAGAGATAGAACAAAATACAAATAATAAAAAGTAAAAGAGTTTCATTACCGTCTATTCCAGTTTTAGTACATTTCGCCATATTTTTTGTTCCCATAAAGTAGTAGCAAAATAATTTTATAGGTTTGATACCCTGACTTAATAAAGCCACAAAAAAAAAAAAACAAAAATTGTTTTCAATAAATTTTAATTTTTGAATTAAAAAAAAAAAATAATAACAGTTTGGCAAAGAATCACCCATATGTTCTGCCATTATTATTGCATACTATGCCTTTTATATGCATAAATACATTCAAATTTAAGCCATTTCCCTGTGGTTGAATGTGGCTAATTTTGGATGTATGTTTTATATCTTTTATAACAATTTAAATTTTCCGTAGATTTTCCTGAGTAGATATATATCTTGTTCATTAACACTACCTGAATATGTGGGTCATAATTTATCTTAAAAAACACTTAAGCACTTTTTTATTTTTTTTGCCAAGAAAAATCATCAATGATCTATTTCTTGGCGAATAGATTTGTGAACAAGCTTAATGGTAGTGGGTATCTCAAACACTTCTTATTTTATTGATATTTAAAAGTTGAGTTTCTTAATTAAAGAGCTATTTATAAAACGAACAACAAAAATATTTGAAAAAAAGTCAATTAAAAAAAAGGTTACACATACGCCCGAGTGTATCATTCTATCAAAAATTCATTTTATTCATAATTGTTTACAATTTCGTGCATGTATATAAAAATATACCAAAATTTTTCTGGCTTTTTTTGAAATAATAGTTTTATGGAACTATATTCTTACTTTATCATAGGACTATTCCCAACTAACAATTTAACTTGTATAAGGTTCTATACAAGTTATTTTCAGACTGCTATAGAAAAAGTAAAAGGCCTTATGCAAGCCATTTTGGCGCATTTACCCAAGCTAATTAACTGCCATAAGACTTTTGTTGACAGGTCTTATAGCAGCAAATAGCTTTTCATGAATTGCTATTAGCTTGGCTGAATAAGCTATAGCTTGCCTTGTATGTTTAAAAAAGGCCTTACGAATGCCATTTTGACAGCTATTGCCAAAAGCTTGCCTTGGATGTTTATATAAGGCCTTACCCAAATTTATTTTGCATAAGTAATCCATCGAGAGAAAAAAATAATTTTTGCAAAGCTGATTCAGAAATAAAAAAAAAATATATTTTTTTATCGGTTTTTATTTTATTTCTCTGATGTTGTATTTTTTATTGCATTTTATTTTATTGTATTTTTTTCTCCTCAGTCAGCTTCCGAAACCTTTTTTTCTGTATTCTGTAATGAGTCAAATGTTAATTTAATTATAAAAATTAAAAGTTTTTTTTTACCTGGGATTTGAATTCGATTCCTACCACTATGCCAATTTGCTGTTGAGGAAAATATAATCAAAAGTGAATAAGTGGACGCAGAGGTCAATAAATAGCTGTGGCAATCTAATATCTGTTCTTTGTTCTTCAAAATTTCTTGAATGTTCTCTGGCTGTTTTAAGAATTGTTCTCTGTTTTTTCTCACTTGTCTTTGGTAGGTTATTCATTTTTAAGTTTTGCTAAAAAGTTCAATGTTACTGTAAGCACTTCATTTCTGTTTTATGATGTTTGATGGGTGCTTACCGTTTTTATTTATTTTAATCTTAATCTGATTTTTTTATAAGCACAATATTTTACAAGACACAATTGTTGATCCTCACTGATTATTTTAATTTGTATTAGGCCTTTACAAACAAGCCTTATAAACGTTGTTGGCAATGATTTGTCGTGGAGAGTCTTATAGCAGCTATTATTTTTAACATTTTCAGTAAACAAGTTTGGAAGGCCTTATACAAGCCATTTATAACTTATATTTATGAGCCTTGTATAGAGCTTGTGTAGCTCATATTTTAAGGCCTTATAGCAGCTATTTGCTTAAATTTCAGGTGGAAAATTCTTGGCTTGCTCCAGATTACCTTATACAAGCTCTATACAAGCTATTACTTGCCAAATTAGAAAAATTTTACCTTATACAAGCTAAATTGTTAGTTGGGTTGGTACTATAGGACAAGTTTTGGATTCGTGAACAAAAAATTCGAGATAACAATCAAACATGACATAACGATGATAGAGAACAAGAAAACAATTGGCTGGCACAATTCTCTCTATAGCCTTAACAATGATGCGATCTTCTACAAATTTTGAACCTAAGGCTTTTCGGCGATTCCCTAGAGGAGAAATATAATTTTTTAGCTCCAAAAATAACAGTACTTGTCATACAACCGTTAAAAAAATATTTATCTCAAAAACTCAAAAGCGGCTCCAAAGATCTGGATTCAAAAATCAGTGCATTATTGAAGATGTAGTGAGTATTTTAGTACAAACAAATTTACCAAAAACTGTTATAAATGGTACCTGCCATGTAAAGGTGTTTTGGATATTCGATTTTCCCATTGATTTCTATACATCGATTTCAATTAAAATTTATATCAAAAAGCTTCTTCTTACAAAATTTTGAAGAAAAATTATTTTGGATTTAAGAAAAGTTTTTTTTTTTTTTGAAAATTCAATATTTCAAAAATGTGTTGATGATTTTTTTGGGAACTATGTTTATATGTATATGTATATTGTATTTAAAAATATACAAATTGTATATAAGCACTCATGATTTCCGTGCCAACATTTTTTCAAATAATCCCAATTTCTTATATGTAAAAAATTATTTTTTAAGAAACCCGCTCCATAGATTTCAAATTTTTGTTTTGCATATTATGTATTTAATTTTTTTTCAAATTATCAAATGGCATATGTACTTGTTTATTTTATTAATTTTTGAACTCTTAATTATTTAATGGGTTGTTTAAACAGTTAAAAGAACGATTTAAATGCTTTTTATACTTTTTTATAATTACTTCCGTATTTTTAAAATTCTTAAGTTCCAACTTGAATATATCTCAAAAACGGTTCCAAAAATTTTGATACAAAAAAGAGTTTATTATTAATTGTTGGTAATATATACTTCTTGGTAAAAAACAAATTCCAAAAACTGATACAAACGGGTTATATACTTTCGATAAGTCAAAGTTGATTTAAAAAAATTATTAATATTTGTCGCACTTCAAAAATTGTATAAAAATAAAATTTTGAGTGATTTTGATTTTTTAATTCCAATTTGTATTTCCTTAAATATTTGTTTCTATTTATTTGCCTGTACACTTTATGTAAAATAATTTGAATTAGTTAAATCAGCTCAGATTAACTCTAAGCTTACCCAAGAAATAGACGGAAAAAGTACTAAAAACACAGTTTTCGAAAACTAACTCAGTTGTTTAGCGAGTCGAAGAACCATTTAATTTCAAAAATTTTTCCAATATTCTTATTCTTACAGTTCTAATGCAACTTTTGGCAGGTATCTTAAAGAAATTTCGTCACTCTAGTACCTTAAACTCTCAACAGGAGATATACAAATTAAATAGTTAAACTTGTGTAACTATTAAATCTTTAACTCAAATCAGCTAGAAGCAATTCACCAATTTATTTAATTTTTTTAGTTCCATTAAGCAAACACAAACTAAAGCTTAAACAAATCATATGCTTGTGTTGGTTTCTCACCACAAGACACAAAAAAAAAATCCCTCTTCAAGGAGGTTCTTGTTGGTGAAAAAAAAGAAGTCCTCCTCCACTTCAAGTATAAGTACACAGCGACAGCAGTGGACAAAGAAAAAAGCCTTATGTATAGTAGCATTCCCAGATATATATATATATGCTGTAGGTAAGCATATAAAAAGGAAAAGACATCGACGACGACGATGTGTAAATAATTCAGGACATAAAAAAGGACACATTCAACTTAATATATTCACTCATTTACATAAAAACCCCAACTATTTGTGCTCCCTTTGTCGTTGGTAGTACATAGTCGTAGTCGTAGTCGAAGAAACAAGGAATTTCTATTGCAGAAACAGAGGTAACAGAGTACAATCTCCAGACAGTCCTTGCTCATGCTCTATTATCTCTGGAGAGAGTCCTTTAAGAGAATTTGAAGTTACCAGCAGTGCCACCAAGTTTCGTTCTCTTCAGGCTGAAAGTACATGGTGATGGTGATACATTGGTTTGTTATTCCTTTTGGCCAGGCCATATCCTTGCATTGACTGCTTAATGTGGTGGTTTTATTTGTGTTTTTTTTTTTGCTTGTTCTTCTTCTTCCTCTAAGGATGCTCTGGTGACACCTCCCTGTGCGCAAAAACATTCTAGGGACACTCGGTTTGACAAACCAATTGTGTCCTTTTGCTTGGGTCATTGCCAGATAAATTCTAGCCAATAAAATCGAAGACATATATTTTTTTGTTTCATCTTCTTCCATGTGTGCAGGCTGGAATTTTTTTGGGATGGGGTAAGTAGAGCGATAGGGACACTGGAGCACTGGAGGTTTTATCGTGTCCTTTTATCTGCTCCATTCCTTTTTTTTTTATTATTTAAATAAGAGATTGCTTGTATATTTTGGTGTCTCGCGCAGATGTGAAATTCAAGATTGGATAAGGATGGTGGTGATGTTTTGTGTGGATAAAAATGAAGAATCACCCCATAAAACTCCATTTAGGATCTTTTTCATCTGCACCTAGAATGTTTTGTAATTTCTTGTTTGCGTTTTTCTTAAGCTGTTCGTATTGATTTTTGAACATAGGTTTATATGCAACTATGTATGTGTCTACTATGACTTTAAGCAGAAGGAAGAATTTAATGAAACTGTAAAGCAGAGAAACTTAAGATATAGTTATGGACCTTGTATACTCTATAGCCTGGTAAATGTTTTATTGAATGAAAAATTTAATCCGGTAGGTATACAACATTTTCTTAGCTATACTTACCAATAAATTTAGCTTTGAAATACCACAGATAATTTTCTAGTGTTTCGAGGGAAAATAATTTACTAAAATTTAAGGTTCCCACTTTTAGTTTAACTTTTACCAGGTAATTTTTTGTATATCCCTCTTATCTTAAAGTAGATAAAAATTATTGATTTAAATATAAAATCTGAGTAAAAAATTAAAATCCTAGAATACATTTGAGTGAAGGTAGGTAACTCCAATTTTTGAGCGCTTTCATAAGTTGATTACTTTGTTTTCTTAATTTCGCATACCTACATATTACATTTATAAAATTATCATTATTGTGGCTTTTAAAGTCAACACGACATGCTATATTGTGAGAAATATTCATTGAAGAAGGGCAGATATTTTCATACTAAAAGGGTAAAAACAGTCATCTCTCTCAACTCACTTTGCAGTATTTATAAATTCAAAAGTTTTTAACAATTTGAAAGAAAAGAAAAATTATGTAAGTACTTATTTATTACTTAACCCTTTTTCTAAAATTATGTCAAACAATGTTTTAATATTAAGAAAATATAAATAGTCCGATTTGTCAAATTTTGACATTTCTTCATGTTCCGAGCTCCCTATAGAAGTGGAATCCATCATTTTTAAAGTGATGTCTGTATTTATACGTATGTAAAGGGTGATTTTTTAAGAGGCTTAGAACTTTAAAAAAAAAAAAAACATACAAAATTCGAAAAAATTAATGAAATATTTATTTGAATCGATAGTTTGAACCTTGCAATTTAATGTTTAAAGATAATTTCATGCAAATGTTGACCGCGGCTGCGTCTCAGGTAGCCCATCCGCTGAGTCCAATTGTGGCATACTCTTTCACACATATCGGCCGGTATCTCACGAATGAATGCATGGATGTTGGCTTCCAGTGCGTCAATCGAAGCTGGCTTGTCCCTATAGACATTAGCCTTGACATACCTCCACAAAAAATAATCTAATGGTGTCAAATCGCACGATCTAGGCGGCCAACTGACCGGCCCGAAACGTGAAATTAACTGTTCACCAAACTCGCCTCGCAATTGCGCCATTGTTTCGCGTGCTGTGTGGCATGTGGCACCGTCTTGTTGAAACCACATATCATGCAAGTCAAGAACTTCCATTTCGGGCAAAAAAAAGTTTGTTATCATCGCTCGGTAGCGTTCACCATTGACAGTAACGCTGCGATTCGCATCATCTTTGAAGAAATATGGCCCAATAATGCCGCCGGCTCATAAACCGCACCAAACAGTGGCTTTTTCGGGATGCATTGGTAGCTGTTGCAATGCTTCTGGCTGATCTTCACTCCAAATGCGGCAATTATGCTTATTTACGTACCCATTCAACTAAAAATGAGCTTCATCGCTGAACACAATTTCCAACATTTTGAACATTTCGAACCGAGCACGAATTTTGATAGTAAAATTCAATAATTTGCAAGCGTTGTTCATTTGTAAGACGATCTATGGTTAAATTGCAAACCAAACTGAAGCTGTTTGACAGTGACACAAGGTACTAAACACACGTCAGCTGTCAAAACCAGTGTTGCCAAAACCAAACCAGCTAAAAAATCACCCGTTACAAACTTACTTCGTACGCTTCTTTACTTTTTTCCAGGAGTGTCAAGTTAGCAAAACAACTTTGACGAATCGGAAATGAATAGGTATATAATTTGCCGTTAATTATTCGTTAATAAGTTCTGATGATTTAGAATTTGTCGTTCAAAGTTTTCTCTGTTTTTTTTTTTTGGATTCTTTAGTAACTTGACATGAAGTTTGGAAAAAAGATCACCTCAAAATGGAATACAAAATGTTAAAACCAGTTGGTTAATAGCTTATTAATCAACCACTAATTAGCCGTTTATAAGTTGTGATAATATCGAACTTATCATTTTATATTTTCAATGTTTTTTTTTCGAAAAGTGGTAACAACTTCCAAAACTTAATATTTTACTCCATAATTATTTTGCGTCAGTTAGTTGTTTAAAATTCAATTTGTCATGTGATGTTTTCTATGCATTTTTGGGTGATGTGTTTTCTATGAGCGCTAAGCTACCAAATCGATTTTCACAAATCAAAAAATGGATGGGTGGGATAATTGGCCGTTAATTAGTTGTGACAGTTTCGAATTTGTTGTTCATTGTTTTCTATGTTTATTTTTTTAAGTACTTTGCCAGCTTGACTCACCTCGAAAAGCTTGAAATTCTTCATATACTTAATATTCTATGGCTTAATAATTTGCGTTAATTGGTTAGTAATTAGCTGTGAAGTTGAAATCAATTGTGTAATGTTTTCTATGTTTTTTTAGCTGTTCCTTAAGTTGATATGAAGACAGCAAAGCACCACCTCGAAAAGTGATTTAAACTGCTTATACCTTAAAGTTGTATGGCTTTGTGAGAATTTCGGAATTTTCGTGCAGTGTTTTCTATGTTTTTTTTTATTTTCCAAAATTCGTATTAAATCAGCAAAGAATATCAGAAAAGTTCCGAAAACTTATTAAATTTAGTATAGTTAAGTGGTCAATAATTGGAAATTTATTGGTTATTGATTACAAGTGACAATTTTTTAATTGTTATGTAATATGTTAAAAAACTCCAATTTATAATAAATGCATGCCTTCAACTAAGATATGTGCCACATCATTGGAAAATTGCAGAAGTCATTGTTATACCTAAACAAGGTAAACCACCAACAGAAGTAACATCTTACAGACCTATATCGCTTATACCAATCATGGCAAAAGTTTTCGAAAAACTGCTTCTGAAAAGACTAAGCAAAATAATAGAAGAAAGAAGACTTATTCCGAGCCATCAGTTTGAATTTAGAAATAAACATTCCACGATAGACCAAGTGCATCGGATTACGGATGTTGTGGAAATGGCACTTGAAGAAAAACAAGTATGCTCTGCTTTATTCTTAGATGTTGCTCAAGCCTTTGACAAGGTTCGGCACTTGCGACTTGAGTACAAACTGCAAAGGGATCTTCCCAGGCAGTACTACGTAATACTGAAATCCTACGTTACGAACCGACTCTTTAGAGTACGGTACGACCAAAATTACTCGGAACTAAAGAAAATTGAAGCCGGTGTACCACAAGGAAGTGTCCTAGGACCAACCCTGTATCTGTTATATACAAGGGATATTCCAGTGGACATCAACGCTATCATGGCCACCTTTGCTGATGATACTGCAATATTGGTGCCAGATAAATCCGTTACAAAGGCTACAGAAAAACTGCAAAATGCAGTCAATAAAGTTAGTGATTGGACGCAAAAATGGCGAACCAAATTAAATGAATCAAAATCGACGCATATAAACCTTACAAACAAAAAAATAAACAATGTTCCAATTCTTATAAACAGTACAACAGTACCTTACTCCAATACTGCCAAATACCTTGGAATGACTTTGGATGCAAAGCTTAAATGGAAAGAGCACATCAAAAAGAAAAAAGACGAACTAAACTTGAAGTACAGAAAAATGTACTGGTTACTAGGAAAGAACTCTGACCTATCTATCCAGAACAAGCTAATGTTATATAAGCAAGTACTGAAACCCGTTTGGACATATGGCATCCAACTATGGGGCTGTACAAAGAAAACAAATGCTGAACCCATCCAAAAATTCCAAAGCAAGGTCCTTCGCGGAATAATAAATGCCCCTTGGTATATAAGAAATAGCGATCTACATCGTGACCTTCAAATTGAAATGGTTACCGAAGTGGTTAAAAAACACGCTGTATCACACAATCAGCGACTGCAAAGTCATACCAACTCCGGAATGGAGACCGTCTTAAATGTACGAGACAATGTTCGGAGATTAAGAAGAACCAAGCCTCATGAGCTGATGGTCTAAAAGCTATGGAAAGTGTTATAACTTAAACTTCCCACAATGCGACTGATAAATTAAGAAAAAAAAAATCATTTATCGATCTTTCATAGATTGGTCCTGATTCACCGGTGGTTTTCGTGCGGTAAGAGTCCCACACTACTTGGTACCGATTCTTACCGAGTGTCTTTTGAAGATTTCCATCGGATAAAAAAAAATGTAATATGTTATGGCTAAAATCGTTCAAAGTTACATACCAAAATCTTTTTGAATTTTCGGCAGTCTTCTATCAAGACATCTACATTGATATCAATCCCGATTTTGTATTGCTAACTTGAAATAAAAACTGTTGATGCAACTTTTTTAAAGAACAAAATACAAACTCCAAAAAAGTATCAACCATCTCTGTGACATAACTCGTTCAAAAGTAACATACCAAAACCTTTTTGAATTTTCTTTAGTTTCCACCAAAAGTTACATCAAAAGTTTTTATTTCAAGACAGTTATAAAAATGTCGGTTTTGATATTAGTTTCAGTACGTGCAGGACTGTCGAAAAACAATTCAAGCAAAATATAAATTAAAAAACGTTGTTGAATTTCATTAGTCTCGAATATCACGAGAACAAAATAATAATATAATAAATAAGTGGTATAAATATGAAAACATTTAAACTAACTAAAAATGGTTGAAATAAATATTAGTAAAGTAGGTGAGTTCTATATTACTGAGTGAAACTCAAATAGGGGAAAATTCTGACAATTCAGAATTTAATGTCTATGGATATAACTTAGTGCCATTATTCTTTTCCCACCATGGTCTCGCCGTTTACATAAGAAATGATGTTGCGTACCAACTCCAACCACAATATGGTTTGTGCTCAAACACAAATTTCAACTTCGTGTGGTTAAAATTCTCGGTCAAAAAGCACATCATTCATACCTGCTTCATTTATCGGAGCCCAAAATTGGACAGAAATTCAACTTTCAATGAGTTTGATGCTCTGTCCGACTCACACTGAAATCGTCATTGCGGGTGATTTCTATGTACCGTATTCTTCGTGGCTTCGCTTTTCGGGCCAGACAACACCCGAAGGAAGGTATGTTGAGGTCTTTGCTGAATTAAACCAACTAACTCGGCTTGTTGACGAACCAACTCGTATCCCTGACGTTGTAGGTCAATCCGCCAACACTTTAGACCTGTTTCTTACCTCTGACCCTGATAAATACACTATTAGTGTATTATCGCCTCTAGGCTCATCTGGCCATTGTGTCATATCTGTTTATTTCTCGTGCCAAGACAATCCATTTAAAGAAACAACTCCAATTAGAACCGTTTGGCAATACGAGAAAGCCAACTGGGACGGTCTCAATAATTTCTTCAAAAACTTTAACTGGTCGCTATGCTTCCTCTATAGTGACGTAGATTCCAGTGCAGGTATGGTTACAAATTCAATTCTCTACAGTATGGGAAATTTTATTCCGAACAGGATAAAATCGATCAAACCGAAAGAGAATTCATGGTTTGATTCGAGCTGTAAAGAGGTTATCAGGGTGAGAGAAGTTAGTTTCCGAAGATACAAAGCCAACCCAACTGAGGAAAACCGGAATAAGTTCAAACAAGCTTGACAGACCTGTAACGTTCATATTCGACGAACCAAATTTTTGCATGATCAGAAATTAAGGCAAAAAACACTACAATGTCCCAAAGGTAGTACAAATTTCTGGTCATTTGTAAAAAACGTACGTAATTCAACCCTGTCTTCGGTTCCAACGCTCGTCTTCAATGATACTCCCTATGTCAGCTCACTAGACAAAGCCAATTTGCTTGCAGCACAGTTTGCTGTTAATTCGACGCTACCAGAGAGTATCATGACTCCGTCTGTGCTTGAGTGCGCTAATGATTTTATGGGTCAAATCTTTTTTCGCACTCGTGCAGTAGCAAGAGTCCTAAAAGATCTTAACGTACACAAATCCGCTGGCCTGGATAGTATCCCTGCCATTGTTCTGAAGAGGTGTTCTACAACGCTGACAAAGCCACTGCGTAAGCTTTTCCATCTGTCCTACTCTACTGGTCTCTTTTCGAGTGGATGGAAAGCAGCATTTGTCCAGCATGTCCCTAAAAAAGGCGAATCTTTTTCTCCTTCTAACTCTCGTTCAATTGCACTTACGTCCCTTCTTTCCAAGGTCATGGAAACGAAGATTAATTATCTACTCAAGAAATATCTTGAAGAACGGAAGCTTCTAAATGACCGACAATATGGTTTTCGATGCAATATGTCCACTGGTGATCTGATGGTATATCTCACCGAGCAGTGGAACAAATCTTTACACCGTTTTGGAGAAAGTAAGATTATTGCACTTGATATTTCAAAAGCGTTTGATAGAGTTTGGCATCAAGCTCTCTTATCGAAAATGCGTGCATTTGGTATCGATGAATCTCTTCTTCGTTGAATTAGAAATTACCTTTCGGACCAATCAATACAAGTTGTATTGGACGGTTTCAAGTCTGATATTCATAAAATAAATGCTGGTGTGCCCCAGGGCTCCGTTTTGTCTCCTACCCTCTTTCTCATTTTTATTAATTATCTCTTATCTGAAACTTCTAATCCATTAAATTGTTTTGCTGATGATAGCACCCTCAGCGTTTCATACTCGTTTCTAGATTCACATCCCTGCACTTCGGATGTGGAACTTGAACGGCAGCGTATGATAAACTCATTAAATTCTGATCTTGACAGCATTGTCCAGTGGGGAACTAAAAACCGTGTAGAATTTAAGGCTTCAAAAACTCAATGCTGTCTCTTGTCATTAAAGCGAAACCCACCCCCTTTGCCGCTATCCATGAGCGGTACTAGCATTGAGGAAATTAAACAACTTTCAGTTCTGGGTATGTGCATCACAGATCACCTTCTGTGGAACGATCATATATTCAACGTCGCCAAAAACGCTGCAAAGTGTTTAGGTTTTCTTCGAAGATGCAAGAAATTTTTTTCCCGTCTGATCTGGCTGCAATCTACAAAGCCTACATTCGCCCAAAACTTGAATATAATTCTCATATTTGGGCTGGTGCTCCCATAGCCCATCTAAGTCTCTTGGATCGTATCCAAGAAAGAGCTTTAAAAATGAAAGGTGAAAGTACTTTAACGGTAACATTCGAATCTCTAGAACATCGACGTAATGTTTCATGCCTCTCCTTATTTTATCGCTATTTTTATAAACAGTGTTCTAGCGAAATAGCCAGTTGCATTCCTCCCCTTAAACAATTCCACCGTAATACTCGCACTGCCAGGAATGCCCATCAGTTTACCCTTGAGCCCAATTTTGGACGTACCTTTAAGTACAGAGATTCTTTTTTCAGCCGAACCACACAAATGTGGAATGCTTTACCCAGCTCTATTTTTCCCTTCCACTTCGATATTCAGAATTTCAAAACCAATGTACATCGGTATCTCCTTTTAAATCCTTCCCTTTTTTCCTAACGCTCGCACTGTGTTCAATCATCTTAAGGGTAGTCACAACCCCTTTAGCGCGTGCATAATATAAAAAAAAAAATGCTCTTATCAATCTTTTGTCAGAAACAGACCACTATTGAATTTTGAAAATAAAAAGTGTAGATAATCACTCGTAGTTTCAAAAAATTTAAAAAAAATTGGTACACGTTTTTATTTTTTAATTTTTATTCAAAATTTTTAATATGAAATCGGATTTTTTCAAAAAACTGTTCGCTAAGTTTTTGAAAAACTCAATTTCAAACTCAGAATTTCGAAAAACTCAATTATAAACTCAAATTTTGAATAATAATTAAAAACTTAAAATTTTAACTAGTTTTTTGCTTTACTTAAAAGTATAACATGAAATTGTAGGTGTTTAGAAAACTACCCCTTCTGGCTAGAGCCCTCACTCACATATGATTTTGATTTCTCAACCCACTCTACTTGTTCTACCTTTTTATCACATTTTATGCGAATCCCCCTTTATGAACGGAATACCATGTTTTGTGACCGCTTCGAACCCGTATGGTTGAATAAGTGAAGCCCAAATTTTTAGATGCACACAATACAAAGCTTCAGAGTGATGCGCGAAAAAACAAAAAAAGCCTACAGATTATAAATATTCATAACAACCAGGCTTGTAAACTTTCAAGTACAAGTACCAGTCAAGTTCCCTGTACTGAATTCTCGCCATAGTCATCCAATAGTCATAGATTTTACCTGTCGTGGTCATTGTGTTTGTCTCGCTGCGTTTTTGCCATGCCCGTTTACATGGGAATATGTGTGGTTTTCTCACTATTTTTTCCCTCTGGCGTCACATTTACACGAAGTTTTGCCATTCAAAATATTTTGACGTCACCTTGCTTTGATCTTGTGCCGTGCTTTGCCTTAACTCCACCTAGCTGTAGTGAGAAGTTCACACGCTTGAAAGGATTCAAAGCGTTTGCAATTTTTTTTGCTGATTTGACAAATTTTGCTACGAAAAAAAATTTGCCTAAACTATAGCGAAACAAAAACGAGATGACGGAAACCCAGTGCAATTGCAAACAAAAATTTGAAAATGTCACGGCGAGAACTGAGAACCGAGAAGTGGGACTTTAGCGAGAAAACCAAGAAACAGATCCCCGTGTAAATGAGCCTGGTGAGTTCAAAGCAAGACGAATACAATAACATACCGAAAAGCACGTTTGGACTTTTAACCACGTTTTTTGTTTATTTTAAACTTTTTGATTAAAGTTATTTAAAAAAAAAAACTTTGGCGAGACGATAGCGAGACCAAAGCAAGATGATGGCAAAACATTCTAAATGCCAAAAACCACATGCAAATGTCACGACGAGACCAAAGTGAGACTAAAATAAGATTTGTTTAAAAAAATTTTGCCTTTGATGAGTTTTCTTTTTCCATCGCCTTAGATGTTTGAAGATACTTCGGGGACGAAGGCAACCACTATGACTATTTATGATTTTCCAGAACAATATTAAATGCAAAGTCCAGGATGTTACAGATTTGTGATTTGTGTGATGTCAAAGCTTATAGTTTAACTGTGATTTTAGATTAAATAACAAAATAACATATAAAGTTAAGTAACATAACCTCAAACATTTCGAACATTTATGATTCTTGGAAATAGAGTTGAAATTTTGTTGGAATTTAAAACCGTTATAATACTATACTAGACAAATGCAATTTTTTAAAGCACTCCTACTCTAAAAGAAAATATGTACGCATGACCCATAAGTCGTTAATTTTCCTAAGAAGTATTTGCTCAATCTGCACCTTCAGCCTTAAGAAGTACTTTAATATTTCAAGATTAAGATCATCATTACTTTTTTTTTATCGTAAACTCCTATTATGCATGATATTTATAAAAATTAGTCAACCCTATAAATCCCATCTTTATATTTTTAATCACACATAGTTGCCTGGAATAATCTTCAGTTAAAAAAGTTTAAAAAATTAAAAAAGAAAACAACTAGATATATACCTAGGTACCTTTAAGACGATCCGTGTAATTTCTTATATTTTAACTTTTTCTTGAAGAAAACCCATCGAAGCATCTGGCTTCTTTAGAAAAAAAAATTTTACAAAGAAAAAAAAACAAGGAAAACAAATGATAGTCCCTTGGCTGTCGGCCATTTATCATCGTTGAGTCGCTTTTAACGGGGCGTCTAATTACTAATTAAGGTTGACATGTGGTGCCATAACCGCGTGCTGGCCACCGCGTTGGTGGTTAGGCAACAACATCACCACCACCACAATATCAACCCCAACTTCGTCGCTGATTAGCCCAACAACACTTCAGCTTTTCAGAGTTTACCCACACAAGGTTCTTGAAAGGATGAGATGAGGTTTTTCAAAGGTGGTTGTTTGTAAATGTGAGGGTAAGGTTGACGGTGGGGGCTTTGGGCTGTGGGATAACCCAGGAAAACAAAAAAAAAAAAGAATCCTCAGCAAATTGTAGAAACATGACACCGCCACTTAATTTACAATTCATTCGACTGGCAGGTTTAATTGGCTTGGTGTAGTTGGTCTTTGAGTGAGCCTCCTTTGTTTCAACGAAATGATTTAATGACGCTATTTGTCTTAAGAATGTAAAAAAAAAAACAACAAAATGCTTCAAAGCAGAATGAATAGGTTGAGCGATTAATTGAAAGCCTCAGGGGATGGGAATCTGTTTTTTTTTTTTTAAGTTTTTTCGTTCCTTTCTCAGGAGAGCTAATTATTTTCGAAGTGCACAACATTAGTGGTAATTGCCATGAAAATTAAAATTAAACTAAGGCTTCGGTTATGAATGAAATGCCTATCCGCATAGAAATATGAAATTATTTTTGGGATAAGAAAGTTTGATTGACATATAATCCTGTTTTGGTAACTCTAGGCAGGGACAACCAATAACCCTGGTACCTAAGCTTCTCTAAAATCTTCTTTTGATTCAAAATTTTGTGTAGAACTCTCAGAGCCAACTCACGTGTTCTCCTACTCTTTGGTTTGTTGTATGTTTGGCTTATTAATTTGAGGTTGGTCTGGCCTCAAGATACTCGCATAAACGGGACGGCCCCATCAGCTTTGATTATTGAGTTACTTTTGCTCTGATGTTTTTGGTTGTTGGCTGTTTACAATCTGAACGAAGAATAATCTGAAATTAAGAAAACTGAAAATTGTTGTTGTTGGTGTATCTGGAAAGTTTAAAATGGTAAGCTTATGAACTAGCCTCTTTATCCAGATCCTGTCAAATTGTTTCTTCATATGCAGGAGGAGACCAACAACATCCTGCCAGTTATAGAGAGTACCAACAAGGTCTGGAATCTCTAAAGTGGATGTTTAGTACAGTGTTTCTCCCAAAATCCATATTGCATGCCCTGAATGATGTTGTTGGTGGTGCATGCAGAGTGCCTTCAGTCTCCAAAGAATAAGTCCTTCAGGGATTTTTTGGTGTTGCTGAGATGTGATTTTTGACGATATCAAGAAAAGGTGCCTCTATCAACTTTCTTCAGTATTTGTGCTATTCTCGCTGTTTTTCATCTCTTCCGATAGAATAGTAGATCAGCAGCAAGTGAACAGGATCGTGGAAACTGCGCCATGACTTGGAGAAACTTTGTTTTGATGTAGCTGGAACGTAGGGCTGGCCACGATACAAGAAAAGTCATGGTCTCGTTTGGTATTTGTATCGGAAACCGAAGCGATACCGAGACGATACCAGCTTCAAAGCATCCGAAACGATACCGAGACGATACTTAAACTAAACCATACTTTTGGGACCGAAATTTACCGATACTTTCGGCAGTTACGTTTGGTATTGGCAGAAAAAAACATATTTTTGAATATTACAATTTCTTCTTGCAATTCTTGTAATTAGTTTCTCGAAAACGAATCTAACGGTTTGAATGGCATTTTCACAGTTTTGTCCCTTTACTTAGGAGAAGGTTTAAGCAATTAATTATGTAAGAACCACCCACTTCCACGCCCAGTTTTCTTTAGCTTTGTTTCTCTGAAACCAATCATTTGGATGACATTTTCAGACTTGAATCCTTTTAGCTGTAAAAAGTGACTTTAATGAAATCCAAAAAATGCCTCTCATATTTTTTCTTAAATCTTGGTTTCTCGGAAACGACTCCATTGATTTGGTAATAACATTGCTTTCCAGCTATGATATTTTGACGCAGAATTTATTTTATTTTTGTTTTTGGCTATAAAAAGACCGGAGCCAGACGAGACCGATACTAATAGATAACAAACTTTGTTATACAAGACCAAATGAAACTGAGTTATACGAGACCGATATCGAGACGATACTGAAATTTTTCGATTTTGACGTTACAAAGACGATACTTACAAAAGTATCGGTTGGTTTGGTATCGTGGCCAGCCCTAGCTGGAAGTTAGAGTCATATATGTTCCGGACGATTTCCTAGGCCGTCTACTATTGGTAAACGCAACTACTTCTTCAGTGTTGGGGAAGCCTCCATCAGTCAGCTCGGGAACACTATACAGATTTCCATTGCTGAAATTGGTAGTTTCAGCGTACTTCTAGACATCCAGATGTGTCTGCTGGTAGCTATGCTCAATTATTGACTCGACTTCTTCTAAGAATAAAGGATCACTGGGTACAAAATTTCCTTCAAAATATCCGGGAAATGCTTCAACACTATCCTGGGTCATCATATGACTTCCCTTTGTCTGGTCTTAATTTTGTTTGGAAATTGTTGCGTTTTCCCAATGATTTTGTTGTCATCCTTGAGTATTTCGGGTCTCGGTTCGATGGATTGTAGCCTTTTTTGGTACTGGTTGTTACTGAAATGTTGACGAGTGTTCTTTTAATTTGTGTAAGCTGCTGTGCACCCAGCACCATCAATTTTTTTAAAACCCTGGTTAGTTCTGTACATCCTTACTCAATTGTCAGAGTAACTCACAAGAGGTGTTCTCTAAGTAGCTTAGCTATGTTGAAACAGGTGATAACCACCTGATTGTTACAAGTTAAGAGACTTCTTCCACTACGGTCCTTTCGAGGGCACCTTTTTGGAATCACTTTTCCTTTCCAGGACAATGAAAAGTGACGTTTATCTTCATTTCAAGCTGTTTTCTATATGTGGCTATCCTGCAAGAACGAGTTTCTTGTAGGCGAAGCATTCAGTTTCACTGTGGGAGTCACTATAAGCCTCAACACTGCATCAAAGTGTGAAGAAAGGGGCATTTGTTTTTTACAAAAAATACAAACAAATTAAATATGCTCATAAGATTCATAAATTTATAATTTACCCCCCACCCATTACTGGAATTCTGATTATATTTTCAAAATTATTGAAAAGAACAAAGTTCACCTCAAGACCACGCACCCAAGCCCTCATCTTACATGAGATGAATACATAATATTTTTGTAATTCATGTGTCCAAATTTATTAGTATAATCTACAGAACTTCGAACAGAACGTATACTGCATAGACCACCTGCCAATTTCCTTCTTGTCCGTTCCCAATCCCCTAACACAGCCGATGATATCCTTTGAAATTCAATAAATTGTCCTTATTACTTCAATGGAGCGGTAAAACTGAAATTTTATAACTCACCAATTTATCGCCAAACTGTTTAAAAGCTTATCATCTGATCTGACTTAACCTCCCCCAGCCATTTGATATCATACAACATACATTTCTTTTATCGACGACATAAATTTTGTACCCGGTACCCCTTAACAAAAATGTTTTAACCAAAAAGGTCACTCCGCAAAAGTTGACTGAGAAAAAAAAAAACACACACCCATACTTTTTGTGGTGGAATATGTGGAGTGGAATCGAATATAAAATGCATGGACCTCTTGGTTGCCGGACGAGCCGTGGCTGGAATACAAAAGCAATCCTTACAGAGGTTTGTCTATTTCTCTGCATGCCGGTTGGTCACATCCCTTGGGTGCCGTAACTTCTAAGTTATGAATGAGAAATTGTTTTCTTTCTCATTCCCATCCAGTAACGTGCCTTTTGGTCTCTGCCTAGTGCCTCTGGTCAAGTAAAGTGTATCGGATCAAATCGATTTCAAATTCACAGGATTCGTTAAACCCGATAAACAAAAAGTCTCAAAGTCTTCCTGTTTACACTATGAAAAACGTAGCGCAAGTAATATTTGACAGTTTTTTTCTCTCCATACCACTTCGATCCTTAAATCCTAATTTTTATGACAGAATATTATTCATAACACTTCCTCGAGGTTATAAAGGGGTAAGCCATGTCGAAAAGTGGATACGAGAATGTGACCCCTTTTTTCATATTCCAAAACGAGCAGCAAACAAATTGGAGTCCTTTGGGGGTGATATGTGGAATAGTGCTATTACAGTTTATCATTGCCACTCGGTTTTTATGGCCCACTTTATGGGACATTCAGATTGCCAAATGATTTCCTGTTTTTTTTTTATAAGAAAAACTGAGTTTGGATTTAGGGCGGAAGGCTGGCTGAAGGATATTCATAGATATTCAACGGAAATTTATGGTATGTAAATGGGATAATTCTCCAATCATCTGTCAATGATATTTTTTATGGAAGCCAACTGGATGGTATACCGGTGGTGACCCGACCATCACATGAATATTTGTTGAGGCGGATATTATGATTGTGCGACGAATGCGGGGTCCAGAATGTTCTGTGGAAAGTGGAAGAGTTATTATTTGGTTTTGTTTTAAGAGGGACGATCATCGTTTATTAAATATTCATGTTTGTTACCAGGGTTTTGGTAGAAATCTCCCCGCATGAGAAATTGATACATTTTTAACTTTTGAGCATTTCGGGTGGCATCACTTGGCTTGGAACTGATAGCAAAATTTGAAAGTAAGACTGGTAATGTGATGGCTTTTGAGGTTATAAAAAAAATTTTCCTTAAAGCTTACAAAGAACATATTAGATTTTAACTGGGTGACTTTGGACTCAACAATACACAAACAGTAAGCCATTTACTTGTGCATTGTTATCGTTCAACCTTATGACTCAACTGTCAGATTGAATTTTTTAAGGTGTGGACACAAAAAAGCTTTTAAGACCTTGGTCTTGGTTTGTCGCCTTGTGTAACGGATCATACTGGTTGTTTTGTAGGCCTCTCACCTTACTTCAAATTCTTTGACTTTCGGTTCCTGTATGATGCCGACGTCGATGCTTTTCTCACTCCAGGAAAGCCCTCAGATTATCTGATTGCCATTTCGAGTGCTTTAGATTTAATCAAAATGACCCTCAGCATCTCTTTTTAATTTTAATTGCATTCAGGATCTGACGGCTCGCTAAGGACCTCGACTCCATTAAGGCCCATATGGTCAAACTCAACATTGTCCCTAACTTTGTCAAGGTCTGTACCTTGACTAGAAAGAATCTTGACTTTGGAAAACCTAATGCCAAAGAGGAGTTTCTCTATGCTTTCCTTGCTAATCTTCAGAACACTAGAGGTGATATTCTTCTGCCGTTTCTCAGTCTTGATGACTGCATAGTCACGCCATAGAAATCAGTGGACTAAGCCTCTGAAGACCGTGGATCAGCTAGTTGTCTGCTTGGCTTGATATTCATGACTGGCAACCAAATGCGTGCTTTTGGTTATCTCAGGACATATCCTTAGCTGAGACTAGCTTAAGTCTCAAGCTACCCCAGTGCTTAACTTAGCAATGCAAGTACTGAGGAAATTAATAGAGAAAAAGTGCGTGCAATTTATTATCCGGCGTCCCCTGAGCATCTCACCAGAGTCTAAGCTAGTGTGGGGTCCCTCGCTTGCCGTCAAGTTGTAGAAAAAACTATTTCTGATTGCTTGACCTCGATGGAGTTCCACACTTCCAGCAGACTTTTGCTATTGGTGGAGAGCTCTTCCATAACCGATACTTGGAGGTTATTTCGGACCACCTCACTCAAAATACGCCATTGCACTGCTCTGGATGGTTGCGCTTTTCTTACATTTTTCTGGCCGTCAAACTTGCTTGGTTGATGGATCAAGTTGATTGGAGATTTATTGGTCTCGTCTCGAGTCCTATTTCGTTTTTGTTTGAGTTGGCTATTTCTTGTGTAGAATAATTCGAGCTTTCTAATTCCTGGCAATCTTGTCAAGAATCAAGGTGAACTTACGGAACTGGAACTTGAGAAGAGACCTGCTGATTTATTTTTATGACGCCAGCTGTTCATCCCTGGTATGGCTGGTTTTGCCGCACAAGGGTTCAGGCTCTGAATTGGTGGTCGGTTGGGGCACAGGTGTACTATGGGTTTGCAGATTGCAGTACAAAGGTCTCCTGACAGGAGGCAAAAAGTTCATCCTCTGTGTCAGCAGATACTAAGACTGTTTTGTCAAATTTATCCATTATTGTAGGTAAGAAACTAATAGTTCCAGAAGTAAGTCGGGATAGATATGATCATCCCCGGCAGATCCAATATACCGGGGTTAGGCTGACTGAAACGGACCTTGCAAAAAGGCACCTAAATGAACTCGGAGACTGGTTTGCTTGCCCCATCCATCCATTTCTTTGGCACAGATTATGAAAAATCGCTCACACTACCACTCACGTTCTACAGTCAAATCGAATTGCTGATGATTGAACTATGGAGGTGTGAAAATGATCACCACAACAGTTCGACCTGACCTTAGCTGATCCCCAATCTTGTCAATGCACAATATCAATTATGGCGATCAATACAATACAATACTTTGGGCTTGCATCGTCTCATATTTGAACAAAAAAAAAATGTACGGGTATTCAGAGCCCGCAACTTTGCCTTAAGCATTTCAAAACATTAATCCTTTCTTCACATGTGATACCCGAATTCAACAAGTGATTTTCCAGGCTTTGAGCCGAAATGCAAAATTCAACTCATTTTACTAGTTGTTATAACCACCACAAAAGTCTGTCCAATATGAAATCTGACATCTGAATTCCTGTCGAAAAGGTTGATAGTTAAACGAAGATCTTCTTAACAAATTGGAAAGTAGAGAATTGAGCCTTTTCCTTTATGGAGACACTAGGGTTTAACTTCAGCAAAAACTGTTTCCATCACAGTCTCTACAATTCTATATTATTCTTCAATTGACTTCGAACAAATAATAAAACAAAAACTTAATTGGTTATCCATTCATTCGTATCGTAAATTGGCAATTGTGCGGTCTTATGGTCTTCTCAAAAAAACGTCAAAGCATACCCATCCAAAAGTGGACATCTTCTGAGTCCTATCTTTCTAAAAACACTCCTCTTTATTGGACATCACATGAAGTGAGCAATTAAGCAAAGAGTATGGGAGTGCTTTTCAAGAAGTTTCATCTCCCATCATCCCCACAAATGTATACCCGATCTCTCAATATACCAGTACCAGTACGTCTACGTAGGTAAGTTGTATACCAAAGCAATGGACAAAAAGTAATGCTTCATCTTTAGGTTTGTTATTCAAGGGGGGGTGTGAAAGTATGTGACTTGCAATTTTAGTTCACTGAACCGAAATAAGTGACTTTAAGAATGAAAAGGGATCTTTTCTTTGGTGACGTGCAATGTGACGTACAAACGAAAAGACTCTTGATGAGTTAGTGACAAAGCGTTCCATTGCCAAAAATAATATAATATACTTCTTGTTCTTGTTCTTTTCTGTTGTTGAGGGACAGTGATTTATGGAGCAAAGTGCTATAGTGATTTTTGCTGCTGACATTTAATTAAACAACGAACGAGATGTATTCGAGTGTTTCTCTATACCTTCCCATAATGGGGGTTGCTTCAAGACCAAGTTGTAAGAAAATGAGTCTCTAGGGTTTATGTGCCACATTCGATACAGAAAGTCATTAGGATTCCAATGACATTTTTAATTTTGTTCTCTCTTGATTCCTATTAACGAGATGATATTGCAGATTCATCAAAGCTGATGGTCTAGCTCTTGAACAGAAATGACGATGTAAGTTTTATCACTCATTGTACAAAGTAAGTTTATGGTTCAGCGAGGTTTTTAATGTGACCATAATGAAGTCAAGAAGGTATTTGAATTATAGTAAGCAATCAAACACAGTGCATAATAAAAGAAAATGATAGTAAGGATCAATGGATATATTTTTGAAATGTGCTGATGTTGAAGTTAAAATCTAAAATATGTATAAGTTTTCTTAAACTATGCATATCAGTAGGAAGCTCGTAATAAATGGTGTCCCAAAATTAACCCAAGATTTTAATTTGTAACCATTGGAGAGTTTTGGCAACTCTAAATAGAAATAATTTCACAGCTAACAGTTTCGTGTAGGTAAAAATTATAGCATTACACTTGATTGTTGAAAAACATTTCAAAAATAATTAAATAAAATGCCGTGGAAAGTTTCAACAAATATGTATGTTTGTGTCAGCAAAGCCATATACATGTGCAAATTGTCCGTTGTGCCTATCCATACATAACCTTATCCTGTGTTCTTCATGATATTATAAAAAAATTATACTTTAAAGATAGAAAAGTTATTTCTTTTTAGTTTAAAGGCACCATTTTAGAAATATTGATCAATTATATTAAAATTTAAGACTTGCTGTTCTCTTGCGTTGCTCCTTCTAACCTAAAACTATCAGAAAAAGCCGTTCGTAGCCTTTTAACTTAAGGGGATCAAAGAGTCTCGTGATCGAATCAACACCCGGATGTTTTATAAAAAAGCAAAGCAAGTTGTTGGCTGTTGGCCTAGGCTCTTCAAAACCCCGAAGGTTATCTAAAGTCATAGGTGCGGAGGGAATAGATGTATTCAGGCAGCATCTCAAGCAGCTGCTGAAGTGTCATCAAAAAATAAAACTATAAGCAAACCCAATTATAGCCTCGTTCCAAGTAAACGAAGACAAGACCAAATACATGCTATCAACAAAAAATGGAAAATCTAACCACCAGCTAGGACAAAACGCCACTGTTGATAGCAACAACTATGAAGTAGTTATGCAGTTCATCTAACTCAAAGTAAACATTTATCTCACGTAAGAAATCTTAGTGAAGATCTGACAGAGAATTATCCTAGCCAAGCCATCTCGGATACCAGAAACCTTTGTCTAGGTGACTGGAAACAGCGTGAATTTTCTTAAACTCAACAAATGTCCAAGCAGTAGCGGATAAATGATTTGGCTGTGAGGAGGGTTTGAGGAAATTTTGTTTTTAATTCTCGCAATCCTAATTGATGGAAAAATATGTTACTGAAAATAGAACAGCTGTACCTAATTGGTGTGCTTTATAAAAAACGCACTTGAACCTATTCACATAGTGTCAAAAACGTCACACTGTACAAAAAAGTTGTTAGAATATTTTAAGAGATTCAAATATGTATATGTATTCCTTTCTATTGTGAAGAAGTGAAGTACTCACCATTTCAAAGAATTATTTTCCATATATTCGTATCAAGTGAATCTATTAAAACAAAATTGGTTTTTCCCTTTAGCTTTGATAAATTATTTCTTGTCTAATATTTCCTGACTTTGACTTTCATTTTTCCTAAGTAAAGTTAATTTAAATCTCGTGAAAAATTAGCTCGGGAATAAAACGGCTAAAAATTGTTTCAAAATTTGACAGATCTGTTGATAAGTTTTAAGATGCCTTTAAAATTGTGAAAATATCGTCAAGCTGCAAAAACCAAACTGAATTAAAAGCTTAAAATTCAATTTTGAGGACACTGATTGTATTATAAACAAAAATTAACAGATGCAGTTCCTAGAAAATATTTCATGCAAATTATATCGAAACCAAATTATTATTGGTGCCGGAAACACAGTTTTTATAGCTATATGCTCTTAAAGATATCAACAGATGAGCTAAGGTTCAAAAATGGCTGCTTTTAGTCCAAAATTCTTTCAGTTTCGTTCTTTCTTATATGGACTTTGACAGAACTTTTGACTAAAAGGGGTAGAAATTGTCAGTTTTGGAAGTAGGGTTAACTGTCCAACAGTGAACCACTTTTAGTTTGACTTGAAATAATTGCCAAACTTTTGGCTTAAGCTTCTAGTGGTTTAAAAGTTCTTTATACTTGGTTTATTAACTTTATACATAAAAAGAGATTAATTAAAAAACGTCATGGGAAATAATAAATTTAATTTTTTTCAAAAAGCATATCAGCTTGTTCACTGTGTAACAGAGGGCAGCAACAGTGAACCACTGCAGTTACACAGTGAACTATTGAAATTTGCTTATCGTAACGATTAGAACAAAATTATCAAAAGTTGTCAAAAATTAAGAATTATTCTTGTCAAATTTAAATGCAAATCGTTAATATAAAAAAATTATTATTTCTACTTCAAGACTTCGCAAATCTTGCTAAGTGATTTAAATTCAATTCAATTTTGCTTTATTGAACAATTCTATTAACAAATGGCTTAAAAATGATTAATAAGTGTGTATCTTAACAAACTGTGCACGGAAGGAATTGGAAATCACCAATTGAAAGATTTGCAGTCGCAATCAACGAATTATGTTTTATTCATGAATCAAGGCATTTTGATTTCAAATTATTACAAAAACTGATAATTTAACATTCAAGCTTGAACTTTTCATAGCAAAATACACCTTTTTTGGCGGAATTTACTCTCCTAAAGAATAATGTCACAAACAGCATTTAAAAACATTGATTTGCGATAAATATTTTGTAGTTTACTTTGCACAATCACAGATTTACGATTTTATTTTTCGCAATTTGGAACTCCATGAGAATAGTTGCAAATCACCAACAAAAATCGTAAATTACGACTTTCTTGCCGCAATTTACTTCTTGATGAGATAAGGCCCCATAACATGGGATGTATCTAGTCGTTAATATGTTACACCAACGATCTATATTGCAAATTGGCATAGTGGTTACATGCTCACTCCACAACTAGAGGGTTGCGAGCTCAAATCACAAATCACAAATTTACAAATTGTGCTCAGTTTCGCAAATTGCAAACAAATATTCTTAAATTATGAAATCCCAAGCCAAGGTATAAATCGGGACTCATTTTCCGTAATTTCCAGCTCATGTTTTGTGATCTGATCCAAGAATTCTTTCTATTCTTTCCAAACTATAAATAAAAATAAAACCTAAAGTAAAGTTAATATTTCCTTGGTTGCATCATGGTCCACTGTATAATTTTCAAAAATGGTTCACTGTGCGACACGGTGTCTTTTTGGTAAAAAAATGTTTATAAATAAAAAAAAACAGCCCTTTTTTACTTTATCGTTGTTCAAATTTATAATAATATCCACAATATCAAAGTATATTTAACAAATCTCTCTAGGCACATTACTGTTTCATCAAGAGCACAAAAAAAAAATACGATTTCTCATTTACAAACTTGCAGTTTCACAGATTCCTGCTCTGCGCAAGTATCCATAGGCTATTAGTTTCAAGTTTGTATTATGTTCAAAAGGAATTAAAAAGCGGTTATTTCTAGATTTTTTTAAATGTTTAGGAAAGCAGAAAATTTTAATGGTTCACTGTTTGACGTGATGGCTCACTGTTGGACAGTCTACGATTAAGCTGAAAACGATATCAAATTTTATTGCAAATACTACCTAAATAGGAATTTTCAAGGCATAAGGCAACATTTTTCACTCAATACAGATAATTAAATCTGAGTTCCGGTTTTTCAATTACTGCAAGTTTATTTATTATATCAGATGTTATTCTTCGGCTCTGGAGTCTTGAAAAACACATTTTACATGTGTCTGAACAGAATTGGCGACGGAGCTGGAATAGACGTCAAAAATGCTGCAGTAAAAGCTAAAATTGTTCAACTCTTGCGACGGCTGCAGCATTTTTTATATCAATTCCAGCTCTGTCTTGCATTCTATTCAATCAATAAGTTGTTAAGCCCCAACACCGTTTTCTTGAAGCTTGGGAAAACAACTGGTCACATGAAAAATCGATAAGCCCCAACCTTGTTTTTTTTCATTGAATGTCCGTTAACCTTAGGAAAAAAGCAGCCAACATATTTATTTGCTAGCCCCATTCTCATTTCAATACAAAACTCCCTTGAGGCTTGAAAAAATTTTGTTGGCCGACATTGCTAGCCCCCCCCCCCCCCTCCTGGATCCACTACTGTGTACAAGTGTACACTTACTAAAAAAAAATTATAAACTCGCATAAAACTTACATTATGTAGCTGACTCTTGCTCTTTTAAAGATTTAATTCAACTGACAAAATTATTTCATTTAACTTAAATTCTCCAAAAACCATCTTATTTATCTGGATAAATATTTACTAATAAAACTTATCATTCCAAATGAACTGTTCTTACCCCAAAACTTGGACATTCTTAAGCGATCAACTTGCCAAATCAATTCACGTTCACATTTTAGTTGATATTTTAGCAGTTAACCTAATCCAGTACTTATGATGACTGCCACAGAATTATACACAAAATTACCTCTCTTAACCTTGCATGTGAGGTCAGGTGCAAAGAGGATAACAAACACGCGCTCCAATAATCCACAAAAGAACTTGAAGGTGATTAGGATTGAAACTTTCGTTTACTTTCGGTTTTATTGGAAGAACTATACCAGGCACAGCTACGTATTTACCTATACGCACAAAGAGATTACCAAAAGATACCTATATACGAAGAATCCAAACCCCACCTGTGTTTAAGTGATTCCCAAAACTCCCTCGCCCAATGTGTGCTACAAAGTATATTATATTCCGAAGGAATATCCATCCTCATCTTTATACCTACTTTTGATGTTTGGCTCCTTATCGGATTCAATTGAGCTGACGTGAGATGAGAATGGAATTTCTTGTACCACCACAACATCCCATCTTGACGCTCCCCCTTTTCTTAAACAAGGACACACACATACCTATTGCTGATGTGTGTCTCAGAATAAGGGGGATGAAGTGTTTTCTTAGAATGAAATGTGACACAAAATAAAAGGATATTTAATTGCCCTCCCCCTCCATTCGCATATTGTTTACCCTCGAATAGAGGAAAAAAGGACCAAATAATGGACAACAACTCATTAAGGACATAGCTCATCAATGATGCGAAGGGATATGTGTCCTTTGACAGGTTTTTGTTGTCCATTGAGATCATACCTCTCAACCGAACGAATATACAAAAAAAAAGAAGACATTCATCAATACGAATGTCCTAGTCGAAGAAAGCAATTAAGGACATGAAAGGAAGCTTAGAAAAGACGTGAATCTCTATATCTAGACAGGGCCAGCCAGCATCAGCTTCAACACTGGCAGCTCCTTAATGTGTTGTGGTTAATGCGATGTCCATATGAAGATGATAATGATAATGATGTGAGCCTGGGCCTGGACCAGTGTTAGTGTATGTATCCTTCGTGACCTGGTTGTTGGATTTTACTAGTTTGCTCCTTCACTTCACAATGTAATGAGTCTTGAATTCAAGTAAATTATTGGCCATTTCGAATGGCGAAGGATTAATTAGGGCTGAATCGTGAGAAACAACTTGTGCATTTTAATGGTTGCCATTTGAGCGAATATCCTTGAGAAATCCCTCCAAGAGTGTCATATGGAAAGGCGCAATGTATATAACCTCCAAAATAGGACATCCATGAATTCATCCCCCTTTTTGACACCCGTATATGAAGGGTAGGTACATGCCACATTCGTTCTCATCTCTCCTTTCGGACTTCTATCAGATTGATGAACGTACAATAATGTTGACCAGCAAGTTCAAGAGACAAGCCATAACACAGACAAACAGGCTTGTCTATAAAAAACTAACAAAAGCAATAAAACGTGTAATCACATGGCACAAGTGCCAACATATGATGTGGGGGTGCTAATCCCGGACGGATTCATCATTTGACAATCACTTAATTGTCGATCAATCAGGCTTAAAAATCATTTGTAGCCGTTTTGTTTGACATCATATTACAAAAAAAAGGCCAGAAACGAGCGTGTTGTTTGCTTTAATATTAACTTTTTTATGCTGGAAATTATTTAAGGGATTCATCGTGAGGGTAGTTTTTTTTTGTTTGTGTTCCTATTGTTGTATCATCAAAGTTCATGTACTTATGCCGATAAGCTTTCGATAAATTGCTAGATAAGTGACACAAGTTAACAGGTATATTGAATTGATTGAGTTGGGGCTTATTTATTTTTTTTTATGATGATCGATGACAATTTGTGTATCATTTACGTGAAAATACTCACAGATAAAATTAATTTACCTAAACCATAAAAAAATAATCCGTTAAACAACAGAAGCAGATTTAGCAAAATGTGATAAGCTTTGAAGTTATTAATTTGAATTCCAATTGTTTGATGATATATTGGATGCACTTATAGTTATAGTCATATAAAAATAAAAATATAAATAGCTAGCATTAAAAATAATTATTGCATTGTTTTAGGTTTCGCGCGAAAACATAAAAATCGGCTTATAAAACACGCTAATTTGACTATTATTGACATTCTTGACGAATTGAATTTAGAACGCCAGCTGTCTGCGAAGAACAAAACCTTCCGACTTGGTGCGGTGAACAAAAAACCGTGGAATACGCAAGAACTTTCACCGGAAAGTACAGTCTAGTACATATTTGAGAATCATGCTGTGAATCCATACAAAATTTGCATTTCTATTCACCCATGAACGTGCTCGGAAAGCTGTGTGGAGAGTTTTCGTTCACGAGCAATTCCCGTGCAAAATGCATGGGAATTCTTGGTCAACAGTTGACAGTTCGATTACTAGTCATTTTAGGCATGGTAGTTTTAAACATCAAACGTTCACAAAACATTCGCAAGTCTGGACCAGTGAGAAATGTCAAATAATCACTTTCTCCACTGGAGATTTTTTACTTCACGAGGAAGTATGAAGTATGGCTTACCTGCCAAACATTACTTAATTTTGTTTAAAATAAATTGATGGATAAGTTTCAATCGGGAAGTGGGGGTGGTTTAAGTGAAGTTAGAATCTCACACACCATACGAGCACGCGTTTCCTCATAGAGCCTTATACAGGATTTGCGCCTAAAAAAAAAATTATAAAAGTTGAAGTTGTTTTCTTGGTTATAAAATTTGATCAAATATACAACGGGTGCCTTTTGTTACGTCTTTTTTATTTCGCTAACTTTTTTTTTGTTTTGGTCGAAATATATTTCCCTTCATTTCGCAAAAGTTTCTCATGTTTTTTTTTTTTACTTTTTAACGTTTTGGATCAATTCGTGTCACGATTACTTCGAATAAATTTAAGTAGTTATGGAAGAAAATCGTTGAGCGTGCAATGGGAAAAATATTGAAGTGGGTAACAAGAAAGAAAAGAAAGTATGCTTTGGCCAAGAATCTAGAATCAGGACTTTTCTTAAGGAAGTATATTCTGGCAAAAGGCTAAAAAAGTCGTTTCAAATGTTAATTTATATAAATGTATGCGCAAACATAACATAGCTATGTATGTTTAATTTCAAATAGTTGTTAGATTTTAATAATTTACTAGAACATTTAAATATTTTATTTTGAGCTTTAAAATTAAAATAAGCTTCAAAATACATAACAGGTACGTGCAGGTATTTTTTTTTATTGCAAAGTAGGTACCTTCATGCATAACAAAAAACAAGACATGATGATTTAAAATTATTTACGTTGTATTAATTTCCAATCAAATGTTAGTGTGATGAAAGTATGAAAACTGAAAAATCTGTTTAATTTGACTTTCAATTATTTCGCGATCGTTTGTTTGGTTTTTGATTTTTGTGCATGTAAAGAACCTTAAGGCGATAAAATTCACGCGAATTTTATATGTAAATAAACCATGGGAATGGACTTCTGATGGCCTTCCAAGTTCCAAAAAGCTGCAAAGCGATACCACAAGTGCTGCCATTTTTTTAATTAATTGTTTTCTATTTAATGTATATTTTTTATAAAATTTATCCTCCTGTCTACGCGGGGGAAATACTGCCCTCTTTCAATGGAATTTTTCTTTGTCTACTTCTAACCTATGTTCTGTACATGCTCTCAATTTTTTGGCAGATTTTACGAGAATCATCTTGTATATCAATTTGATGATGACTATGCAATATTTAGGAACAAGATAATTTGTTCCTTCAACTGGTTTGTAAGACTTTGAAAGTTTGGAGAAGAAAAAAGATGCGGTGAATCAATTTGAAAATGTACAGTTCAGTTTTTGGACAATAGTTTTTCATTGGAAAGTGATGACAATTATGTTTGAATAAAAAAATAAATTTAGTGGCGCAACAGCTCATGGAGAACCAGGGCCTAGTGACTAGCAACTCTTAACCATTCTTGTGTGCGTGTTGTTGGCAAAAATGGAGGGGACCTACAATTTTTTGCCGAGTCCGAACGGCTAGATGAGAAGCACTTATTCATGACAAGTATACTCTTGGAGGATTTGTCAGTCCCTCGCAAGAGGCAGTACCTCGGAAAAAAACATTTCAGTTTTTAGGTGGCAGTGGCTGGGAATCGAACCCAGGCCTTTGGCATGACAGTCCTACGCACTAACCATTATGCCACGAGGTACTACCAATTATGTTTGAAGCGTAAGTTTTAAAAAATTTTTCAATACCTACAAACTCAAACAACAAATTTTACTCTTCGTCCAATGAGAGCCGAGAAAATTACATTAACAATTTTCAAAGCCATTTTTCAAAATGGCGTATAACTTTTATGCACGGAGATGGTTAGGTTTAGTAATTTTAATAACAATTTCCCACTGCCCACTGCCATGCCAATTTTAGTTATGCTTGCTTTCTGTGAAACCAACGATTTGGATGAAATTGTCAGTCTTGGTTCTCTATAGTGAGGGAGTGTCTTAAGTGATATCTAAAAAGAAACCTTTATCTGTTAACCTATGACTCTGAGTCAATTTTTGTGTTGAATACCTAATCCGAGATCTGCTCAGTAATTGTAAAACAAGCCTTGTTAAGTCAACAAAAAAAGAACTTCAGTTAAAAAATATTGTCCTTATATAAAAATTTTTGTATTAAATCTTAAAAATACCAAGCGAGTTTAACTTAAGGATCAAGAATATGTTACCAAGTCATGTATTTTATTTTGATTTGCGACTAAGACTAGAGCGAAACCTGACGACACCGATACCGATACCAACGAGATTTTGTTATACGAGACCAAACGAGACTGAGTTATACGAGACCGATACCAAGACGATACTGAAATTTTTGGATTTTGACGATAAGGAGACGATACTTACAAAAGAATCGTTTGGTGTGGTATCGTGGCCAGCCCTATGAATAATGATTAAAAGCTCAAAATGTTCCTGACACAAAACAAAAACCTACTTGTTCTATTATTGAGAAAATGAGAAGGATTCCAATTTTAAGAGAAAAACCTGGGAATTAATTTCTCAGACAAATTGGGTATTAATGGGAAGATATCATTTATTTTGGTTATAAAAATGTGTTGAATGGCTAAAATGCTAGAAACTTGTTTATTTTATTTAAAACTCCTTTTTTTAACTAATAATTCTTATAGTAAAAATATAAGCATTAGAATTATTGAATTGATTTGATTTGAGATTACTCTTTTCCTGCTACCTGCTTTTTTCCATTATATTGTTGAAAAAACAATAATACACCAACAACCCCCTATTTTGTGGTAAAGTATAGAAATAATAAAAGAACAAAACATATTGTGATTCAAAAACTGCCACAAGGGTTATAATCACTACGTACGGCATATAAGAGAGGGTTTCCTACCCATCAGAAGGCTTAAAAACCAACAAAGTTCACCCTTTAGTAAATTCTTTTTTGGAGGCAGGAAACCATGTATGGTTGTTTAATATACCAGAAGGACAAGCAAACCGGCCTAGACAAACATTCTCCGATATACCGATCCTAAGCCCTGCTATTGCCACCCCTTTCTATATTTTGGAGCATTGGATAACAATGAAGAAAGCAAACAAAAAAAATAACAGTTAACATGTGAAAGAATAGAAGTAGCGAAAAAAAAGAAGTGCCTTGGTTAACCGTTAAGTGTTTTTGTATGTTTATATCTCCCGGAAATGGGGAGCTCAAAGTATCCCATAGTGTGTGGCATTCTGTTTTGATCTGTAAAAAAGGATATGATATCGTCTGTCTGATGGAAGATGTTTTCGAACGTGTGAATGTCAAAAGGGATATGAATTCAAGACAAGTCTCTGCCGGAGGGTGACACCCCTGACGAACGACGACAAATACGAGACATTGTAGGTTATTCTTGTACCGTTATAACTGGCAGCAAATCTTCTCAAAGTAATAAAAATAAATGTCACACATTTAAAAGTTTATTCTTGAGTGCTTATGTACTTTTTTTTTAAATAACAATAGCTTTGTGTGTGCCGACTGCGACGAGTCTACAGGGAGTCTTAATTGTTTATTGCTTGTAAGAAAAGCATATATGATTTAAATTGGAATTTGATTAGGATTTAATGGAGATTGCAATTTTATTTCACAAATATGCAATTTAATTCTTTATTCAAAAAACAATAAACATCATGTAGATATTACTTTATAAACTTAATTCGATTAACAGTTTTTTTTTTTCAAAAAAAATATTAAAAATTATATAAATAAAATGGCTTTGGGAATATCGCTTTATGTAACGGGAAATAAATTAATTGAATTTTCTTTGATAGAAAGGTAGGTAGGTAGGTAGAGATGGCAGTCGCTAGCCCTGGCCTCGCGACTCAATTAGCGCTGGAGTGCGCCGTTTTGATACCAATTACTTGTGTTAACCTAGTAGGGATTTAATACGGAATTATATGGCTTTATAGACTTTAACGGACTATTGTTAGAGCCATTTAGTCGCATTCAGAAAGATAATCAGATCTTTGATTTTCTTCTCAGAAAGCTCTTTTGGGTCATCGAGGAAGGCCTTTCCAAAAGATGACAATCTAGAATTGGCTAAAGCAGGGCAGTTGCAAAGAAAATGAACTACAGTTTCTTTTTCTTGAGGGTCTCCACAGCTACGACAGTGGGAGTTGTAGGGGATTCCCAGCCTCCTTGCATGCTCCCCTATGGGCCAGTGTCCGGTGCATATTGCTGTGATCCTGGCTATATCGCGCCTGGGTCTGCATATAAGATCGTTAGAACGAGTTTTGTTATAGGATGGCCATATCATTCTTGATATGACACAGTTTGTAAGACTGCTCCATCTGAGATTAGATTCATCGAGAAAAATCGAGAAAATATTTCTCTTCATAGCACCAATAGGCATATTTACATTTACGGCTAGTGAGCTATGAAGGGCCGAGCCTTGTCGAGCTAAGACGTCAGCCCGTTCATTACCCTCTATGTCACTGTGACCTGGAACCCAAATGAGAGTGACCTGGAGGTTAATGTTCAGACTTGATAGTTCATCTCGACATTGCTGGACAAGTACAGAGGTGGATGTAGCCGATTTAATAGCCTTAATGGCAGCCTGGCTGTCGGAGCAAATTGCTGTGTTCCTGAATTGATTATGGTTTGATTTGAGTAACTTGCATGCTTCCCTGATTGCTAGTAGTTCAGCTTGAAATACGCTAGCAAAGTCTGGTAGTCTGAGGGACTTGGCTATATTAAGGGTCTTAGAAAAAATTCCAGAACCAACACCGCACTCCATCTTAGACCCATCAGTGAAGATTATAGTGTCGTAGTCCTTCGTAACAATGTCATTTTTCCAATCCTCTCTGGTTGGAAAAACGGCTTTGAAGTCCCCGCCTAGGCCAAGAGGGGGAATACAGTAGTCGGTGTTCGTTAGAAAAATATCCTGAGGAATCAATTTTGTTATATTTCCATGACCATAGGGTTTTGAAAACCAACAATTAGATTCTTTTAGTCTTACAGCACTGCATGCCGCTAGATATTTTATATAAAGATCGAGTGGTAGAAGGTGCAGGATAACGCTAAGGGCATCTGTTGGACAAGTTCGAAGGGCTCCTGTAGTGCCGACGCTAGCCGTTCTTTGTACCTTCTTAAGTTTTCCAATATTATATTGTTTGCTAAGTGCAGGCCACCACACAATCGATCCGTATGATAAAATCGGTCGAACTACGGCAGTGTACGTCCACAAGATCATCTTCGACTGTAGGCCCCACATCTTACCAAATGTTTTTCTGCAGGCATAGAAAGCTATGCAGGCTTTCTTAACCCGTTCTTCAATATTTACCTTCCAATTCAATTTGGGGTCAAGAATAACTCCGAGGTATTTTGCCTTAGAAGATAAGGATAGAGTTTGTCCGTTAAGTCGAGGTGGGGTGAAGGTAGGTATTTTAGTCCTGGTAGTAAAGAGCATCAGTTCCGTTTTACTCTGATTAACCCCTAGTCCACTACTTGTGGCCCAGTTACTAACTTTTTTCAGAGCCGACTCAGTGATTTCGCTAATCACTGTGGTAAACTTTCCTGAGACCAATAAAACCAAATCATCAGCATACGCTACTGCTTTCACACCACTACATCTTAGCTTGACAAGAATTTTGTCCATGACTAAAAGCCATAGAAGAGGGGAGAGGACCCCACCTTGGGGTGTTCCTCTACTAACATATTTAGTAGCTGTAGTGTTTCCCAACGATGCTTGAATCCTTCTGTCACTGAGCATAGAAACAATCCATTCAGATATGAAGCCTTCTATCCCGAAGTGAGCAAGTGATTCACGAATGGATTCAGTTAGGACATTATTGAAGGCACCTTCCACGTCTAGGAAGGTTGCGAGGGTATATTCTTTATAGTGAATTGTCTTCTCGATTGTACGAACCACTTCATGCAGGGCAGTCTCCGTAGACTTGCCTTTGAGGTATGCATGTTGTGATTCATCAAGAGGACGACCAACTAGTATAACTCTAATATGAGTGTCAAGAATGCGCTCTAGTGTCTTTAGTACAAAAGATGTCAGGCTAATTGGTCTGAAGTCCTTCGCGGATTCATGACCTCTCTTACCGACTTTCGGAATGAAGACCACTCTTACATGTCTCCATGACTCAGGTACATGATTGAGATAGAGGCAACCTTTGAAAATCATTTCAAGCCATGGCACTGCCAAATCTTGCAGTTTCTGTAGCATAATAGGTATTATGCCATCAAGGCCTGGTGATTTATAAGAGGAGAAAGTATTAATGGCCCATGAAATACCATCTCCAGTTATAACGGAATTGATTTGCTCCCTATGAGCTAAATTGGTGTTCGTATTACTAGGCACTTCAGGGTTGCTGTTCACGCAACCCGGGAAATGCGTTGTCATCAGCAGTTCCAAGGACTCAGCTGGAGAGGCTGTCCAGAGATCGTCAGATTTTTTCAGGAACGAAGGATTGCAATGTTCCTTCGATAACACTTTACTAAGCCTGGCAGAATCTTTAATATTTTCTATGGAGTGACAGTATTCTCTCCATCCCAGTTTCTTGGATGCTGCTATGGCTCGCTTGTATTCTTTGAGAATGTCTTTATACGGTTGGAAGAACTTCTCCTTCTGACAGATATTGAAGATTTTTCTGGTCATTTTTCTTAGCGCAGATAGATCTTCATTCCACCAAGCAGGGAATTTTTTACGGCTATGCTTAACCGGACAAGAGACTTTGAAGGCAGTGTTAATAGCTGCCTCGAAAGTCTTTACCTTAGATTCAAGAACTTCAACAGATTCTACACTAATTAATGGTAAATTGCCTAGTTTGGATTTTGCGATCTGACTGAATTTCTTCCAGTCAGTTCTTTTAGGGTTTCTATATGGGGGAGGGGTTTCTACATTGAAACCTATGTTGAAGAGGATCCATCTGTGATCCGAAAAGGAATTTTTAAGGGACACTCTCCAATTTTCCACCACCAGATTACAGTTGTTTGTAACAGTGATATCAAGTACATCTTCCCAACCGTCGTAATTTTCCGAGCTTGGAAAAACGAAAGTGGGTGTGTCACCTCTGTTACAAACAATTAGGTTATTAACAATAATAAAATCAAAAAGAGACTCACCTCGTTCGTTGATTTCGGAACTACCCCAGAGAGAATGCCGTGCGTTCGCATCGCATCCAATCAGAAGGTTCGCTTTTTTTAGTTTCGCTGCTTCAATCAGTATCTTCACCTCCTCAGGCGGTGATTCTCGGTTGTGGTCGCAGTAGCCAGATGCTACAAGTAGTCCATTTGTCTCTTTGTCTTCCAGCCTGACAACTGTCAAATCGGGAGTGCTAAAATTGGGACACAAAAAAGCTTTTAAGTGTTTTTTAGCTAAGATACAAGTTCTAGGATTACCTTGTTCTGGATTAACTGGTTTGTATATAAGGTCGTATTGGGTGTCTTGGAGGCCTCTCACTCTGAGGCCATTAACCCATGGTTCTTGGATAATGCCAATGTCAATGTTTTCCTCACTGAGGAAAACTCTCAGATTATCCGAAGCACATTTAGAGTGCTTCAGATTAATCTGTATGACCTTCAGCGCGTTTTTAATTTGGTGAAGGGCCTGCATCTTTAGAGACTGCCGATCCGTCGACAACAGCGCTGAACTCAGCGTTATCATCTACTTTATCAGTATCTGGTCCCTGACTTTGCAGGATTTTAATTTTGGCATGCCTGATGCCAAAACGAAGCTTAAAGTCCGCTTTTATGAGGGCCCCTCTGCTTTCCTCGCTGATCTTCAAGAGGTATGAGGTGCTGGTCTTTTGCGGCTCCTCCGCCTTTATCACCATCCAGTCATGCATGGGGACCAGTGGGTTCAACCTTTGAAGACCCCGAATCAGCTCCTGTCCGCTCGGTTTAATGCCCATGAGAGGCAACCAAATGCGAGCCTTAGGTTGCCTAGGGATCTCCTTTGCTGGGATAAGCTTGAGCTTCAAACCCTCCCAGTCATTGCTGACCTTAGCAATGCTGTCCCTAAGGAAATCCCTTGAAAACGCGTCTTCGCATTTGATCACCCTGTATCCCCTGAGCACTTCACCAGAGTCGAAACTAGGGTAGGGTCCCTCCCTTGCGGATATGGTATATTGGAAGACCATCTCGGAGAGCTTGGCTTCGATAGAGTTCCACACCGATAGCAGACCTTTGCTATTGGCGGAGAGCTCATCAACAACCGCTACCTGGAGGTCATCTCTGACAACCTCGCTTAGAGTAGGCGGTTGCACCGCTCTGGAAGATTTGGTCTTCTCCTTTTCCGGCCTTCCATCAAGCCTGCTCTTCTTTTGGGAGGGTAAGGTCTCTTCTTGAGATCTGTCCCGCTTGACAGCCTTTTCTTTGTTTGCCAGAAGATTATTGTATTCTTCAACAATCTTCTGGTATTTGATTTTATCTGAGGCATCCCTCACATGACCAGTTCCCGCAGCCTCATTCTTAGCAATCTTGTCAAGAATAAACGAGGCGTGGAGGAATTGGTTCTTTCGAAGAACGCCAGAAGATTTTCTTTTGCCACGGACAGCAATGCTATGGCTGGCATTGCTACCCGATGGCTTGGTATTTGTCGGTTTAGGGAGCACAGGAGTACTATGGCTGGTACTCGCTATGCTCCCTGAAGGTTTGGAAGGCATCTCGGCATCTGTGCCGAGAAAGCTTCCCGTCAGTGTTTCCTGGCTGGAGGCCAGGAGTTCATCCTCATTGTCCGTTGTAAGGTCAGTAGTTGTCATTAGTTTGTCCATTTTTTATAGGTTTTAAATTTGGTTCCCACGAGTAGGTCGGAAAAAGAGGTCAGCCCCGGCAGAGCCGATATACCGGGGTAAGGCAAAGGTTTAAGACGGACCCGGCCAGGACGTCCGAATGAGCTCGTTATCGACTGGTTTTCCCCCCAGCCTTCCATTTCTTCGGCACGGATTATGAAAAATCGCTCACTCCACCACTGAAAATTAGGGACCTGTATTTATGGTAAAATCGCATTGCTTTAGGGTTGAACTATTAAGGAGTAAAGGAACCCAAAAGCATTGCGACCTTACCTTAGCTGATCCCCATCTTGACATCGTACAAGATTTCTGTGGTGATCATTACCGCCCGGCACCCACTAGGAGGGTTTAATACAAGGATTTCTGCCAGGCCTTTGATAGAAAACTTTGATAATTTTATATCATCCCAGAATATATGTCAGAATAATTAATATGTTATTGAAATTGAATATGCTGTACAGTTGTTCCTATATTTATGTAAGTATTATGGACGTTTTTTTGTTGTGATATTATAATTCACTTACTTAATAACTCGTCTATATCTTTTATATAACTGTGATAAATTCTAGCAAATTGCTTTGAATAAACATCCAAAGCCATTATTTGCAGCCATCCAGACCCTTAAATGTCATTAGTGTTGGTGGTTTATTCAAATGTGTTCCTAGGCAATTTCTTGAAGTGCGTGTTCTACACACTTTTATTGCCACCAACGACCTATGCATAAAATAACAATTCTCAAAAAATAATAGAAAAAGTATGCCAATGCCAACTGACACCTTTTCATGATGCTGATGTGCCAAAACATGACACCCGAATTGAATATTCGTACGCGTCATGTCTCATAAACATTTACGACCTTTCACTTTGGTGGTTTTTTAATGTCTGCAAATATTACCGCAAAATGTCATTTTTTTTGTTTGTTCAAGTCAGAAATGGGAATTTCAAAGAGATTACATTTTTCTAGGTGGTAATAACTGCCAAATGTCTCAAGGTGTTTGCATTAGTAAAAAGGATTTGGTTGACTTGGTTGGGCTAGGGCTAGGCTGATGGTTGAATGGTTAAGAGCAAAAATAAGTAGCGGCCGCAGCAGCTTGACGTTGTTGATGGTTGAAGGGTGTTTCCTGGAATATCTTACCCCATGCCCAAGTGAATGTACGGAAAACAGAATCCAATTCAATATCCTTTGCAGAAGGAAAATGCGCTATATATGTACTCTTTGGTTGATTGCTAGCAATCGATATCAACTTGGAGTATTTCTGGTTTCAGAACAGAACTCACCATCAGCCATCCTTGATGAGTATTTATTTTGTTCTTCGAGAAGCTCAGAGATGCAGAGAGGAGAAGCATTACAATCGTTTGTAATTGATTTCGTGATGGAAGTTTTAATTACCCGGCTGCCTTTTACACTGGGATAAGGGGCACCTGCTGGGACCTGGGAGGTTTTCAAACTTATACTTTATATCTAAAGGACGGCATTGAAATCGATATTGATATATCCTTTGCAGATAAAATTCTGATTAAAGCTTTGAGACTTCACTTAACGGAGCTTCTCTCGCTTCTATGGGAAATGTTCAAACAGAAAAGAAAATTAAAAACTTTTTATTTTTCAACTTATCATTGGATTGGGTTTGAAAAAGTAATGAAGAGCAAAGAAATGTCTACCTACCTACTTATTATTTTTTTTTTTTGCAAATTTAGATTATTATTATTATTGATACATAGGTCAAGTCAAGCTTTGAGATATTAAAAATCTTATTAAATAAAGTCATGCAATTTCATGGCACTTTGCACTCTAGTTGGATTTCAAAGTTATGCCGTTAACGAAGTAAGTTTTGCTGAAATAAAAAGCCAATTTCAAAATTTTCTTAATCAGATATTACACCTTATTTTTATTTTCAATTTATTTACAAAACTTCTAAATATCTGAATTAATGCTGAACATTCTTTTTAAAGTTGATTTTTGATGACAACCGCATAAAATATTCAAAAAATAGCAAAACAACTTCTGGGAAAAGAAATTTTTGACCATTCCCGTTATATGCCGAACAATCCCTGTTAAATAAACAAACTTTCGCTCTTAAAGCTTGCAAGCCTGTTCTTATTTAATTTAAATCAAGCAAGATCGGGCTTAATTTCAATTTTTTTCTAAATTTTCCTTATTTGGTCTTAAAATGACACCCAAAAATCCTTACTTCAATAAGAAAAATTTTAAAAAAAGAAGCTAAATTTCTTAACTCGGTCGCGTTCCGATGTTAATGTTGTGTTGTTGAAATCCCTTGTTTAAAAACACCTGATGACTAATATTTTTGTTGCAAATGAAAAAAAATTTAATTCAATTTCTTTGTCAGCTTTTTTGAGCTAACCTATCTGGTAGTTCACAAAAGTATCGGCTACTCTGTTTTCTTGGATAACCCATCCGATAGCTGGCGGAACGTGGCCATTAAGAACAAAAATTTTATTTGAAAATATTTTTTAAAGTGGCTCCATCTCAATTATATTGATTTACTAAATCCTTATTTCCACAAGTCGAAACATAGAAAATGCACAAATAAACAAAGAAATTGAGTAAAGCAAAAATGAAATCAATTTTCAACACTATCTCTTCGTATAACGAATTGGCACATTGGAATTGAATTTGACACTTCGGCAGTAAGCGAAAGTCCGCCAGTTCAAATTTCAGAAAAACCAATAGGTAAAGTAAAATAATTCTATTTAATTAAATAAAAATATAAATTTTTTTTTCAAAATCACAAGAGATGAGAAAGCAGCAAAAACACCTTTAATATTAAAAAATAAGATAATATTTAAAACCTTAAAAATAAAAATTGAAACAATATGAAAGCTCCACAAACGCAAGTCGTATAATTTTTTGTATTCTTAATACGATTTTTTTTGTGTAATTTAAGTTCGTATATTTTGAAGATTATCACCAAGCTGTCTTAAGTAAAAGTTTTAGACTTTTTCCTTAGAATTTCCGAGATAGACTTTCATCCTTTCATCAACAAAAAGGCATGTCACTGTTTTCTTAATTTTAGCTCTTTTTTTTCTGATGGTTTTGACAGTTTTTTTTATTTTTGGTCAAAAATAACTTTAAGATATACCAATAATTGTCAAAAAAATGACGTGAGCTCTAAGATCTAAGCACCCTACGGGTGGGATAATCGAAAAACATAATAAGTCATCAAATTGATCGTAGCTATGGAAAAATTTAAAAAAAGTGTGTTTTATAATTTATAGAACTTTTTTAAAAACTTAAATGTGCAAGTGTTTCACCAATTATTGAAAGCGAAATATTTGGAAATATTTAAGAATACATAGACACAAAGGTAAGTTCATAAATGAAAAACAATACTAGGCAAACATTTGTTGTTTTATCCAAAATCATACTATATGTATTAACCTTCATTTAAATTTAAAGCCACCATTAAAAAATGTTTAAAATTTCGTACAAAACATATAATTTTTTTAATTTTTAATGGCAACTTTAATATCTTTTTGGAAAAATTATGGGAGTTTATAGTTGTTATCTCCTAAGTTATGAATGTTCAAATCAATTAAAACAGGTACAAAAAAACTAACCGACCTTACAAAAATTAACGCAATTTAGTATTTAATAGAGGTAAGTAGGTACCCTTGAATTAAATTTAATGTTTTTTTTTTAATTTAAAATGGTGCTGCTATTTTCATACTTCGCAAAACTTATTTTTCTTAAGAAAAGCTGTATTTATGCGTTATTTCAAATTCTAAAGAATGTAAATTTTCAACAAAAAAAATGTATCTGTTCGGTGTATGGCAAACTGAGCACAAAACAACCCAACTTTCTTTTTTAATAAAATCTCAAATTTAACAAAAATTTTCATTCGTAAAATTTGCAAATTTATTATTTTTCGAATTTACCAACGGTAAAAGTCATAACAAGCTGACCATTATAAAGGTGTTCTTTATTAAAATTTTGTATGGTTTCAAAAATAGCAAATATGCAATATTTTAATCCCTATGACATACCTTAAAAATAAATAGAACAACATGGTTCCCATTTGCTGTTTTTTTATTATTAACAGCTCAAACTACACACCATTTTTTTGAAGATTCAAAATAACCTGACTTTACGTCATTTTGAAGTTTTTTTTTAACCGTTAAATTTGAAACTACCTATGCATCTTATATGTTCTGCACATAGCAGCAAAAACTTAACACAACTGCACAACTAAGTTTTGAGAAAAAATGTAAAATTGAAAAATAATCATTGATTTTCTGAAATATAACAATTTTCTTTGGAAAATTTGAAATTTTGAAAAAAAATCATACGTAAATTAACCATTTTTAGATTTGTTTTAAAAATATTTTTAATAATATGCTTTTTACTTGCGACATAGGTACTACCTATAAGGCAAGTTTTGGATTCGTGCAATTTTTTCTTTGAGATGGCAATAAAAACATAACATTATGATGATAGAGAATACCAAAGAAGAAGGTGGCGAAATTCTATCTGTCTCTTCGGCTACAGCCAAAGCGGCTGGATCGATTTCTTTAAACTTGATGCATAGTATGGTTTTGGTGATTCTGCCAACACTTTTTTTTCATTCTTTTAGAACAAAAAATCAAAAAATAACGGTGACTGCCACACAATTTTTTTAACAGTTTAACAAAATCTTATTTTTCTCAAAAACAGCCTCACAACTTTTCTAAAAAAAATCAAAAAATCTTTTTGGTAAAGCTACCTTTGAATGGAAAACTGCTTTTCAAAAAATTGGTTATTAGTGGTACCTCCAAAAGAACCAATTTTTCTTAATTTCGATTTTCTTTAAAACAATTATTTTGGCTTCAATCCTTTTTTTTATACATAAGCTTCTAAGCAACTAAGATAGTTTTTCGAACTAAAATTTTAAAAAATATTTTTTTGAATAATTCAAAAATGTTTCAAATTGTTTTTTGAAAATGAAATGGTTGATTTTTATAAAAATCGGCATTTAAGAATTTTTTACACTTTGTAAAGTATTTTAAGTCAAAATTTTACTTTTATTGAAAAAATAACGGTACTTTCCACTAAAATAAGTTAAAAAACGTAAGGAAAATATTTATTGTCTTAAAACGGCTCCTACGATTTTTATTAATCCTTTATGCTAAAATTAGTGTGACCAAAAATTATAAAAATTTACAAATAGCAACTTTTAATAGTAGGTAGGTATACTTCTCATAGGACGTTTTTTTTTAATTTAGAATTTTCTCACTATGGGCTGAACTGATTTAGATTATTTTGCTTATAAGCAAATTTAAAAAAAATAGTTCATATCAAAATTCATATTGACCTGTTAAGTGAAGGGAAATTTTGTGAAAAAAGGATTTCAAATTTTCATCATTGAAATGCAAAAAAACTGCAAAATCACTCGATTGCACCCTTATTTGGCGAACCGCAAAATCGGGAATCGAAATGCAAAAAAAAAAATGGAAAAAAACTGCAAATTCCTGTCAAGGTCCCATTTGCGTTGGTGAAAGTTGCCCTGCTAACTTCATAGACGTGTTTCTTGGCCATTTTCCAATATAGTTTAGTCCTTTATTAGAGACAAATGGCTCCACAACTTTTAAACTTTAAGAAATTCAATAAAATATTTTTGGTAAGAGCTCGCTATGGATGGAATATCAATGTTAAAAAATTGTTATTGATGGTACATCTGAATTAACCATTTTTTTGGATCTTCAGTTTTCTTGAAAGCGATTGATATAATTTTGTATGAAGAAACTTCTAAAAAATATAAATATATTTAATTGAGTACCAAAATTTTTAAAAATAAAAGTTTTGGATTCTTCAGAAATATTCTGAAATTATTTTTTTCAAACTTAATATGTATATATTATTTTTTTTTTAAAACCATATACATATATACCTACCCATGGGTATTGAAAACTTTTAAGAATATTTTAAAAAGAATTCTCACTTTTATGGACGAAAATAGCGGTACCATCAAAATTTCAATTACAAATTATATGTAATTGAAAAAAAAAATAGTTAAATTCTTGATATAATAATATGCACCTAATTGGAAAATAATAGTTGAAAAAAAGGTGCAACGATTATGTTTTTATAATCGCTTATACACATAAATGTAATTGATTACAAGAAAATATTGATTGCATAAAATTGTAATTGAAAATTTTCAATTACAAATTATAATTGAAAAAAATTAATTACGTTTTACATTTAATTGTATTCGATCCTGTAATCAATTACAAAATGTAATATTTAGTACCCAAATCTGCTACGAACACTAGATATCTCCCGTATAGAACGTTTTTTTTAATTTATCGACTGACTGAATGGATTTAAAATTATCAACACAAAACATCAAAATTTTTTAAGAAGATATTTTTGTATTTAAAAAACATTTTTTTTTTGAAATTCTAGTGTTTTTTATGTGTATGAATTAAATATTTGAAAAAACTGGTTAAACGATTTTTGAAATTGTATTTAATTGTACAGGGTGGCGCACGAATCGTGCTACAAAAATAAAACGTAATAACTTTTTTTCTGTGTGAGTAATCGGCTTATTTTTTTTATTTTGTAGGTTACTATTTAGATTTATAAAAATGGATGCTTGGGATACGGAGAAAAGAATTTGGATAGTGCAACGGTACCATGCTTTGCAGTCCGTCATTTCCGTCCAAAGGGAATTTAGGCGGGAGTTTGGCGGTAATCCCCCGAGTAGATGGACCATTATGAGGTTTGTAAACATGTTTGCCGAATCTGGAAGCATCGCACGAAGGCCGTACCATCGAGATGCCAATGTTCGGGTTCAGGATACAATCGCAGCAGTAGCATCTGCCAATCCGAGCGTTTCGACCCGAAACTTATCGGGGCAAATTGGAGTTAGTAGACGGTCATTACAACGGATACTTCATGACGATTTAAACTTGTTTCCGTACAAAGTCCAAATTACTAGCAAGTTAAACCCTCAGGATTTGCCTGTTCGCCTGGAATTTTGCCAAAAAATTATATCAATGGCCGAAGAAGACAACACATTGATCAATTGTTTGTTCATGTCTGATGAGGCCCATTTTGATCTTAACGGCAATGTAAACAAGCAAAATTGCCGTATATGGAATGAGTCTAATCCAGAACTGCTCCATGAGACGGAACTGCACCCAGAACGAGTCACTGTGTGGTGCGCAGTTTCATCAAGGTGTATTGTCGGGCCGTACTTCTTTGAAGAAAACGGTGTACCCGTTACTGTCAATGGGGACCGTTATTTAAAGATGTTGAAGGAGTTTTTTGACCCAGGACTGCGCCGAAGACGTATACCATTCAACAGCGTTTGGTTTCAGCAAGATGGAGCAACTGCACATATAGCCAGACCAGTTATGGCGGAGCTAAACAAAAAATTCCCAAACAAATTAATTTCTAGGAACTCCACTCTTCGCTGGCCCCCAAGGTCACCTGACCTGACTGCACCAGACTTCTTTTTATGGGGTTATGTCAAGCAAGAGGTGTATAAAACGAAGCCCAGGAATTTAACTGAATTAAAGCAGTCCATAACGACAATAATTGAGGTGATCCCAACTTCAACTCTTCAGGCCGCAATGAATAATTTTTTGATCAGGTGCCGCATATGCGAGGGAGAGCGTGGAGGTCATTTGCGGTCTATAATCTTTTAAAAACAACTAACTATTTAAAATAAAATCTTATTTTCTAACCAATAAAAAAAAATAAATGAAATACATCGATTAAAAAAAAAGTTATTTGAATTTCTTATTGTAGCACAATTGGTGCGCCACCCTGTAGTAAATTTTTGGGCATAAAAGTAGCAAAAATGCAAGTTTTTTACCTCTTCGGCATTTATGACACAAACTGAGTACAAAACAGCACATATTCACAGTAGGCTTATTAAAAAAATGAAATCCTTATTTTTTCCAGCATAGAATACTTTTGTTAAGAAAATCTTATGACCCCAATTTTTTCCATCACCATTAACGAAACTCAAAAGTCTAATTAAGTAGGTGTGGACATCCACATTTCCTGTATTCATGAGACATTCCTGCAAATAATTCCTCCTCAACATCGAGGAGCTCTTATTTTCTCATTTCCAAACTAACAGCCATAAATGTCAAACAATGTTATTTTATGTCTTAACAAACGCCCCCACCATTGTCTAATGTGTCCACGTCCCACCTCCAAGATACGGACTACCAACTTTGGCTCACGCAAACTTCAATTTGTGAAAAGAAATAAATCTTTGATACTCTCTCTTGCATGAGTCGTTATTCCTATTGCTCGTTTAAAGGTATAACCAAAGTCCATTGTATTTATGGGAACACCTCTTCAAAGGCATGCAGCAGTTATAACAATCCGCATAAGGACAAAAGGACTTTCTCCGAAAATTATCCTGTACCTATAGACTATACTTACTATATGAAAGAACAACAGCAAATGAGCGCGTATAAAAATCGCGTGTGTATTTCACCAGCTCGCCCTTGCCCTGGCTCCCAGAAATGAGATGGGAATTTGTCAAATGGGAAAACATTAATTAGAACTTGGGTCGTAACCCAAGAGCATTCACTGAGTTATTGTGATTCTGCAGGATATACACGACTGGACCACTAAACCTATACACTCTGTCTATAGGTACTATACGTCTATACACTACACACCCAGCAATTTGGAACCAATGAGACAAAATTCCTGTGTACTTGACAAAGGACCACGAAGTGAACATCAGGAATTACAATAAAACAAAAGAAACGAATCCTTGTTCCATATAGAACTGCCTGCCCGCTGCCTCTGGTCTAATTCTGCTCTATACTTTGAACCGTATAGTGAGAAGCTATATTGAAAGTTGTCCACCACATTCGAGAGTAATTTTACGGGCAACGGTGAGGTGGAGCAAACTCATGTAGCCATTAATCTCGTAGCACGCCATAAAACAAAAGCAATTATTTGTGCGTCTTTTTTTCCGTTCTTCATAATATTTATTAGCGCATCCAAGGATAACGAATGGAGGTCGTTTAATTGATCCCTTTTGTGTCCTCAACGTTGAAGAGGATGAGGAAATGGTGTTGCGAAGCGGCTGGATAGTCCTCATTTATTTGGTATTGCATTGCAATAACAAAGTGATTATCAGACCTGGAAGCTAAGCTTACTATAGGTATAATGGCATAAGATTTTTTGGTAGGCTGTTCAGGAATGTTCCCAAAGTAACATTATATCAATGGGATTTTTTGGGAAATATAGAAACTTTGGGTTGGGGACAAGACTAGCTTGATCTAATGCTTTTAGTACCTTTATGCAGGCATAATAAAAATATATCAAGTCATAAAAGGTAATTAAGTGTGATTGAATGAGTCTGAAAGAGAAATTTCAAGAAATTGGAAAAACAGAAATAACCCATAAATGCGCCAAATGCATCAGTTAATAATGTTGTATAGGTGAAAATTGGCTAGTAAAGCTTGATTGATTACTACACCGAGAGCTTCTCAAAAATGTGCTGCAACTATTAAAATTCGGCCCAAAACTTTTTGTTGTGGGGAACAAATCGGTTCACAGTTCCAAAAAACCAAAAACCTAACACATGAAGAAATTACTCGTGATATAACACACCTAGGCGCTGGGCCTAGTATCGGTATCGGTATCGGTATCGGTATCGGTATCGGTATCGGTATCGGTATCGGTATCGGTATCGGTATCGGTATCGGTATCGGTATCGGTATCGGTATCGGTATCGGTATCGGTATCGGTATCGGTATCGGTATCGGTATCGGTATCGGTATCGGTATCGGTATCGGTATCGGTATCGGTATCGGTATCGGTATCGGTATCGGTATCGGTATCGGTATCGGTATCGGTATCAGTATCGGTATCGGTATCGGTATCGGTATCGGTATCGGTATCGGTATCGGTATCGGTATCGGTATCGGTATCGGTATCGGTATCGGTATCGGTATCGGTATCGGTATCGGTATCGGTATCGGTATTGGTTAATCTTATCTAATTTTTTGCCGATACCTAACGATACTACCGAGAGAATTGGTAAATTTCAGTCCCAAAAGCATGGTTTGGTCTCAGTATTGTTTCGGATGCCTTAGAGCTGGTTTTCTTCTCGGTATCACTTCGGTTTCCGATACTGATACTAAACGATACCAAGACTTTTCTGGTATCATGGCCCTACCGTGATACCACCTTACCCGTGATAGCCTATCTAAGTTTTCAATCATATGCACACCTATTGCTGATTAGATTTCTGCTATGTCAAATGTGCACAGAAATATCTCGGAAGAATAACACCATTAGTCCAAAGAAATTTGATAAAAAAAAATTAATTTGTAAAAGGCTGGAAAGTTTCATAATAGCTAAGTTAGACCACCATCATGAAAAACAGAGCCACCATCATGGATTTTTTCGGCTTTTGGCTATTTCCTGGCAACCTGAAATTATTGAATGTTTTAGTTTTTGGGTATTCTAAGCTCTTAAGCATTTTATTGAAGCACGGAAGCTTAATCCTCTGTTGTCTGGATGTTACAGCCTGAAACCACCTCATCAAACGTTTGTCTCTTGATCCCTAGGAGCTCTAATTTGAAACCACCTTATCAACTATTATTCTACAAAATAAGAAAAAATAATTAGCTGGGCAATAATGGGTAAAAGATTTGTTCTAATTGAAAACAAGGCTTCAGGATTAGAAGCTGACTTTTATTCCAAAAAAGTAGAGGTTAATTGGCCAGTTTCAGTAATTTTTTTAAGATTATTTTTTTTCAAAATCATTTAAAGATTTTGAGACTATTTAATTTAGCTTAATTAGAAGACTCGGCTTGTATAAATTTTAACTTCAGTCATATAACCTTTGTTCACCTAATTCACCTGACGATGCACATTTAGGTACAATTTAATCTAACCTCCAAGCTCATATATCAACAAAAACCCCAAAAATAAGGTTGTCTGCACATAAGACTGCCACAATTATAATCACTACTATACCTACATATACCGCTACAGACTCTCGTTTAAAACACAAAACAGACGTCTTAGTCAATTTTCTTCCATAAAATCACAAAACCACACGCACTTTACGGTTCGCATATATTCACCGCTGGAGGCCATTAAATCTCTTAGCCTTGATGAATGCTTAGCATAGCTGACGCTTTTGGGTTAAAGATACTGTTTCTTCTGTTATAGATCGCTATACTTATATGTGAAATATATATGTATTCCAACACTCATACTTCAATCTTCTTAGCGGAATCTATAAAGGAAGTCCTCTTTGTTCGAAAGTCTCCGTCTTTGTCTAGAAAACCCCTTGGGAAGGGTGTGTGGGCTTTTAGATTTTTGTCAGGCGGATAATTCTATGAGTAAACAGTAAACTGTGAAGGGAGCATCACGTGTGTTTGTTGGGTTAAGGACTCAAATGATTTTAAATTGGCTTACAGAAGGAAGTAATGATATCAGAGCTTATCTCATGTGGAATGTTTGAGATATAAATTTAATTTAATTTTTTTTTTTTTGAAAATTAGAAGGAAATTGAAAATTAAGTAGACAATATTTTAAGCTTCATTATTAAACATCTTTAAATAATTGGGGCATTTATGAAATTTCAATTTGATAAACTCCACTTTGGTCTAAAGAAGGAGCTTAAACAATGTCTATGAGTATGTTCCATTAATCGAGTAATCTATTATTTTAATTTAAACCTTTAATAATTAGTTATAAAAATTCGTTTTTGTTGTAAAATTTCAAAAACTATAACCAACAGTTTGTAGTACATATACGATGTATGTTGTTAAGTCAGAAGTAAATTAAAAGTTTCTGACCAGTTTTCTCGATATTTGCCCATTTTGACAGTCGCAATATCTTAAAACAGGGCCCTGGTATAGAAAAAAGTGTTAAAAACTTCTTCTAGAGAATATTATTATCACAGATCAGAAATAACTATCAGCCTTTATTTTTAGTTGGTTTCTGTTTGAGACTAATTACATTCGCTTACAAAGATTTTAGTTTGAGATTTATAAAAAAAAAAACAAGGTTATTGGCTGAAATGTATTATTTATTTTTATAAATATCTCGTAATGGTTGAGTTTTTCACAAAAAAATAAATGGAGAAAGTCAAAAAATCAAAAATGGTTTTCACTGCAAATATTGCACAAAATCACTCGAAACCCACAAGTAGTATTCACCGATAACTTAAACGCATAATTAGCTGCATTTCATAATGCAAGGCTTGCAAAACTAACCAGGCTTGTAAGCTTTCAAGTAAAAGTACCAGTCAAGTACCCATTACCTTGAGCTGAAGTCTCGCCATGGTCGTCCAAACGTGATTTTCACTGTTGCCTCATTGTGTTTTTCTTGCTGCGTTTTTGACGTTTTGGCTTACACGGGAATCTGTGTCAAGGCTTTCTCTCTTTGTTTTCGCTTTGGTCTCCCTGTGACATTTACACGTGGTTTTTGCCATTCAAAATATTTTGACGTCATCTAGCTTTGGTCTGATGCGGTTCATTGCCGCGTGAACCAGGCCCAACGCTATCCAGCTGTTGTAGTGAGAAGTTCTCTCTTACTAGGTGACGAGCACGCTTGAAACGATTTAAAAGCTTTCAATTTTATTGCTCATTTGAAAATTTTTAGCGAGAAAACCACGTCACAGATCCCCGTATAAACGGGCTTGATGAATTCACAGTAAGACGAACACAATGACCAATACACTGTTGACCACGTTTAGACTTTCAACCACATTTTTAGTTTAGTTTAACCTTTTTAAAAAATATTATTTTGAAAAAAAAAACTTTGGCGAGACCATATTTTTAGTCCCAAAAACTACGTGTAAATATCAAGGTGTGACCAAAGCTAGGCAAAGATCTCCATTTAAACGGGCTTGCGGCAAGTTCACAGCAAAGCGAACAAAATAACCAACACATTGAAAACCACGTTTTTAGCTTATTTTTACCTTTTTGAAAAATGTTTTTTGAAAATAATAACTTTGGTGATGGAAAAAGATTCTAAATGCCAAAAACCAAGTGTAAATATCACGACGAGCCCAAAGCGAGATTATGCGAGACAACCACGTCACAGATCCCTGTGTAAGCCAACTTGGCGATTATTTTAAGTACAAAAATGTAATACTTTACGAGGTTTAATATTTTTCTCCCAGTGATAAATCTCACTGGATGGACAAAACATTACAAAAATTAAAATAAAGGTTCCTTTCAGATTTTGACCGAAATTTTTTTTTAAATAAATGACAACAAATAGCTAAGAGTTATTAAAGAACCCTTCAAAAGGTTGAGTTTTATTTCTAATCTCTGATATCAACAACTTTTTTCGCAAAGAGCAAATAACTAGTATTTTAGAATTTTTGCCAATTTTAGGAGTATTGACCCTATGTTTTTAGTTATTGACATTCGAAAATATTTTTTAAAGCTTTTATGAAGAGGATTTCATGATCTATAATAATGCAATTTGCATTAAAAAGTTTTCGAAAAAAATACAGTTTCTGTGTTGTTTACGAAAACCCTAATATTTCACTAGATACGAGTAGCTATTTGACATTTCATTTTTTAAATAGCAATATCTTGTATATGATAGATCTTATGCAAAGATGTGTCATAATAGTAGATTATACTTAAATTCATTTATGGTAAGCTGGGGCACATTCGTTGTCAGGGCACATTTGTCTTTGCAATTTACTCGAAAACTGTTAGTTATATAAAAACCCGATATTTAAATGACAAAAGCACCATTTTGTATAACCATGCCTTGTATTGTAGTTTGAACGTTCCATTTTTTTGGGCAAAAAAAGTTAGAACTATTTAGTTGTTGTTGTGTTATTTTCCACTTCTGGTTAGTAAGAATTTTTTTTAAATATTATTTTTTTGTAAAACCCAGTGAAATTTTGTGAGGAGTTTTTAAATACATTTGTCTTTAAGTTGACCAAAACGAATTCGTAATTCATTAATTTCTTATTGTTAAAATAGTTATTTGAAAAAAAAAACCCATAACGGCGCACATTCGCCATATAAGCCATGGGCATATTCGTCTGCGTTGTTCTTGTGAAGTTTAAAGAAAATTTACTAAAACTAATCCAGCAGCTTTTTCTAAAAGTTTATCCAAATATTGCCTTAATATTGATTTCCTAAGTAACGTTCAGTTCAAGTGTTTTTTTGAAACTCCGTTCTTTTCCTTATAACGTTCTCTATATGTTTTTTATGTTTTTTTGAAGACATTTTTTTTATAAATTCCTGTTATGTTTTTTAATGAAATAAATAAAGATTATAGCATGTAAATATAAAGTAAGTTGAGAGTACCTATTTTTTGTGGTAAAATGCATTGTCGCTGAAAGTGGCCCAAGCATTGCCCTGGGCTGGGGCACATTCGTCAAAATGACTTCTTTTTTTATATAAATTAATAAAACATATACTTTGAAGCTATACGAAAAAGTTTCCTACTGCAGATTAAAAATTGCTTTAAAACTCTTGAAAAAGTACAAAAACTTAAATTTGTTTATTATTTGAAATTTGTATGTGCAATGTGCCCCTGTTAACCATAATGAGGATAATTTATGTTTTAAAAACTTCGTAATCTTAGAATAAAACCCCAAAGGCCGTATTTTTTTAATTTTGATGAAATTATTTAAAAAAAATTGATTTTTTGTAAAAGAATTTATGGTGAAAAAGCTTTGTTTTAAGTTGTTTTCGATAGAATTCACTGTAAGTTGTTTATATACCAAAACAGACATTTTCGTTAATTTACCTTTTATTGAAATGACACTCGACTTGACAATAGACTTTTTAGTGACTGCGTTCATTATATAAAAACAAAAAATAATTGCGTTTAAGACCCTTCATTTGAATTTATTCGGCAGATTGGCATTTTTTACATTTTTCCTTATGGGCTTTAAACTAGAAATTCAAAACCTTACCTACTGTTTGACTCAGCTGAAACCTACATAATATATTTGATTTGAAGAAAGAAAAGGACATAAATGGAAAATTTGAATTTTGTCGATAAAATCAAAAACCAAAAAATAGCTAATAAGAAAAATAATCTGTATGTTCCTTCTTTACAAATTAATAAAATAATTAATAAATGCAAATTCAAACAAGCTTTTCTATACTATTATATTTATACCTACTTTACTTGTCATTAAAAATAATTGTCAGCTTCAACAAAAATTTCAGCTACGGTTCACTTTTGCAATAAAAAAAATAGTTATTCGGCTTTTATTAAAATAGTGCACTGTGGCGTATGCTTAGTATTACTCTCAAAACAGTCAAACATACAAATCGCTACAAATAGAAGAGCAACAATATAGTGCGGGTGCAGAGGGGGTTTGGTGTTTAAATTCTCCAGAAATTTCTGGAATAAATAAGGGGAACTGGTATTACGAAATTCTGTATGAACAAAATTCTGTATAGGGAACAATAATTCTTTATGTTTATAACCCTGTATTCCATTATTCTTCTTTTCCATTTTTCTGTATTCTAGAAGTTGGCATTTCAAATTTCTGTTAGAGTCAAAATTCTGTTTCCAAAATACTGTATTTCAAAATTCTGTAAATCTAGAATTCTGTTTTCTAAAATTCTAATTCAGAAATATTTGGATGATATTTCCATAATTTGTGTCTATCTTAGTCAATTGTGAGTAAATCAAAGTCAATTGTGAGTAAATCAACTTAATTGTAAAATCTCAAGCTTAATTTGGTTTGTAAAGTTTAGCTGGAAACTTATGGATTTATCGATTAGTTTCGAAATGTGTTGTAACAGGCTGTCTTTTTTTTATGTGCTGTTAAATATTTAATAAATTAAATAAATTAAGTACTTCGTTAGATCTTGAAAAATCAGGGTTTTCTGACTCACTAAAGACTAAATTTTTAACTAATTTTAACAGTTTTGCTTTTATAATTCGCAGAATTTTATTTTCGTTTGAATTTTAGAAGACAGAATTTTAAAATACATAATTTTGGCACTTACAGAATTTTAGAATTCACAATTTTGTAATCCGAATTTTGACACATACAGTATTATGACCTCAACCCTAAAAAAAGTTTTTATTTTTCATTAATTTTTAGTTTACCAAGAATTTTTTCCAAAACTGTTTATTAAAGAAACTTAATTAGGAAATAAACCACAAGAATGAAATTCTGTTCTAACAAAAAGTTACAAAATAATATTAAAAGTATTGCTGTTGTTTTTTTTATAATTTTTTTCCATTTTAAGTATTTTCATTCATATTTAATTCTTCAGAATTTAAAAAAAAAGTCTGGAAAATTTATTTCTCTACGGACCCCACCATGACAAAAACTTTTTTGGATAAGTGTTATCAACGATTTTTGGGCACCCTATTTGTGTCTCATAAGAATTAAACTTTATTTTATGACAAATAGTCAGCCTTATAGTGGGTTTCACCGGAGCAACTTTCCACCACGATAAATAAACAGTTTTCAGTGTTAAAAAATTTGTTTGAAGAGTTCTCATTTCTGGTAAAATGTATCGTAATTAAGGACGAAAGTTGGTTACATGTGTGTTACAGAGAACGGAAGAAAAACGATGAGAAATAGTGCTTTTTGTGTAAGATTATGTTTCTTTAATGAAAAGAGAAGTTTGAGAAAATTTCATTATAGCTTTAAAAATTCGAACAAGCAACAAATTTCGGGTAAAATAGTTTCCGCAAGAAACTTCCAATATTGTTGAATAGTTTCTTGCCTTTCTAAAAGGATTTAAAACTTTTAAAAGTATTGATGACCCCGGCTAGCATAATTTCTGCGTACGTATCTGGCTTCTATACAGATTCAAACTCAAGGCTAATAATTCTTGCACACAAAACATCGCACGAGAAAATTGATTTTGTCACAACGAACATCGACTAATTTAAGGCAAATTATTAAATAATAAAATTTTATGCCTAGAAGTTTTTACCACAAAGAAAACATAGAACGAAAAATTTAAAACTGTCAAAACTTATTAAGTACCAAATAACCATGAATTATTTATCCTTAAATCATTCGGCTTTAACTGTTTTCACCACTTTTTGAGATAGTACTACGCTTACTTGATGTAAAGTTAACAAAAAATGCAAAAAAACGTAGAACACATTGCACGATATATTCGAAACTCAGACAATACATTCAAGACTTTAGTTAATGACTAGTAATTAAGCCATAAACAATTCAGTATTAGCCAGTTTGACTAGTTATTAAGCCATAAACCATTCGGTATAAGCAATTTGAACGCCATTTTTAGGTGATACTTTACTTACTTGCAATCGAGCTGGCAAAGACCGCGAAAAAAACATAGAAAACATTGCCCAATTAGATTGAATTTGTAAAAACTAATTAAAAACAAACGAACGCAAATTATTTAGTAATAAAACATTAGGTATAAGAAGTTTTTAGCACTTTCGAGAGCAAAGCACCATAAAAACATAGAAAATATTGAACGACAGATTTTAAATTGTAACAACCTATTAACGACTAACTTAAGGCAATCATCCACCTGCTCAATTTTTGATTCGTCAAAGTTGCTTTCCTAACATGTCACTCATAGAAAACATCGCATGACAAATTGTTTTTTTTTTAAATCTAAATAACGACTAATTTGGGACAATTTATTAAGTATCTACTTAAATACTAAAATTTAGAAGTTTTTACCACTTTTCAAAAAAAAAATATTGAAAAATAGAACGGCAAATTTGAAATTGTTACAACTAATTAACGACTTATGAACGATAAATTATGCATCTATCTATTTTCCGATCCGTTGGAGTTGCTTTGCTAACTTAATATCAAAGTACCCAAAAAAACATAGAAACCATACTGATAGATTTGAAATTATTACAGCTTATTAAGGACTTACTAGTGGAAAATTATCCACCTACGCATTTTCTGATTTGTCAAATATGCTTTGTTAGCTTGACACTCATAGAAAACAAATAATTCAAAAACACATAGAAAACATCGCACAACAAAATTGTTTTTTTTTTCCACGGCTAAATAACGACTAACTAACGGCAGATTATTAGGTACTAAAATGTTAAAATTTAGAAGTTTTTAAAAAAATTTATAGAAAACATAGAAGCCACAGCTAAATAAGACTGACAAATGACAAATTATTGTTCTATGTTTTCTGTGTGTTTTTTTTTTGAAAAGTGGTATAAACTTCTTAATTTTAATATTTCAGTTCTTAATAAACTGCCATTGATTAAGTAGTGATTTTTCAATCCGTGAGAGTTGCTTTGCTTACTTGAGATCAAGTCTTTATATCTTTCCGTAAATTTGCGCTAAAAGTTTGATACAAACTCCAGCTCAATTTGTTTGGTTGTACAGAAACTATACAAAAAACACAACAAGAAAACCGTTCACGATGAAGATTGAGGTGTTAATTAATATTGTGCTTTGAGTAGTCAGAATTACTTTAAATGTCTTTTCTCATTTCCAAAGCAATAAAACTGATTTATTTAATAAATAGAGACACTGGATCTTCCTATTGGAATTACAGAAACTACATGTTTGTGAAGGTGTTATGAATATACATGCTTGTTTTTGTTCTAAGTTCAGATACGGAGTCCCTTAAGAAGACACCAAATCCCTAAACCAAAAGCTCTTGATCAACTTTTTGATCAATAGACACGAACGTAAATGAAGTGCATTATATATCAAAATCTGCACTTGTTATAGGCATTTATTATTTAACGAAACTGGCTCACCTCTGTCCATATCGTTCCATAGAAGAAGCAGTCATAAACATGACTTATGACCAAGTTAAGTAATTCACTCCACTACATATTATATATCCATACAGCTACTGAATTTGAGAATAAGCTACTCTTGTTAGTGATAAGGACGATAGTGACTATATACGGAAGGAAAAAATACGAGCTCGTGTGTTTTGTCCCTGGTGGATTCCAAAACAGGACTATAAATCTTTATTCAACTTGTCATTATTGATTTCGATTTTGGTGCGTTCTGCTCCTGGGAACGCACAGTAGTTCAGGCAGCTGATGGTATTTCTTTTTGAAGATTCCAAAGTGTGATGTCACTCCAGTTACTGGTGGACAAAATAACTTAGAGGACGAGGGTTGGAGAAGAAGAGTGAACAGAATATTCTCTGATTGAACATTTCATATTTTGCTGGTGAAAAATAGTTACAAAGATAATAAAGTAATTTCTGGTCACTTGCTTTCTTAACACACAATTGCCAACGTTTTTTTTGGGATGCGACCCCCTTGTGTCCTTCTGGGGGAATCATGATATCACCACGAAGCTTGTCTGTATAGAATGAAATTACTTGTGTCCAGATTGTTAAGCTCGTAAATCACTCATACTTTGTCATAAATATTAAAGCATCTTATCTACGAGGAGGAATTTGAGTTTTATGTTTGAGTAAGTATAGTGAATTATAGTTAGCTTGGGGGTTGATATGGATAGCTATCTTAGTTAATTATTTATGTGGGCCTGTTTGGCCAAAACAGGCCAAGTTAGTTACTCATTTCAAAGCTTATATATCAACCGAGATAGTTTTTTTTTTTTTGTCTTCGGAATGTGATCGGGTTGTATTTGTATGATATATGGGACCAATTTTTTTGTCAGCTTATACATATGATGGGGGGTTTTGAACAGGTTTTGATATTTTGTGATTAAATTGTTTGTCTTTAATATTTCATAAAATAGGTACAATATTTAGATACTCGTAGGTATATGAATAGACTCCAAAATTAATTAATTATTTGTTATTATGGAAATGTTTGACTAAGGCAATGTTCTGTTTCAATGATTGATAAAGTGTGAATAACATAGTAATATGTTTACGACTTGTATAGGTAGAGATTAGAAAATAAATAAAAGGATAGTGCCTTATTAATTATTATTGTTATGTTCGGTGCTTACCTTACGTTACGTCACGACCATGATTTTCTATGCTTTCTTTCGTTCAGTTTCAGTTCAGTTCAGTTCAGTTTCAGTTCAGAATTTCTGCACTAAATTAACTGAATTTGAGTATAGTTTTCTCATTATTTTTGTATTAAACTGTTAAAATAATTAGTTGTTATTAATAAACTAACTAATAATTCTCACTTCATAAATCAAATGTTAGTTTTGTGGTAAGAAAGAAGCATTAAAATGATGTCGATAGAAACGTGATAAAACCCGAAAAACTGGCTTTTTTGAGTGACTGTACCTTGATCGATTTTTGACAAAACATTTTTTGAATGATTTATTTTTAAAATTAAAAATTAAATTATCTTTTTTTAATGAAACATTGCATATACCTATCTCTATTCCAAAAAGTTTTATAGGCAAAATAGAAAAAAAGCAAAAATAGGATTTTTCACATTTTTTCAATTTTTTTTTTTTTTTTAATTTAACTAACAAACATTTTTTTTTTTAATTTCTTGGATGGTGAATTTCGATAGTTAACTTTAGTCTCGACAAAGAAAGTTTGCGACGTTATCTCAAAATTTTGTTTCGTTTTCGGGTTACTTGCAAAAAAACAAAAAGGCTGCCTTTGCAACCCCCGTCTCAAAATTGCATCCTCCTATTTAATTGCACTTCGCGGTTTTGTCAGCTTTAATGACCCATTTAATGATTTTTGCAATAAAACTCTTGAACGTCCTAGTTCCTTCTATTTGGTATAGGGTAAAGTTGGGTAATCTGGCACCCTTAAAATATTTCCTTTTTAACTACTTATTTTCAAAACGAAAGTATTTAAATACACAACCAAAAACAAAACAAAAGTGACTAAATTTTATTAAATGCTTGTTTTTCGCATAACTTAACAAAATGTACCAACGGAAGTATTTGGCACCAGAAGTTTGCTCTAGCAAAAAACGAAGAGTAATGAGTGTTAAGGTTTTTGCATTTACCACTACAAATAAGCGTTCTTGTTTTGTTTGAGTAATTTGGATAAACAGCCCAACTAACAATTTAACTTGTATAAGGTTCTATACAAGCTATTTTCAGACTGCTATAGAAATAGTAAAAGGCCTTATGCAAGTTATTTTGGTGCATTTACCCAAGCGAATTAACTGTCATAAGACTTTTGTTGACAGGTTTTATAGCAGCAAATAGCTTTTCATGAACTGCTATAAGCTTGGCTGAACAAGCTATAGCTTGCCTTGGATGTATATAAAAGGCCTTACGAAAGCCAATTTGACAGCTATTGCCAATAGCTAGGATGTTTATATAAGGCCCTACCCAAATTTATTTTGCATAAGCAATCCATCGAGAGAAAAAATTTAGTTTAGCAAAGCTGATTCTGAAATAAGATAAAATATATTTTTTATTAGTTTTTATTTTATTCTTCTGATGTTGTATTATTTATTGCATTTTATTTTATTGTATTTTTTTCCCCTTAGTCAGTTTTTTTTCTGTATTCTGTAATGAGTCAAATGATAGTTTAATTATAAAAATGAAAAGTTTTTTTTTATCTGGGATTTGAACTCGATTCCTTCCTCGTACCAGTCTAGCACTCTACCACTATGCTAATTTGCTGTTGAGGAAAACATAATCAAAAGTGAATAAGTTAATATACTTAACGTTCACGCAGAGGGAACAGTCAATAACTGTGCGCATTAAATATCTGTTCTTTGTTCTTCCAAACTTCTTGAATGTTCTCTGGCTGTTTTAGGAATTGTTTTTCTGTTTTTTCTCACTTGTCCTTAGTAGGTTCCAGATCTTTTAAATTTTTGCCATGAGTTATTCATTTTTAAGTTTTGCTTAAAATTTCAATGTTACTGCAAGCACTTCTTTTCTGTTTTACAATGTTCAATGGGTCCTTACCATTCTTATTTATTTTAATCTGATTGTTTTATAACACAATATTTTATAAGACACACTTGTTGGTCTTCACTGATTATTTTAATTTGTATAAGGCCTTTACAAACAAGCCTTATACAAGTTGTTTGCAATAATTTGTCGTGAAGAGCCTTATAGAAGCTATTATTTTAAACATTTTCAGTAAGTTAGTTTGGAAGGCATTATACAATCCATTTATAACTTATATTTACAAGCCTTGTATAGAGCTTATGTAACTCATATTTTAAAGCCTTATAGCAGCCATTTGTTTAAATTTTATGTGGACAATTCTTGGCTTGCTCAAGATTGCATTATATTTACAAGCTCTAGTCAAGCTATTACTTGCCAAGTCCGAAAAATTTTACCTTATACAAGCTAAATTGTTAGTTGGGAATGGCAATATCAAAAGGGAAATATGACACCCCTTAAGCTTGGTTTGTATTGAAAGGATGCCATTTCACCCGCTATTTCATTGACTTTCTAGGACGGCTTTTTTTACATTTTAGTCGAACAAGTGTATAATTTGACTTTTCTCTTTGCATTTGACATAAAACTGCATTGAGTATGGCAAAAATCCATACAAAGAGAAGATTTTCATATCACCTCTAGCAGGGGTCATATTACGCATCATTTTTTGACATGTCTTTACATATATTAATTTTTCTTAAGAATATGTTCTTTTATATAAGCTTTCGTAATCAACATATTTTTTTTTTGTTTTAAAACTATTTTCAGAACACGTATAGAAAAGTTTAAAATAAGAAACCATTTAACTTTTTAAGTTACAAAGAAAACTTAAAATAGATGCCATATCACCCGACTTTACCCTATTTAATAGCTTATACAGTCACAATCTACACCAATGAATGGATTTGCTTGAATTAAAGTGAGAAGCATTTGTATGAACAGGTACAAATTCCTTGAGGATGAAAATGATTTTTTAGTTTTAGCTGGGGTAGGTAGATACTTAAAATGGGTACCAAGTACAGGTCTTACAATTTTGATTGATTTTAATATTTGTACCTACAGTAGGTACCTATCTATTTTTTTAGATATTACTATCAGTATTTTGTTATTAAATTATAAATTGCAGAATCTTTTTATGACAAAAAAAAATATTAATAAATATTAAAAGACTTTTCTGCAGCCAATAAAGAGCAAAAAGATGCTGTGATGACAGCAACAAACGAGGACACAGAGTCTTAAGCTTTAAAACTGTCTGGATTGGTATTATCCTTTCATGCCGTTCTAACACGCCTTATATTCCTCTACAAAATCCGTCGTTGTGCTTTTTCACAACACAACGTTTTAATATTTTCTTTTTATTATTTAACTCATTTTCACCGTTCACCCTTCGACCCGCACGTCTCTTTCTTCTTCAAAACATTATCTTGGTGTCCGGGAAGGTAGGAAAATATGACATCATAAAATTTAATATGCCATAAATTACCGTTAAGGGAAATAAATGCAAAGTAACAAGGCAACATAGCCAGCAACAACGACAATAACGGCAGAGGACACAAAAACAAGACTCCAAAGTAAACACACCATCACCCAATTTAGTTAAACCTCCTCGTATAAGATCCTTTCCAGGACATTTTGCAACAACAATAATGAAGCAGAAAAAAAAAAAACTTAATATTTCCAGGACGATAATTGAAAAGTTGTACGAGCACAAAATGGCTTTTATTATTATTTTTTTTTTTTTTTTACTTGTATTCCTTTCCTATATAGTCCGACGTCAGCATCGTCGTCACCGCCACCGATAAAAATTGGAAAACTCCAAAAAGGATAATGGGGTTAAGTAACTGTACGCGCTCCTGCCACTGCATCACGCAGAAACGAGTAACATTTTTAATTAAGCCATTTAGCAGTTTCATCGTACAATTTTTGAATAAATTATTCATAAACCCAAAGAATCAACGAATTAGTCCTTACAATACGGCCTGAGGACATCATTTTGAGATGTTTTCTTTTTATTTTACTTTATGATCTTACTCCTTTCTCCATTGGATTTTGTTGAGGGCATAAAGTTTAATGATGTCCTGTAAAGCACACGATGTTTGGAATGGTTGAACATTGTAATTTTGAATAATTACATGATGGGTCCTTTGTGGATATGGATATAGAATATTAGACGAAATTTGTGAATCCTAATAGAAGTCAATGTGCTTAAACAGAGGAAGGGTATAGGTTAATGGCGCTAATGGGTTAATATTCATTTTTATTTTTATTTTTCATTAAAACAAAGGTAGTTATATAGCACAAGCTATGGACTAGTTTAAGATAAAAACAAGACCCTTTTACACTAAACACTTCAGTTAAAATGTTAATAATTCGTTTGACTTTGAAGTTTTTCAGAAGTTTTTAAATATTTTCCGCCAAATCAAAAAATTCTCACTTATTGTTGATTTTATTTTAATGTATTTCAAGGTGGCCTACATATTTAACTGGCAATGTAGGTTAGGTACTATACCTACTGGTATAGCATATACCTACTAGGTATGGCAAGATATGTACCAACTTATGTATGTATATTAGGGTGGTTCTTACATTAGGTATTTTTTAAATTCCGGGCTGGAAAGGAGTGTAATAGCTCTAGCCAAAAAAAAAACAACAAATTTCTTCAGACATTCCTCACCCCCTTTGTGCTTTTCTTCTCACTTTAAGTCAGTTGCGTAGTGGAAAGGGTAACAAGAGAGCCAAATACAAACAGGGAAATTATTTTCTTCAATGAAACATTTTAATTGAATTCCAAACTGAGTTGGAACCAGCAAACTAAGTTGGCCAATACAATTCTTTTTCTAGAAGAGTAGAAAGGGCAATTTTTTTTGTAGGTTTTTTTTTTTAATCCATCTCCATCACAAACATCCTCCAAAGGAAATTGATAGTTGACAAATTGACAGATAGGGAAAGAACTTTATTTTTACCGAAAAAAGATGTTTCCATCCAAATGTCAACCAAGTGCCCTAAAATGACTTTTTTCCGAGATCTAAAACCACTTAAATAATTTCAGTTTTTTTAATAGATTTTTTAATCCATGGACAGCCATGGAGGCTATTATTATTATACAGGGTGGCGCACGAATCGTGCTACAAAAATAAAACGTAATAACTTTTTTTCTGTGTGAGTAATCGGCTTATTTTTTTTTATTTTGTAGGTTACTATTTAGATTTATAAAAATGGATGCTTGGGATACGGAGAAAAGAATTTGGATAGTGCAACAGTACCATGCTTTGCAGTCCGTTATTTCCGTCCAAAGGGAATTTAGGCGGGAGTTTGGCGGTAATCCCCCGAGTAGATGGACCATTATGAGGTTTGTAAACATGTTTGCCGAATCTGGAAGCATCGCACGAAGGCCGTACCATCGAGATGCCAATGTTCGGGTTCAGGATACAATCGCAGCAGTAGCATCAGCCAATCCGAGCGTTTCGACCCGAAACTTATCGGGGCAAATTGGAGTTAGTAGACGGTCATTACAACGGATACTTCATGACGATTTAAACTTGTTTCCGTACAAAGTCCAAATTACTAGAAGGTTAAACCCTCAGGATTTGCCTGTTCGCCTGGAATTTTGCCAAAAAATGATATCAATGGCCGAAGAAGACAACACATTGATCAATTGTTTGTTCATGTCTGATGAGGCCCATTTTGATCTTAACGGCAATGTAAACAAGCAAAATTGCCGTATATAGAATGAGTCTAATCCAGAAATGCTCCATGAGACGGAACGCAGTTTCATCAAGGTGTATTGTCGGGCCGTACTTCTTTGAAGAAAACGGTGTAATCGTTACTGTCAATGGGGACCGTTATTTAAAGATGTTGAAGGAGTTTTTTGACCCAGGACTGCGCCGAAGACGTATACCATTCAACAGCGTTTGGTTTCAGCAAGATGGAGCAACTGCACATATAGCCAGACCAGTTATGGCGGAGCTAAACAAAAAAATCGCAAACAAATTAATTTCTAGGAACTCCACTCTTCGCTGGCCCCCAAGGTCACCTGACCTGACTGCACCAGACTTCTTTTTATGGGGTTATGTCAAGCAAGAGGTGTATAAAACGAAGCCCAGGAATTTAACTGAATTAAAGCAGTCCATAACGACAATAATTGAGGCGATCCCAACTTCAACTCTTCAGGCCGCAATGAATAATTTTTTGATCAGGTGCCGCATATGCGTGGGAGAGCGTGGAGGTCATTTGCGGTCTATAATCTTTAAAAACAACTAATTATTTAAAATAAAATTTAATTTTCTAACCAATAAAAAAAAAAAATGAAATACATCGATTAAAAAAAAAGTTATTTGAATTTCTTATTGTAGCACAATTTGTGCGCCACCCTGTACTATTAATAGTTGATATCTGTAAGTTATCATAATTTTTGTAAGTATTCGCACTAATTTAAGCATAAAGAAAAAGTTTTATAAAAATCCTAGAAGCCGTTTTTAAGAAACAAAATATTTTCCTTAACGGTTTCTTAACATTTGTATCGAAGGTACTATTTTTTCATAAAGTAAAATTTTTCCTTAAAATACTTAACATATTCTAAAATAAACCTTAAATTTCGAGTTTTATAAAAATCAAGCATTCAGTTTTTATGTACTTATTTGAGTTTCCAAAATTTTTTTTTAACATTTTTTAAAAATCCAAAAATATTTTTTGGAAATTTTACCATTTTTACTTACATTGTTTAGAAGCTTTTATAAAAAAAAAAATAGTTAAATCAAAATAACCGTTTTGAAGAAAATCGAAAATAAAAAAATGTTCTTTTGTACCTTATCGACAACCATTTTTGGAAAAGATTTCCCATCCAAAGGTAGCTATTACCAAATGAATTGAATTGATTTTTTTTGTTTTAAGTGGAGAACAAATTTTTGAGAAAAATAAGATTTATAGAATTGCTCAAAAAAGTGTATGGCCGATACCGTTATTTTTAGTTCTACACAAAAAAATGAAAAAAAAAAAATGTGTGGGCCAAATCGCCAAAAACCACTATGTACCAAGTTTTAAGAAAATCGATCCAGCCGTTTACGCTTTAGCTGAACAGTCATCAGATAGAATTCTACCACCCACATTTTTGGTGTTCGTAATGTCATGCTTGATTGTTATCTCGATTTTTTTTTGCACGAATCCTAACCTTATAGTTACTTTATCGCAAGCAAAAAAATACTTATTTTACTTTTATGAAAATACAACACTCTTCTCTTTTTTTTCTCCAAAATGGCACTTAAGATTTTGGTAATTTTTTTTTTTCAATATTCTTAAATTAAGTAGATACTACCGAATACCTATGTACATATTTGAAATTTTAACATTTGTTCTTGTAAATTTTCCAAAATGGAATTTTGAGACCCTATGCCTGCCGTGGTAAAGAAAATTCAAAATTTAAAAAGATGAAAATTGTCGTAAGTAAGCTTATAGAGAAGTATATTTTTCAACCCAACATAGTCTTGCAAAAAAAATTGCAACAAAATTTTAGCTTTTCTACAAACCATTAACCTTCTCACTAGGATTGTTCACTATTCTTTTCGCACGTGACACGTGACAATGTAATTCTCCTCAGTCTGCCTGGTAAAAACTTTTTAAATTCCAAAAAATTCAATAAAATAACATAAAAACCACTGTTATATAAATTTGTAATTACAACATAACTGTGGACGGCGGAAATAATATAATGTTGTCAAACGGAGATGAAAATGTATCCGCAATGATTCCTTAATGCCTTCCTATTTCCTTTTCGTTTCAAATCTCCAAGGGGTGGAAGAGTGTTTCTTTTTTTTTTTTTTTTTTTTTTGAGAAATTACTACCACGACATTGAACGTGTGCCATAAGCAAATTGTTTTGAATTCCTGATGCAACAATGAGATAAGGTCAAAAAGAAGATGTTTTCTTTATGTTAGATTGGGGTGGACTTTTTTGTGTGTGTGATGCATGAAGGCACTTTGCAGTATAAAAGTTAATCAAATGCGTCACTGAAAATTCATTTGAAAAAAAAGTGGAGGAGGATTGGGTTGACTGTTTTTTTTTTTTTAATAATAAGATCAAAGCTATGTTGGAAATGTTTTATTTGAGAATCGTTTGAAAAATTATAAAAGACTTTGTATACCTAGTGGAATGATGTCTTGTTTTACTGATGATGGTCTTTTGTGCTAAATTTGCCCGTAAGCTAAACCCATTCTCATACTATTTGTAATTTTTTTTTCGTTTTATAGTATTTTTATTTTTTTTCTGATTATAACCAGCTTAAGGGCCAAAAACCATCGCAGCCGAGAGATTGGTTGGCCTGTATGACGTGCTCTGGAAGAAATCGTAGAATTTGGAAATCCATACTTTCTAAGTCAGATACTAGGCTTAATGGATCAGGAGGTCTATAAGTTAGTAAATTTATGTATTTTAAAAAAACTTATAAGCCTAAAAATATCATCTGTTTATTTTTGGCTCAGGTCATAATTTTATTTGATGGGTATACCTGGCCATCATGATTCTACTAAATAAACTCTACTCCACCCTTAGTATATTTTCAATTCTTTATACCTATAGGTGTCGGTTTACAAGAGTCATCAACCCTTTCGAATATTTGTAATCGAAACCGCTTTACTTTTCTAATTTACCAAATGGGACACAGTACTTTTAGTACCACTTTTGTGGGTGGCCCCACACCTCCTCTATTCCTGGGATGAAAGTCTAAATACAAACCCTATATCAACTTTATTTTGGATTCTGGTATCGAAACTCTCGACAGCAATTACATAAAAACTCTTCCTCCTGATGCCCCTTCCCCAACAAAACACAGAAACACGTCCAGTCTAATTAATGACATCAATTTGTCTCCTTGTTTTTCTCAGTTATGAGAAATAGTCCCCATCAGTATAATACGGAGGAAGGAGTAGGCAAGTTACAAAGTAAATTGTTGCCACAAATTTAGTACTTAAAATGTCCTCACGCTCCATGTGCCACGGCGACCCACGACCCACACCAAGCCTATATATACACGACCCAACCATGTCGACACTGTGATGAATGGCATGTTAACAAGATTTTGTTCGTTTCGCCAAATCAGTCTCCCACCATCAGGCAACAACCCCCAACATTTCAACCCCTTTGTACCAAGGGGAAAACAACAAAGCAATTAACAATCACCATTTAAGGTTTTCTAGCGTAAAAAATCAGCATTGACATTGACACTTTTTCGTAGAGCCCAATTGATAAATTGATTGTGTCGAGCGTAATTAAATGGAAGATGATGCCACAGAAGCTGTTTAATTTTAATTGAATTACTTTTAGGAGCTGGGAAGCGATGTAATTCAGGTAGCATGACTTGCAACGCGAGATACTATATATATCGGCCAGCATACTTCGCATTGCACCCTTAAACTCAAATTGATTTATGATCTTTTTTTATAAGGCATTTAGGTATTCAAAGTCGAAACCGACCGCATTATGGATATAACGTGTTTCAAAAAATAAAACAAAATCTCAAACCAAAATTACGCCCATTAAAACGATGTAACGTCTGCTGTCCGGTGGAGGACGACCGACGACCGACGACGCCTGATGACGATTTACGATCCGGTATTTAAATCATCATCAAATACACCCGCGTTGAGGTTTTTTTTTCCACCAGAGGAAACCAGATTGGGATGGGAAGGACTCACGCAGTCAAAGACACCCCCAAGAAGGATATTTTTCAATCAATTAACTTTTTTCCCGATTTTCTTACCAAATTTTTGGGTGAAAACGAAAGTGAAAGTTCCTGCGTAGAAAAGAAAAACAAAGAAAATTGAAAAGTTTATATTTGTACAGGGAGAAAAGTGTATGTACACTGATTTATGTGAGTTTTTAATGCGACGACCCAAAACCCGCGTCAGCGACATCTAATTAGGTACTCTAATGGAATTTTAAAATTTTTCCTAAACAGGAGTTATGTGGGAGTTGTTTTATAATAAAATGGAAGAACTGCAACGATCTGCTAAACAACATGGGCTTTCTATGCGAGTTTTTTGAAAATTAAAAAGAAAAGTCAAATAATAAGGGTGAGTGTTTATTACAGGTCTGATGACTCGGAAGTGTTTTATGACAATTTTTAGTGTTATTTATGGGCCTGAAAATGTTGTAATGGAAAAGTTTTAAAACAACAATAATAAGTTTATAATAATGGGATTCTAAGAATTCACTTTGGGCACTAGGAGGCTGCAGTGCATAGAGACAAGTATTTTTTGTATGTGCCATACCGGAACAGAAATATATTTTCTTCAAAGTTCTCGTACTCGTAGTTTTTCGAGTAAAATTTCATTCAAGACAAGACAAAAATTATGTGAGAGGTTTTCACTATATTTCTCTTCGTTCAGGCGTGACCTGAAGTTTAAACAAAATCGACTGATAGAAAGGCTTACACGCTTTTCGACAAGGGTAGGTAAAACTCAACTTCTTTAAGGTAGGTAAGTATACTTTGGAACTTAAGTTAAATCCGGCATCTATTTTCTGTCATCAGCTCTGGTTTTATGAGATTTTTACAAAATTTAGAAACCGAGATTTTTCGTTATTTTTAAGGTTACACAACTAATAATGAGCTGTTAATTTGTTTACAAAATAATCGAATACTAAGTAGGTACTCCTGAAAGTACTAATTTTCTTCTTCAAAATTCTGTTAAAATCTTTAGTCTCCAAGAAATCCTTACTTATAATTTGTTGTTGTTATTAGTCGTCAACTGTCCCTTAGGAGGGTAAAATTCGGTTTAATATGTTAAAATAAAATAAATAAATTTGGTGGAGCAACAGCTCTTGGAGAACCAAGGCCTAGTGACTTACAACTCTCAACCATTCCTGTGTGCGTGTTGTTGGCAGGAATGGAGGGAACCTACAATATTTTTTTTCCCGAGTCCGAACGGCTAGATCAGAAGCATTTGTTCATGATAAGTATACTCTTGGAGGATTTTTCAGTTCCTCGCAAGAGGCAGTACCTCGAGAAAAAAGCATTTCTGATTTTAGGTGGCAGCGGCTGGGAATCGAAGCCATCATGCCACGAGGTACTACTATTATCACCTTATTAATTTTCGAATATTCCACAGAAAAGTGTAGGATTGTCGTTACAGTGAACCCCATACGGACTAAGACTGCGCCACAAAGTTTTTTTCATATTTCATATTTTCATTCGAGTCTTCGAGTATGTTTTCATTTAAAATTAAAAGAAAGAGTTACAAAAATAAACAGCAATTTTCTTTCACAATTATTTTAAAAATTTATATAAACGCAACATTTGTTTGTGTTTATTTATAAATTATCACCTATGAGCACGCATTTTTTGGTCAGCATAGAGCCTTATGCAGGTTTTGCATCTACCCACGGGAAAATAAATAAAAAAAAAAATAAAGTGGTTGTTAATATAAAAAATGGTCATCCAGAGGAATAAAAACGAAATTTTCAAACTTTTGTAGAAGTTTTTAAGGAAAATCGAAAAACGTATGAAAAATGGAACAATACTTTTTTTTGGGCCTCATCAAAAAAAAAAAATGCTCGACTGGGTCGCACGTACTTGCTCTTATGTTGAAGATGCTGAGGGCTAAAGAACATTAGATGAGAAGATGAGAACCATGACTCGTCATATCCACTTTTATCAAACATGGAGATTTTGATGCAGATTTGTTAAGCTTGCTTGGTATATTGAAAAGTTTTTAAGGAGAATTTGACAGCCTTTCTCTTTCAATCCCCTTTAAGCTATACTGATGTAAAACATTGAAATTGTTTTCAAAACTCTCCATATCCACAGTGCAATTTGCATCAGAACTTTCCATATTCATTGTTTGCAGAAGGTTTCCTTTCAAAACCCTCCATGATAGGTTATCGATTATGCCATACAAGAAGGAACAAAAACGTTCATAAGTTTTTATTGTAAAAATCTTTAAAAAGATCATTAAAGATGGGAAAGTAGTGACGTGCTATTATATTAGAGGGTGCAATTGAGAGAAAGGGGGATGGTGCGGAAACTGAAATCTACTACAATCATTTTTAGCAAAACTCTTCATATCCAAATTTAATTGTTAAATATATTTTAAACGGAACTTTCATATTTTAGCTCTTAATCATAACATAAAGACTTAAAAATCTTTTATTATACAAACAAAATATTTTCTAGGAACTATCATTTAGCCTTATTTAGTTTTTTTCTATTTGCACAAAATGAAAATTTTGCATATAACGAGTATTGGTTTTCATCTACTCACATGTAAAGACATGAAAATTATGAGCGAAAAATGTTTAAAAGCATAAAATACGATATTTAAATTAGCTAAAATAACTTCTTTGCGGTTGAAAATAATAAAAAAAGGAATGTCATGTCTTAATTCTTGGTTGACTTTGATTGTATGGACAAAAATATTAAAAATTGTTGAAGTGGTTTTCTTAAAAATATATTTTCTTATATCAAATTCTTAAAACATTATTAAGAAAAAATTTTTGTATGCAAATCGTAAGTATTTATTAATGTGCATTTTCGTATAACATTAAAATCAAAAAACAAATTGTATGTCCGTTTTTGAAATATCGAATTTAACAAAAAAAAAAAAAATTTAAGTTTTTTTTAAACTTCAAAAAAAATTTTGTTGACAATTTTAATATGGTAGTATTTTTAATATTTTTTAAATTTGTACATACAAAATTAATCTTAATCCGTGCACCCGATAGTAAAAAAACCCAAAGTTTAGAAATACGTTTTATGAAAAGTATTATTAATAGGTGCTATCTGTAAATTTTAATAATTTTTGGTAGTATATCGATCTAATTTAAGCATACGAAAAATTTTAAAAAATCTTAAAATCGTAGGAGCCGTTTTTCAGAAAAAACGATTTTTGATATTTGTATGGAAGGTACACATATTTTTTTCATAAAAGTAAAAAAAATTACTTAACATCCTTACAAAGCTTAAAAAATCCTCGAGTTTTAGAAAAATCTACTGTTTAGTTATTATAATATTTGATTTTCCAAAAACTCTTATAAACATTTTTTAGAAAATTTAAAAAAATATTTTTATGAAAATTTTAGTTGAAAATAACTGTTTTGCATTGAAATAAAATTAACCGCTTTGAAGAAAATCGAAAATAAAGAATATTGGTTCTTTGGGAGGTACCTACCATTAATAACCATTTTGTGAAAAATGGTTTTCCATCCAAAGGTAGCTTTTACCAAACGAAATTTATTAAATTATTTTAAAGAATATATGTTAAACCGTTTTTGAGAAAAATAAAATTTTGTAAAATTGCTAAAAAAAGTTACACTGTAGGAACCGTTATTTTTAGTTCTAAAAAAAATGAAAAACGTGTGTGCAGAATCACCTAAAACCGCACTATATACCAAGTTTAAAGAAAGTCGATCCAGCCGTTTAGGCTGTATCCGAACAGACAGACAAACAGAATTTTGCCACCTGCTTTTTGGTGTTCTTTTTTATCTTAATGTCATGTTTGATTGTTATCTCGAATTTTTTTTTCACGAACCCAAAACTTGCCTTATATTTAGTAGGTACCTTACCTACCTATACCTATCGTAAGTAAAAATATTTTTGTTCATAATCGTGACAAAAATATTTTTTTTTTTTGTAAAAATCAAGTTTTTTTTTTAATTCGTAGAGCAGTTAGCAGAATATCACATCACCTTTAAAAACGTGGCACTACTGCCATCAGCGCAGTTGGGTATCACTTTATGTAAACTAGATGTCGCCGTAAGCGAATAGAACTAAGTGTCACTTTTAAAATAACGAAGAATCTGGTCCAAACATTTTTGTGAGAAAGCTGTGTTTGAATTGCCAAGAGTTTTTAAAATAAAATATAATTTAAATAAGAAGTTTAACCGTCATTTTTTACTTTAAGTAGTTAACAAGAATATTGATTAATTTTTACCAAAAGTACTTCAGCATTATATTTTATTGTTGGCCATTCATAATTAGCATTTAATAATAGTTTTATAATGCCATCACAAAATATATATTTTGGTCACCTTGCTATGCTAGTTTGAGGGATATTTAATTATGGGCGCATAAACGTTATTATAATTTTGACTAAAGTTCTTATATTTTCATTTTGAACGAAAATTTCCTTTAGTAAAAAGTATTTATTAAAATCATTAAATAAGAAAAGCTGTAGGTAGGTTATCATGTATTTACTGATTTAAATTTTTTACTGTTGCGGCAACCTATAGAGATTGAATAAACTATCACTTAACTGTCTGAGTTCAATAAATATTGAAAGGTAATTAATAAAATATATGTACCTACATACTTGCATAGCATATCTTGATTAATTATTATTCTCGTCATAGTGACAAATTAAGGAGAAACATGTCTCTATCCAGACACTGGCTTATCCGGAAATAAATCGAATATGCGTCATTGCTAGAATATCTATAGCCCCAGACATCTATACACACTCAAAACAAAACAACAACAAAAAAAAAACTGAAAAACTACTTAATTACAAATACGAATTATATGCGCTACAGTATTTCTATTTGTCTTGGCAAATGTGCTCTTCGTGTCCTTTTTCTAATCCTTGATTAATATGACACACAACTTGTGTAGATATGTGTGTTTTGATTTGGTATGTGATGCAGAAAAACTGCGCAAACATTGTGCCAGCTATCAATCATTTCAACACGCCAAAATGACAAACTGTGAAACAATGGACGCATTTAAGGAATAAAGGAACAGGAAATGTAAGTGCCATATGTGTATGTGTTCTATTCTAAGGGAGACGACAATGACTTGGCAGTCAGACAGGCATCTACAAGCTTCGACCGCGCCCGCTGTTGCCGCAAAATTGCATGTTAATAAACAATCAATATTGGTTCCATTTGGTTGATTAAAAATGGATCCAACACAGTTCTATATTTTTGTGTGGGGCAGATTCGCGTCGCAGTGACTCCGAACTACCATACCATCAGAGCAGAAGTCTAACATGGAACAATGTTACACATAGTTATGTAGATTTTGTACAAACTTTCCGGTCATTGTGTGGAACAACGCCACACACTCCCCCTTCCAACTACATATATGTAGTAGATATGGTCGAGACCAATTTTGTTTCCAAAATGGCGTTGTGTTGTTGTCATATCCGGCGCTAATGGAAATTCTAATTGATTGATTGATTGAGTCTCTTGGCCATAAAAACATTTACACAATATTGCCAGCAATTTGCAAAGAAAATCAAACAAAATATGGGGACAATGGGAGCGATTTTTTTTTGTTTGCCAAAAATAAACAAAATCACAAATGTTTATGGAGCATAAATTGAGGAATAGAAACATTCTGTTTCGTCATTTGATTTTCTTTTATTGGTGATTTTCTTTAATAAGTTAAGCAGGAGAAGATAGAGCAATGGCACGGAGGGATATCCAAAGGGATCTAACTGTTATACTTCATAATCGAACTTTAATTTGATTTCACTTAGCCTAACTTTATGCAACAAAAAATTAAATATGATGATCTCTATCAGAATCAGTACAGTAAGAATCAAAATCAAAAGAAAAATATAGTTTTTAAAGCCTATTTTTAGGCAGTAATTTGAATAAAGTCATCGTTTTAATGCTGTTTTTAATATTTTTCTTGTTTTGTATTAAAAACTGTTTAGGTGTTATTTTGTATGACCTTAAAATATAAATATGTATTATGAAATTTTCATTGTCACTGTAAATTCAATGTAATTTAAATGGTCCATATAATTTTCATGGCTCACATTGTGGGAAAAATGTCTCCAATAGATTGGGGAGACTTAATCCTTTGGACCATCATTTTTTAAACAGTGCTTTATTATTATATTATTAAAGGACACTTGAATACAAAATTATAATAAAAAAAACTCAAAAGCGGATCAAGTCTACCTCTTCTCCCCGAAGTTTGTAAAAATGGTGCACGGTGGAACGGAAAGCTACTTAAAAAGTGGACAGCGTCCAATAAATTTTGAAGTAATGGATGGATATCTGAATGATGTATTCGGCTTTTAGTCTATTAAATGTCATTGATTTAAATGAAAGAAAAAAATTCAAAAAGGAGCGGTTTTCTATTAAAAAAATATATTTATATATAAACAATTTTTGTTTATTTTTTTTTAATTTTGAAATACCAATTTCGAGAACTGGTTAATAAACATTTTAGAAAAAAATAAAAAAAAAACACCCATCCATTTTTGAAATATTGAAATTTTAAATAAAACATTTTTATCTAAAATTTTGGTAGATAACATTTTGATGGAGCTTTCACATACAAAAATTGATTAAAATTAGACGAGACGTCTTGAGAAAATCAAAAAATAACCGTTCAAGCTATATAAAATTTAATACACTGATTTATATAGGGTTTTTCAACAGGGACGCTACAAAAGTAGAGCGACAGGGAAAGCAAACGACACCATATTTCTTGCCGCTCTTTTGACATTTCTCTTCAGTAAAGTTTGCCATTTCATGATGGAAAGATATACGAGCCAACAACGAGTCGAAATTATTAAAATTTTCTACCGAGATTCGGAGTCAGTGGCCTCAACGTTAAGAGCGCTACGTCCAATTTATAGTCGTCATAGTCTTCCTAGCAGATCAACAATTGAGCGTCTAGTGGAAAAATTTGAATTCACAGGCACAGTACAAAATGTTCCCGTGCCAGTGAGACAAAAAAGTGCCCGTAGTGTCGAGAATATTGCTGCCGCTGAGGCTTCAGTTGCAGAAAGCCCAAATGTGTCTCTCACACATCGTTCTACAGCGTTGGGCATCTCTGTGACGTCGTTGTGGCGAATTTTGTGAACAGATCTTGGCCTACATCCTTACAAGATTAAATTGACGCAAGAACTGAAGCTGCTTGACCACCAGAAGCGTCGTATGTTCGTGAATTGGGCTGAGCAACAACTTGAAAATGATTCGGATTTTCATCGAAAAATCATCTTCAGCGATGAGGCTCATTTCTGGCTGAATGGCTTCGTCAATTAACAAAATATGCGGTATTGGTCAGGCAGCAATCCACACGTACTCCATGAGTCATCATTGCATCCCGAAAAAATTACGGTTTGGTGTGGTTTAAGGGCCGGCGGCGTCATTGGGCCGTACTTCTTCCGTGATGATCAAGACCGGCAAGCTACTGTGAATGGGGATCGCTACCGTTCAATGAAACCGAATATTTTTAGCCCCAATTGGATGATATGGACTTAGAGGACATGTGGTTCCAACAGGACGACGCCACAAGCCACACAGCGAATGTCACAATCAATTTATTGGAAATGGTCCAGGATCTTGGCCGCCTCGGTCGTGCGATTTGACGCCTTTAGACTATTTCTTGTGGGGCTACGTCAAGTCTATGGTCTATATGCCAACAAGCCAGCGACGATTGATGAACTTCGTACGAATATCAACGTGAAATTGCAGCAGTATCGGCCGATTTATGCTTGAAAACTGGACTTCTGCAAGCGTGCCCGTGGTGGCCATGCAAAAGAAATCGACTTTCATACATAATGGCATCAAACGTTTCATTGATACTCGTATCCAAAACCGTTTTGGTTTTATTTAAAAAAAAACTTTTGTAGCGCTCTTATTGAACAACCCGATATTATGATAGATATAGCTTCCCATGATTAACTTATTATTAAATGAAAATATTTTTGGAAAACCATGTTTTGTTTTCGAATTACAGAAGACGCTTGATAGACTGAAGTAAAATACCAGACCTGTTCACTCTTTTGAGATTTTACACTTTTTGAAGGGGCAATTTTCCAAGCTTTTAAAGATAAATTTGATCCAATATGCATATTTTGTTAGGTGTGAATGTTTTTTTTTAAATTTATTTAAGGTTAAAAAAATCTTTCAACCCGGTTAAAAAAGAATAGAAACAATTCCTCAGTGTCCTTAAACAGTTAAGCTTTCGAGATATTTGTGTTTAAGAAAAATCAATTTTTATATAAAATTTTGTGAGTTCACTCTTGTGGATAGTTCACTATTTCGATATTCACTAAATCGAACGTCTACTGTATTTAATTTAAAATTAAAATTAATTTAAACTTCATAAATGCAATACGACAGCAAAAAACTTCAAAATTGTTGAAAAAATTATTTTTTGAGACAAATCTTCGAAGCAACAACTTTTAGAAATAATTTGTTCAATACCTGTATCTGCATCTAGCGGCTATAACAGAAATATTTACCGATCGAAAAAATATAAGAAGAGTAACCTTTCTACCTACATTAGATACTCCTATAATTTTGTTCTTTCACCGATACAAGCTCTGATTCCCAAATAAAAAAAAAAATTTTTTAAAACATTAAGATTCCATTTCAAAATGAGACAAACTTTCTTTTTAATTAATATAAAAAAGAAATGTTTTGGAAAGTTTGTCGTTTGTCTGATTCATTAGCAATCTTTGTTTCAACTTATTTTTTTCTATGTTTACCTTCTCTTTGAACATGGAATATTTAAAAACTAAAAGAACATTTAAAGAACAAGTCAGCTGACTGATCACTGATGTAATGAAAATTAGAAGTTGGTTCCTACTTGAAAACCTGAGAGCACCGATTTTTAGGTTGAAGCCTGGAGAAGATGGATTCTAGGGACTGTAAAATTAATTTATAAATTTTAAGATGTTATTGGGACAGAATTTCACCCATATCCACAATGAAACAAAATATACTTATTGGCTGTTTTAAATAGTTGCTAAGAGGGAAAAAGGGGGTGGTGATGGACTTTTGTCAAACTGAATTATTTATAATGGTAAAATTTTAGCATATGAAATATGAATTTAAAAGTATCTCCTTTTTAATGCTGACCTAAAATAAAAATAACACAAGAATGCCTAGAAAAAAAAAATTAAAGTCCTTTATTCCTTTATTAATATTGATTTTTTGAAGAATGTACAACAGGTAAAGAGATACCCAAAATCCTTTGAAAATAATTAACGTAGGTATGTTAATGGAACTTTTGGATAAATAATGTTTCATTCATCAAAGAGTCCATCAAAATATCTATGATGAAAGGTTTTATTTTCAGGAGGAAGGGACAATAGGAAAATTATTAAACTATAACACCCATGAACAAATTCTTAATTTTAAATTTTTAATGGTTTTCGAGAATCAAAAGTGCCAATAAATATTTCAACTGTCTTAGAATTTTGTTTTTAAGAGTGTTTTACCTGTTCTTCGGAAAAACAATTTCGAAAATTATAGTTTTCACTTGAAAAACACTAAGTATGACTTGTTGCTGTTTAGCATTTTTGTAAGCTGTTCGGTAGGTAGATATGAATATTTTTGCTTGGAGTAGTTTCGTGAAAGCAACTAATTCTTTCCTGTTAGAAGTAAAAGATTGTGCAAATTTAAAAATTATGCAATGGTTATTTGAGTCTGTTTTTATTATTTTATTTATATTTTTTAAGTAGTAGTTTTTTATATTACTTATCGCAATAAAATGAAAATTACAAAACTCTGTTAATTTTTGATACTATCGACTGAATTGATTTCAATCAAATTTTTAAAGTTTAAAAAAATATTTGATAGTATTTTTTAATTTTAAGAATAAAATAAAATATTTTCTTAAATCAATTTCCTAAAATTGGTTTGAAATTATTTTTAAGATTATTTTTTTGCAAATAAAAGAAAAAAATTTTCCCAAAAATGGCTCCGCACATTTTTCTAAACGAAATTTAGTAAATTGATTTCAGTAGAGGCTAAGACTGGTTTTCAAAAAAAGGTTAGTATTGGCTACCTAAGAACCGTTTGTTTTAAATTGAAATTTTCTTGAAAACGGTACAACTGGTTTTTGTACAGAAGCTTCCAAAATTTTTTTTATAATATAGTGTAACAACCAAAATTTTTAGAAAAGTATTTGTGGATTAAAAACAGCAGTAAAATTTTTTGAAACTAATATCTACTTACTTCTAAAAAATGTAAGCAAAATTTAAATAAGGTGACTTTTAACAGCACCTCCCATAGAATGGCATTTTTTTATTTTGAATTTTTAAATTATCAGCTAAACGAATTTTGATTAGATTTTCTCCATAGAAACGTCAACAAAATTAAAATAATATTTCAGTAAAGACAAGTGAAAAATTACAATCATAGTTTTATCCAACGTTTTTTTAAGAAAATCTCTGACTGAAACTGAAAGTGCCTTAAATGTGATTTGATTTATTGACTGTGTTTCATTTAACATTCTGTGAAAAATCACAAATTCATGAGCGCATTGCTTAAATTACAAAAAAAAAAAAAAAAAAAAATCTTGAAATTTATTATTTTACTCTTTCAACTGAATTACGGCCAAGACCCTATTGCATGGTATACATGGCCTGTATATATGTATGTATGTGGTGCGTGTTTTTCAAAATTGTCCCAGTTATGACTGGCGTTAATTATTTTTACTTGCGATATAGGTTCTAGGGGAAAAGTTTTGGATTCGTGCAAAAAAAAATTTCGAGATAACAATCAAACATGACATTACGATCATAAGAAAACGAAAAAAGTGGGTGGCACAATTCTGTCTGTCCGTATATCGATCTGCAGCCCAAGCCACTGAAGCAATTTTCTTCAAATTTTGAATTTAAGATTTTTTTGTTACTCTCCAGGGAAATTGAAATTTTTTTTAGCACCAAAAACAACGGTACTTGCCCTACAACCGTAAATGAAAAGCTTATTTATCTCAAAAACGGCTCTAACGACTTTGATGAAAGATTTTTTGATAAAAAAAAAATTTACCGAAAACCGTTATTAACGGTACCTGCCATATAATGTTTTTTTTTAATTTTCTATTTTCTCATTAATGGCTTAAACGATTTCAGTCAAAATTTTTATGCAAAAGCTCCTTTAAAATTTTGGTTATACTGCATATCAAAATTTTCAAAAAATAAATTTTGGATTGAAAATTCAATATTTCAAAAACGAGTTGATAAATGTTTTTTAAAACATGGTGTAAAAATGTATTTTAATACATACTCAAAATTGGCATAGCAAAACTTTTTTTTAAATATCATCAAAAAATATATTTTTTTTTTTAATTTTATATGCAGTTAAATTGATATTTGAAAGTAGCCTTTGCATACGAATTTTGACTAAAATCGTTTAAAGCATTTATGAGAAAGTTGAAAAAATAGAAAACCGTTATATGGCACTTATCGTTAATAACGGTTTTCGGTCATTTTATTTTAGCAAAAAAGTTCACTTTACATACGAGGGCGGGTCAATAAGTCCGTAACTTTTGGAATAAAACACAGATTTTTAGATAAAAAAATAATTTTATTTTTCAACGTAGTCTCCCTTGAGCTCTATACACTTTGTCCAACGCTTCTCCAATTTTTTTATCCCTTCCAAAAAAAAATAATTTGTCGAGGTCCTCAAAATAGGCCTTTGTTTGCGAGATGACTTCATCATTGGAGTCAAATCTTTTTCCACCAAGCCATTTCTTCAGGTTTGGGAACAAGAAGTAGTCGCTCGGAGCCAAATCTGGAGAATAGGGTGGATGAGGGAGCAATTCATAGCCCAATTCATGGATTTTTGCAATGGCAACTGCACATGTGTGCACCCTTGCATTGTCTTGGTGGAAAAGAACTTTTTTCTTGGCCAAATGAGGTCGGTTTTTTTTCAAATCGTCATTGAATCGGTCCAATAAGTTGGCATAATATTCCCATTGATTGTTCTTCCCTTTTGAAGGTAGTCAATGTGGATTATCCCGCGTGCATCCCAAAAAACAGTCGCCATAACTTTATTGGCTGACAAACCCACCTTGGCCTTCTTTGGACCCGATTCACCCTTAGAAACCCACTGTTTTGACTGTTGTTTGGTCTCTGGTGTGTTGTGATGGATTTATGTTTCGTCCACGGTTACAAAACGGCGCAAAAACTCCTCCATATTGCGATTAAGCAACGCCAAACCTTCCTGTGAAGTTGTTACACGATTGCGTTTGTGGTCGATTGTGAGCAAACGCGGCACCCATCTTGCGGAAAGCTTTCTCATGCCCAACTGATCATTCAAAATTGAAACCACTGAGCCATGCAAGATCCCTACGGCTTCCACAATCTCTCGCACTTTCAATCTTCGGTCGGCCAACACCATATCGTGAATTTTTTCGATTGTTTCGGGTGTAGAGACCTTCAGTGCTTGTACGGCCACAACGAAATTCAGTAAACCACTTTTTTACCATTGAAATCGATGGTGCAGATTCCCCATAGTATTTATCAAGCCTAGCCTTGGTCTCGGTAATGGTTTTTTTTCGCAAAAATAATGCTTAATAAGCACACGAAATTCACTTTTTTCCATTTTCTCCTCAAATTAGTGAGTAGTCTGATAAAAATAGCTGTCAAACACAAACTAACTGACGCAGCAAGTTTAAATTTTGACAGGAGTCAACTGACAGATGCTTGTTGACAGGAGCAGTGTTGCTGTTTCAGTAAAGAGGTCAGAAATTCAAAAAGTCACGGACTTATTGACCCGCCCTCGTATGTAGGTACAATAAACATAAATATTTATACTAGACCATAATTTTGTATGAAGAAAAAAATGCTGGTCAAACATGTAGACTTTGAAGATTGGAAACATCTTGTGTTAAAAAAATAAGTGTTGACTGTGATAAATTATTAAAATTTCACAACATCGATTTTCTTTGTAATTCTAGCTTATAGAATCTACGAGTATTTCTAGCTCCTGTCACTCATTTTTTTTTTTTTGTAAAATAAAACATCGTAACTGCATTTCCCAACAAGCTATATAAAATTATAATTATTTCTCACCAAGCGACAGACAATGTCACCTGCATCTGGCTGGAAGGATAATTTATATGTATATTCAGTCTGGGGTTGGAGAGTATATTATTTTTAACTATTTTGTTTTACGATGTGGTTGAATGATGTGTGTTATGTGGAGAGTAAAATTGGTACCAAAGAACACCATGCCGGATAACTTAATAGCTCATCGTCTGATTAATGGTCTTTGTTCTTTGAAATATATTTTCTTGGACAACATAATCAATGGTCTTGTAAATATGGGATGTTATATAAGTGGATGTCAGGTTTCTTGAAAGAATATTATAGGATGCTGTTTTAAAAAAAAGCGTATGTAACTTATTTAGGTTATTTATGAAGGAGAATCTATATAAAATATATCATAATAATATAAACAATTGAGCGTCTAGTGGAAAAATTTGAATCCACAGGCCCAGTACAAAATGTTCCCGTGCCAGTGAGACAAAGAAGTGCCCGTAGTGTCAAGAATATTGCTGCCGCTGAGGCTTCAGTTGCAGAAAGCCCAAATGTGTCTCTCATACGTCGTTCTCAAGCGTTGGGCATCTCTATGACGTCATTGTGGCGAATTTTGCGAAAAGATCTTGGCCTACATCCTTACAAGACTAAATTGACGCAAGAACTGAAGCCACTTGATCACCAGAAGCGTCGTATGTTCGTGAATTGGGCTGAGCAACAACTTGAAAATGATTCGGCTTCGTCAATAAACAAAATATGTGGTATTGGTTAGGCAGCAATCCACACGTACTCCATGAGTCATCTTTGCATCCCGAAAAAATTACGGTTTGGTGTGGTTTATGGGCCGGCGGCGTCATTGGGCCGTACTTTTTCCGTGATGATCAAGATCGGCACGTTACTGTGAATGGGGATCGCTACCGTTCTATGATAACCGAATATTTTTAGCCCCAAATGTATGATATGGCCTTGGAGGACATGTGGTTCCAACAGGACGGCGCCACAAGCCGCACGGCGAATGCCACAATCAATTTACTGGAAACCAAGTTTGGAGAACGTGTTATCTCACGAAATGCTCCAGTCGCTTGGCCGCCTCGGTCGTGCGATTTGACGCCATTAGACTATTTCCTGTGGGGCTACGTCAAGTCTATGGTCTATGCCAAAAATCCAGCGACGATTGATGAACTTCGTACGAATATCGAACGTGAAATTGCAGCAGTATCGGCCGATTTATGCTTGAAAACCGTCGAAAATTGGGTTCAGCGTCTGGACTTCAGGAAGCGTGCCCGTGGTAGCCATGCAAAAGAAATCGAGTTCCATACATAATGGCATCAAACGTACTTTTACAGGAATAAAGAATTTCATTGATATCCAAAACCGTTTTTGTTTTATTTAAAAAAAAAAACTTTTGTAGCTCTCTTATTGAACAACCCGATATAAGTAGATCTAAGGGACTTTCAGATGGCTTACATTTTTTGCAAGTTTTTCATAAAAATCGGGCGTGACCTTGAGAAACTTTAAGCCTTCATTGCAAGTTAACAAAGGCCGACCAATTTCTAGAACTAATAGTCGACCGTTCAGGGCCGGCGCGATATAAGCTAGCGCCCTCTGCAAGCTTCAACATTAGCGCTTTCAATTGCGGTTATTGGTGGAAGAATTCATTTCTCCATAACCCAAGGGGTAGACTTTGCAATAAGTTTTTTTTACGATAAATACAAAATAAATAGGATCTTATTAAAACCTAGGAAATGGATTATTATATTTCTAAAATAATAGTGACAAAAGAATATATAAATAACTGTAAGCAGAAGTCAAGAAACACATCCCAAATAATAAACTGGGCTGAAAAAATTGATTTAAGTAAAAAGTACTCGTATTTACAAATTAATTCGAAAACATAATCAGGCATATTGTGAGTTTCACGTGAATATAATTCCACGTGGAAAAAATCTCATTTAACATTTCTCCTATTGTGAGTTTGAACAGAAAAACGAAAACTCCCCTTGTGATAATTTTGGAAATGTTTCGCCAGAGCATAAAGAAAAATAGTGGGTACTGGTGCCCCTGAATAATATAAAAATAAATAATGAACTCATTGATTAAATGGATTTTTTAAAGCTTGCACGACGCCCATTGGGTTCAGCGGCCTGGATATTTGCACCGCTTGCACGCAAAGCTTGTCTGGCCCTGGGTCCAGAGCCATAAATCTACTCAAATAATGCCTTTGCTACTATGTACTCTTAATCTATAGTTTTTGCAGAAATCATTTCAAAGTTGATATGATTGAAATGGTGTCCTATTAATACCATTTTGAGTACAAGGAATTTTGCATAAGATTCATCAAAAAAAAAAAAAAACTTGAACTTGCCGACTGGGACAAAACTAGAAGATCCAGAGGATTAATTTTTTTAAAACAAATTATTTGCAATATAAAATTAATTTTTTTCAACCCTTTTAAAGATGCTAATCTAAAATGAGCTGGCTTTTTTGATTGGCCACTCATATACAATATTCCATATGCCTTCTTGAGTACCTACATTATATGTCTTGGTATTGGTATTAATATTTGATATTTATCCCCCCCCCTGGTATAAACTGTATGGCAAATTATACATTGGTAAGCAAAATTCATACCAAAGTTTCCAAAAAATATTTTAAAGATTTTGAAAAAATTCACGAACTTTTATCTCAATATTTTGAGAAGGGCATGGTCTTGAAACTTAGCACTTTCTATTTCGTCAACATTTTTTTATAGAATACTCAAACAGTCAAACCATTCTATACCGTACCTCATTATTTATGTAGGGAAGTTTAAGTGTGCCCAGGAAAAATTCTTTTTGGTTTTTTTTTATTTTGTTACATTTTGTGTATAGCAAAAATATTTAGAAAAATAAACAAAAAATTGGAAATGCTTTGAAATGAACGTTTGAGGGTGACGACCCTCTCGCTTTCATATTGAAACTTATATCGAACCCGCAACTTCCACAATAGCTATATACCTCATTAAAAACGGATTCGGCTATTAATTGGACCTGTCCTGCCCTGCTCATTACAATTTAATTCAATTTTATTTTTTTTGTCTTGTAGAATGAAATTGTTGTTTGTAAAAACTTTCTCATCCCATAGAGCTACATAACGTATAGAAGGTGACTTCTGAGGCTTTGCAAGCTCGTTGAAGGTGAGCGATGATGACGACGAAGACGTCCTATCCTGGTTGTGGTTGTTTTCCTGTCCGATGGCCATTCACCGTCCAGTTGCTCTAAAATAGAGTGTGGGTTTATTTTTTGCTCTTCTTCCAGAACTTGTGGCGACTAATTAAAAAGTTCTTTTTTGTACTTCCAGTCTTTTTTTTTTAATAGCTTCCACTAAGTACCAAACAGACGGGGCCATTGCGCGCATACATAACAGTCAACTGCGGCATGTTGTTGTTTTCATTTTTATTTTTGTTTTTGTTTACTTATATAAAGAGGAGCTTCAATGCTCCAACTCCAAGTGCTTTATGACTGTTGAATATAAAAGTTGAAGGTAAAAACAATATTTGTATGTGTACATAATATGTGTATCTAGCTATGTATGTTTAAAAAAGAAATATATATATATCGACCAAGAACATAGGATGGAGTCCATTTGCATAATTATTGTTTGTTAGACTTGTGGCGCACTTAATGACCAAGCACCATACTGGGTTTATGTTGTGAGACGTCGATGGAACGGTTTTTGTGATATAAAATGTGGTATTAATGGCGTTTCCTGCCACAAGGAAATCGCCCTTCCGAAGAAACCGTTTCAAAAATATATACATCATGCTTATATTTGTTATTAAATATATTGACAGTGGTAAATTATATTAAACACCAGTAAGTGAGAAATAATTTAAGAAAAAAACTAAATAATTTAACACGAAAAATCTATCAATGGAAGCCACAATGTTCATAAAGGTTCAAGACATGAGTGTCAAGTTAGCAAAGCAACTTTGACGAATCGAGAAATGAGTAGGTGGATAATTTGCGACTAATTAGTCGTTAAATAGTTGTGACAATTTCGAATTTGTTGTTCAATGTTTTCTATGTTTTTTTTTTTGGGTGCTTTGCTAGCTTGACAGATCTTGAAAGGCGGTAAAAACTTCTTATACTCAATGTTTTATTTGCCGTTAGATAGTCTTTAATTAGTTATAAGAAACGTAATCTAATCGCGCTATGTTTTCTATGTTTTTTTGCGTCCTTTGCTGGCTTGATATCAATTGAGCAAAGTATCACCAAAAAAGGGGTAAAAACTGCTAATACCGAATAGTTTATTGCTTAATAATTTTTTTTCGTTAACAAGTCTTTAATTAGTTGTGAAAATTAAGAATTTATAGTGCAATGTTTTCTACATTATTTGCACTCTTTGTTAACTTCACATCAAGTTAGCATATCAGTACCTCAAAAAGTGGTAAAAACTATTTACATAGAATAATAATTCATGATTATTTAGTCGTTAACAAGTTTTTAAGATTTTGAATTTGTCGTTCTATGTTTTCTATGTTTTTTTTTGGACAAGTGGTAAAATCTTCTAGAAAGAACATTTTATTACTTAACAATTTTCCTTTAGTTGGTCGTTAATTAGTTATGATGAAATAAATTTTCAAGTGCGATGTTTTCTATGTATTTTTCAGCAAACCCTCATTTGACCCAATGAAAGCGTAATAAAGTGATAAACAGTGCAATATAATCAATTTTAAAGAATGTTTGAATGTTCCTTCATATGAATTGAAACTAAAACAAAAAACATAGAAAATATTGAATGAAAATGATAAATTTGTCACATATAATCAATGACCAATTAAAGACAAATTAATCCAAATTAAAATATTTCAATGAAATAGGTTGTAAGAACTTCTCTGGAGCTCTTTGCTGATTTCATATGAATTTAGAAAAATAAAACAAAAACGTAGAAAACACCGCACGAGAAAATATATTTTGTCACAACTAATTAACAACTTATTAAAGGAAAAATTTTAAGTAATAAAATGTTTTTTTCTAGAAGATTTTACCACGAACGACAAATTCTAAGTTTTCACAATTAATTAACGACAAATTATGCACCTATCCATTTTTCGATCCAATGTTTTCTATGTTTTTTGGGTAAATTGCTAACTTGGCATCAAATGCTTAGGTACTTTGCTAACTTGATATCAAGTCAACATGGCACGACCAAATTAAATTTGCCACAACTAATTAATGACTAATTAACGGCAAATTATTAAGCCATCAAACATCAGGTATAAGAAGTTTTTACTGATTTTCGACAGGGTGCTTTCCTAACTTGATATCAAGCACTTAAAAACAGCCAAAATTGCGGACTTTATACATTTTTTAAATATTCTTAATAATCGTTTTGTAATATTTCATTAAAATCTTGAAATTGGATATTTTATGAATGTGAAATTGGCCATGTAGTACCGAAAAATAAATTTCCGAGCGTAAAATTTTAAGAAATTGTAAAGTTTTAATGGGTAGATTAGATATTTGTCAATTTTGAATAAAAATTACTTTTTTAACTTTTTTTTTTGTTTTCTCAAAGTCTGTTTTGAGCCTATTCTTCCACCGAAAAAATTAAGTGCAATTTATTGAAAAAACTAAAAATCTTAAATTTTTCAATTTGTTTTTGTTGGTTTTAGTTAGTTTTTAGCGTGTGGTGGGCTAAGAAAAAAAATGGTATGGAAGGGGCTGTAAAATTCTCCCTCGTTAAGCCAGGAGGAGCAATTTTCTAAATATTGATTTAAAACTGAAAAAAAAATTATTAAAAAACAACAACGGTAACACTTAAAATGCAATGCTATACTTTTTTTTGAGTGCAAAGTTTCTGAAAAGTTTATTTTCAAACTCAAAATTTTGAAAAAAAAAAAAAAAAATTCAAAACTTAACTTACGTAATTAAGTACTATTTTTGTTTTCAAAATTGAACTATTGAATTTAAAAAAAAAAAACAGAGTACTTTATTACATAAGATTTTGGAAAAAATAAAATAAAAAGCAATTTAATGGGGAATCAATGGGCCTTTTACTTTTACATTTTCCTTAGAATGGCATGGGGATGCTATGGTTTACGTCATTTTTTCCGTAATTTGGCTGATTTTTGGCTAATATAACCGGACCATTACCGCCATCAACGGAGTATACAGGGGGGAGAGGTGGGGTCACTGAGACATGACCCCCCCTGAGAACTGAAAAAGCAACGCAAGAAATTTAAGAAAAGGTGGAAGTATTTGCAATTTTAAAATATTATTTCTATCATTTTCTATTTACTAGGGCTGTGTCAATCAGGTACGATTCGATTTTTTTGATCCGATTATCGAAAAGTGTAGATGATTGGAATCACAAATTTTCATTTCAATCGATTTCAATCTCAATTTTTTCGATTAATCTCGATTTTCCATCGAAATCTCAATTATTTAGATGATTCTCGATTTTCCATCTCATTTTCACTCATTTCATTAAGGATTCTCGATTTTTGGTATCAATTTTTTTAAATATGTCTGAATTTTAAGAGATTTTTTAATCAATCGTAGCCATCCTTGAATGGAATTCGGCTGTTGATAGCTTGACAGAGAATAGGCAAACTATTTTTTGACGGAAAATGTGTATTTCACCATTTCACTAAAGTCACCATTTTTCCGTAGCAATAAAAATTCTTCAAAAATGTCTGATTTCTTAGAGGTTTCTTAATCCATCGGCATCGCAGCCATCTTTCAATGAAATTTGACAGTTGATGGCTTCAAAGATTGTGGACAAACTATATTTTGACAGGATAAGTGTATTTTGATCCAAATATAACTAAATTGCCTTAAAATCACCACTTTTTTGGAGTAGTAAAAATTCTTCAAAAATTTCTGATTTCTTAGAAGATTTTATTACATCCATCGACATCGCAGCCATCCTGCAATAGAATTTGACAGTTGATGGGTTGATAGATAGGAGAACAATTATTTTTTGACACAATATGTGTATTTTGTTCTAAATATCACAATTGCCCTTAAATCATCTTTTTTCTGGAGCCGTAAAAATTCTTAAAAAATTTCTAATTGTTTTAGAAGTTTTTTAATCTATCTACATCGAAACCATCCTTCAATGGAATTTGATAACTGTTAGCTTGACAGATAGGAGAAAAACTATGTTTTGATAGAAAGGTGTATTTTGATCCAAAAGTCAACCAATTGACGTAAAATCACATTTTACCGGAGCAGTAAGAAAAGTGATTATATAAGATTTTCTTGACAGTTTTTAATCCAGTTAAATTGTATTGTTTGTTAATTTGGAATAATTAAGATTCAATCAACGGTGTGCAGTATTAAATTAAGGATAAGATTGAATCGAAATCAAAATAAAAATCGAATCAGCACAGTATCGAATAATGAACTGAGTGAAATAAAAATTAACGAATAATCGATTGGTTGAAATAATCGAATCATTTTTTTGATCGATTCTTGAACGATTCGATCATTTGAAATGAACGATTTTCCCAGCTCTACGATTTACTGTTTTGGATTGACTATTCATTATTCATAAAAAGTCAATTTTGACAATTTTTGCATTCCATTGAGTAACAGAATTGATTTTTGCTTTGATTCAAAATCAATTTGGTAGATCTACTTTTTTTTGGAAGCAATACCCTGCATGTAGACAGACAGAGTTTTGAAAAACAGAATTTGAATAGACAAAACTAGAAAAATACAGAATTTCGAAATACAGATTTTGCAGAATTTTTTGAAACCACAATTTTGACCCGCTTTGCAAAACGAATTTTGACCCTGCCAAAATTTCGAACCCAACTCATTAAAATCTATACAAAAATTTTGTTGGTATCACAACACGTGTAATAATGGACTTGGCGAGACCACAACGAGACGAGCTTAATAACCACGATTCTGAAAACTACGTTTAGATGACCTTGGCGAGAGACATGAGTTGTCGTCGTCGTGCGTTGTATGCAAAAACTGTTGTTGAAAATTGCAAAATTTTTGCTTCTCTCGGTTTGAAAATTTTTCGGTTTGATCTCACTCACTTACTTTACCAGTACGGTTTTGTTGTGTTGTTGCCTTAAGCGGCACATACTTACAACACAATTATTGTGCACATCGGTGTCCCAACTCCGGTGTCCGGTGAGCCATACCGCCACACACACAACGTCGAAATCGTTGCACACTCCAGCACACACACAACACACATTTCAGTGCACCGACAAAAGTGTGGTATGTATAAGCCGTTTTACTTAGAAACAGTGCTTCCACTTTACTTCATTGAAGTAGATCTACTTCTTTCTTGTGAAACTTTTCACTTGAGTCTTTGAATTTTAAATAGGTGTATTTTTTTTTAATTCCTGATTCACCCTTTTCTATTTTGGTTGTTAATCTTTAGTTAGGGGACAAACGCCCTAACTATAATCATCTTATTGTTCTTTTTTATAAAAAAAGAATGGGTAAAGTACTTTTACTAAATAAAACTAAAAGCTGTTATAAAACCATGAGGTAAAATATATATGTAAGAGTTTAGTATGTTTTTTTTTTAAATTGAAATATAAAGAATTTTTTTTCTGTTTTTATTTTAAGTTTTTTTTTTTATTTTATTGTTTAAAATATAGATTTGTATAAAAAAATTTCACTTTGAAATCTGCTTCCTTTTTTTCTAAAAATTTACTTCGACTTTTTTTCTCGAAGTGGTAACGCTGCTTAGAATCGCTAGGTTCTGGGTCAGGGATGAGAATGCTGATCCCAGAAAGTGAAGCAATTTGCTTAAAAAAATAAAGTAGATTTGTAAAAAGTGTAGCAGGTAGCGAAAAAAAAATAGTTAAGTGTTGTTTAAGAACAAGCACAAGAATAAGTTTCAAAGATTCATACTTTAGTTTATTTGTTATACCTATAATTTTTTTCAATAAATAGGAAATTTTTATTTTAAATGCAATTAGATACCGCTATAAATAAAACAGCACTCACTTCATTCGCTTGCTTTCGTGATTGAGGAGCTCTCACGACAACCGCACGTCACTTTAATGAATCTGCGGCTTATGGTGAAATAGAAATAAATACGAACATTATGAAGAAGATTCCTTTTAAAGACTTCTCTTTTAGTTTGTTTGGAAAGTTATTTGTTGACTATAGTCAAAACAAATAAGGGAACAAGATTTTTGTCAATTGCTCTTAGTGTTTTTTTGGAGATCTATCTCTGTGTTAAGTGGTTGGGTTGAATGAAACAAAGCACATTCTACACCTTTATCTTCTTTGTTTGGAAACTTGATTGATTTTTAAGATACTATCATTTTTAACTTTCGATCTAGGTATTAGATAAGTTAAGGTTGAGTTTATCTTTGTTCGAAAAAAAATATATTTTTTTTGCTGGAAATCTATATTTTATTTCAATCCAATTATGGTTACTAAATCAAAACTGTAGAAAAATTTGACGGAAATTGTGGTTTATGTTTTCATTTTGCTAAGAAGTGATTTTAAAATTTTTTGGAATAACACAATTTGTGGCTCCGTAAAATTAGGCCCCAGGAAATTAGAATCCAAAAGAAATTATAAAATAAGCCCCAAATTTGGGGTAATCTTTCATAAAAATGAAAAGCTCCCACACATAACTGAAATAGGGCCCCAACTTGTTTAGTCTTTTTCAAAAATTAAATCATACCACAATTTGATTTATATTTACGAGTTAGTTTAATCTCTAAAACTAAATGATTGAATAACCCCCAAAACATCCCAAACTATTTGATTACTAGGATTGTATCAAGTAGCTATATGTAAAATTTCTCTAGTACAAGGGCACTTGTATTTAGTTCTTCTGTTTTAATTGGTCCATATAGCTCATACATATCATTAGCATTTTCAAGTTAACTATGGAAAGTAAAATTAGACCCCAATTTTTTTTTTTGAAAATAAGAAGAAATTAAGCCTTAAATTCGATGTTGGGGTCTTATTTCATTATGAAATTAATTTCAATTTCAATTCATTAATTAAACATTCAATTTTTTTCAATTGAATACATTCGCAAATGTGAAATGTCAAAAGCATTAAACGCAATCACATTCTCAAAGTGTATATTCTTTTGAAATCAAAGAATCTTTTGAAGTTTGGCTTTCCACCAAAATTAACATTTACCAACAATCAACCCCAAACAAAAACAATCAGTACCTATACCTTACAATAACTTCGCTTACATCTATGTGTGTTTCATACCATACATACATACATAAAATACCTATAAACAAAGAGGAGAATTTTCCACAAATCGTTAAACAATCAAAATTTAATTAAGCATTAACTAACGTTCTGAACAAACAAATAAACAAACAGTATTTGCCCAATAACTGCCTCCCACCTCACCATCATCATATCTAAGTTCCAAACTCTAAATTGGAAAGTCACACAAAATAAAATAACATTTTACAAAACCAAATGAAGGTTTTATGCAAAGCAAAAGCAAAACACTCCTCATTTACCGAGCTACGAGTATAAAACATTTTTCCTCAGGCATTTCTGAAATATTCGAAAATCTAATTTCGTCCTGATCAGGGAGCGAACGCTGTTTGAATGGCACGCGGGGAGTAGTATCAGCCTCCTCCTATAACATTTATTTTACTATTTGTAAAAATCATTCTCGTGGAAATTAATTAATCCAACATGCATTCCCAACCAACCCACTACACCCAATATCCAACGTGTACTCCTCCCTAAATTAGATGCTAACAAAAGGACTCTTTGCTGTACACGACCTTGTAAGCAAACGAGGTCTTTTTTTATTTTGTTAATTTGGTTAAAAATTGATTCCACAAAAGTGATTTCGGCCAGATAATATTAAACCGAAACGGACGCGGTCCCAGTTTCCATTCGGCTCGGACCAGGCGGTGCGCTGCTGACCGAATTCCGATTGGTATCATGTTCGCTAATTCATTTGAGCCATAGAATATTGGAAAACAGGACAACCCCTCTTGCCTCTGCCTTTCTCGTCCTGATTAAAGTGCATGCGTTGATTGAAATGTTTACGTACGTAATCAACATTCCATTCACTGCCGCGCGTGTACCCTCATCCTATTTATGTATAGGTCTATGTATGCAATTTCCTTGCTGTTCGTCCTGTTTCTGGTGTAATTATTGCACACTTCAGTTCCTTCATCCTCATTGAGCAGTTACTCGTAATCGTAAATGGAAATTTTTAACTATTTGAAAGTCCAATTGGCCACCCAAAGCCTATGCCTTACATGCTGACGCTCCTTTTCATTATCTCAATATTCATCATATATGAAGGTCAGAGAGGCCAGTCCATATAGAGTTTTTCCAGGTTAAAGCTAGTCAGCAAAAATAACAATCAGCTAGCATAGATATATCAATAATTTCCTACATGTTTCGTTTTTGTTTTTTGTTCTGCATTTTTTATACTACCTAACAGCGAACAAACAGCAGTGATACCTTTTGCATAGCATAATATTTTGAAATGTGAACAAATGAGCCTTATTTCGTCCTTCGGAAAATTAGAGTAAGCCAGATATTGTTTGTATTATGTTCCGTCCTTCAATCTTATCTGGCTTTTCACGAAAATTATTTGTGTGCATTTGTTTGGCTGATTTGAGCTTTGTTTACAATTATTACCACGAAGATGATTACAAACCTGTTAAGTTCAATAAAATAGAAGGATAAAATACCTAGTAGCAGAAGGTAGTTCTACTAGTAGATTAGGTACTTAAACCAATTGGGAATTTTGAAAAGTGTTATCCTGAAGGATGAATATTGAGAGGATATTATTTATCCTTCTTTTTAATTGCAGATTTTCATATTTCAGTGATTTGAACTTAGTTGATCAATAATTTGTTGCAGAATTCGACCACGAAACACGAGTCTAATATGAACGAGTATGTTTATTTGGCACTTATTAGAATTACATAATTATTTTAGAATGTACAGGACAGTTGGTCAAAAAGATTCGTTTAGCGAAGCAAAATAAAGTTATACTCGCACCTACTATTAATGGACCGGAAAATGAGGGGTGTAAAGGAACAAATTACCTGCAAGGGTTTTTACTATTGCTTTTTAGTCACCATACTTAAAACAGAAAATGCTACTAAATCATCCCATGCGTTTCTGAGAAAATGGTCACCCTGGCCACTTTTCAATATATTTGGTATGACTTGGATACTAAGGTCCATATTATTCATTCGTTTAATCCAGATTAAAACATAAATCCAGGTTAAAAGTAATTTAAATCCAAAAATTAGATCCAATTCCATATTATTCGGTCGTTTAATCAACACTTAAATCCAAACCCGATTCATCCAATTGGATTTAAACTAGGTCAGTTTAAGTTTTTAAATCCAGATTAAAAACAGAATTTCATATAATTCACTTCTTCTTGACATTCCAAGTAGTGAGAATTAAAGTGACCAATTTACAGACGTTGGTAATATAAAAAGATGATTGTCCTTTTGTGGACTTTAGGTCAGTTATTAATTTAATATAAATAATTCACTAGCTGACAATCATCTTTTTATATAAAAGGTCAAGAAATAAGGATATGTACATAGTAAAATAAAAAGTTTTAAAATAATAATTGTCAAGAAATAATAATTCTTTTCTTTAGCTCATTAATTTAAAAATCCAGGGGGGAAACTGCCCCCCTGCCACCCCCTGCATACGCCCTTCGTTTCTTTCAAGAATATAAGGCTAGTTTTGTGTATTTAATTTTTGTATTATATCATATCGAAACACGAACAAACATCAATAGAGTGACATATTAACCCCTTTGATTTAAATTTTTTCAGAAACAAGAATGTCTCGAAAATATAAAAGATGTGACTATGATGGGCGCAATGCTCCAATTTCCAGAAATAGATGCACGAGGTCTGTCTCCAAAATGGAATCTGCCCAATATGTCCCATCGATTTAATTTCAAAGTTTGCTTGCATTTCAGAAGTCATATGTACGAGTATATTCACCTCACATGTGGGTAAAATAAGATTTGGGAATAGGTATAAAGTACCTAATCATTACAAACAAAATTCAATTACGATTATATGTAATTTGCAATTTAAAAGTTTCAATAACTGATAAGATGTAATTGTAATTGATAATTCCAATTCCAAATTACATGTAATAAAAAAAAAAACAATTACTTGATATAATTACAAATAATTGGAAACAAAAAATTGAAAAAAACAATTGTGATGATTACTTTTTTGTATTGATTACACAAATATAATATAAAAACATATACCAAGATGTGAAGGATATAACTTGTTCACATCTGGGGAATAAGAAATTAATTTTACGACAAGATTTTTTCTTCACATCATGTTAAATGTAATTGATATTTTGTGTAATCAATTACATTTGTGAGTAATGATTATAAAAAAAGAATCATTACAGGTTTTTTCAATTACTTTATTTGTTTACTTACTTTTTCGCAATTACATGTACAAATTGCATGCAATTGCAATTGAAAATTTCCAATTACAATTACATGTAATTGTAATTGGAAAAGGTCAATTACTAATTACATGTAATTGTCATTAATCCTGTAATGAATTACAGAATGCAATAATTACTACCCAACTCTGGGTAAAATGCCACTTTTTAAGGTTTTTTTAAAAACTTTATTTGGAATGAATTTTTAGTAATAAAACTATGTTTTTCTTTGTTTATTTCTTAATTAAAATAACCACCCAATGAAATTTTATTTCAATTGTTTAGGGTTAAGTGTGGCATATTACACCGACCACTCTTTTAGTGTATCATAAGATTTTCCTTTTATCATACGGCGGCGGCGCTTAAGTGTTGAAGTACCATTAAATAGCTTGGGCTGATGGCAGGTTTTAAATGTTTTCATTACCTAATTTCAGAGTAAAAAATTCGTTTGTATTTTTTTAACTTTAGGTAGGTTAGGTACCTACTTTTTATAAAAATTTCCAAAAATAATTTGGCAAAAAAATTAAGAACATAAATATTGCAATGTAATTTGAATATTTTCAGCCACCCGCTGAATAAATATAAATTATGCAATAGTTCTAGGTATACCTTTATAAAGATACAAAAAATCAAAATTACTATCACTCCCTTAAACTTCCGTATTAAAATAAGAAAGTACCTGTTGTCAGACTACCATGTTATGTGCATAACATGCAATTCAAAAATCTTGTTTAAAATATTGTTCAGTTCCAAAATAAAAATAAAAATCCCTATCAACCCCTAAAAAGGACAATCAAAATTGAAGTGAAAAAAGGAAAGCAAAACAATTAGTAGAACAACAAAGAAGCACTTGTCCGCATCATCAAATCACCCATCACCGGCAATGTGTGTGACACTCAAGTGTCGCCTTTTCACTTCACAAGGATAAAAGGACAAAATCGAGTGTGTAAAATAAAATACCTGTTGGCCCAAGTCTAATTCAGGCATTAATCTAAAAAAAACATTCAAATTGAGAACGAAGGTATACTACGACCCACAACATACATGGATTATGGAAGTCAAGCCATCACCGTCAACAACAATGCGCCGCTCAAAGGACAACCAAAAACAAGAAGACCATTGTACTCGAGCATCTCAAACACATGTCGAATCGCTAAATGACACAATCCCATGGCATAAAGGTTAATGGATTCCACTTTTCCATTTGACAGATTGTATTCCACTCAATATGGATGGACTGTGAACACCCAGGATAAGGATCAGACAGTGTCGTTTGGCCGAACACTTGATCCAAACGAGGGGTGTGTGTCGAACGGATCATCAAGGCAAGGCAAAGCAATGTCACTTCAAGTCAGAACTAAATCTTTTGTATTTTGTGTCCTTTCATCCATAGGCTCGTCATAGTTATGTCGTAGGTGTCGTGTAGTATAGTTGTTGTTATTGTTGTTTGATCAATGATCGTGTGACCCTCTCAGGACGATCATCCTAATGACACACCGGTGAATGTGCCTTTTATGCTATAAGGCGATCAGTTTTTGTTCTCTTTGGACACAATCCTCCTCATCATCGTTTTTCTTTTTTTTTGATGACTGTTATTATACGGAACACAGGGGGAAAATGTTTAATTAAGGACGACAAAAGGGAGAAAATAACATCAGTTACATTGTGTTTATAATTTTTATTTATTTCAGATTATTACAAGTGGATGAAAAATATCAACGGAAAATATATCCACGTCTGCTGGAAGGATATTTTATTAAAGAAAAGATTTCCCGACGCCACATCTTGTGGATGATAAATGATAAATAATTTGAAGGACGAATCAGCTGAATTGAACAATGAGAGAAAAAAAAACATTGAAAAATCCCTGAGAAAGTGGAACAACATTGCATTTTGATTGATTCGTTACGCATTTTAAATTTGATTTGTATTTTTTTTTTTATTAAACAGAAGAGAAATCGCGCTGTGTGATTTCCTGGAAATTCCTTAAACCCTCAAGCGCGGCTGCGCGGCATAAACTAAGTATATGAAGAGAAGACATATGGTGTATTTCGATGATGCACTGTAAACACTCATCGATTACCTATTTTTGAAAGAATTTTATTGAGTTTTCCTTGAAAAGAAAAAAAAAACGAAAAATTGTTTTTCTTGATTAAATACGAAAAATGTTGTAACAATCACCGCCATTTGGTACCTATAAATGTTTACAATGTAAACCAATGACGGAATTTTGTCCTTTGTTTCAGAGAAAAAAAGGGTCCTTTTTGATCTCTCAATAGCCGATTAGCTCTGTAACAATAAAACGTTATCATGACACACTGCGGATGTTATCAACTCCGTAGCAATAAAATGTGCGCAAGTTCTCTTTGAACGGATATTAGGTGTTAATTTTATGATGATCCTGTTTGAATACCAAACGGTATTTGAAGAAAACTACATTACACAATATAATGTCCTTCAAACGAACTACAAATGTTTGTTTTACTCAATAGGACAAAGTGTCTAAATATTGCAAAGTGATGTGCGAGTTTTTTTTTTTTGTTACGGAGCTCGCTGTAGATTCTAAGCATTTGTATAAAGCGTATAGGTATATACCTAACTATAAGAAAATTAAAAGATGCGTAAAAAGTTACCAGACGTTTCAGTCAAGGTTATTATTAGATAACGGGTGATTTTTTAAGAGGTTAAGAACTTTTTTAAAAAAAAAACACAAAAAATTCGAAAAAATGAATGAAATATTTATTTGAATCGATAGTTTGAACCTTGCAATTTAATGTTTAAAGATAATTTCATGCAAATGTTGACCGCGGCTGCGTCTCAGGTAGCCCATCCGCCGAGTCCAATTTTGGCATACTCTTTCACACATATCGGCCGGTATCTCACGAATGAATGCATGGATGTTGGCTTCCAGTGCGTCAATCGAAGCGGGCTTGTCCCTATAGATATTAGCCTTGACATACCCCCACAAAAAATAATCTAATGGTGTCAAATCGCACGATCTAGGCGGCCAATTGACCGGCCCGAAACGTGAAATTAACTGTTCACCAAACTCGCCTCGCAATTGCGCCATTGTTTCGCGTGCTGTGTGGCATGTGGCACCGTCTTGTTGAAACCACATATCATGCAAGTCAAGAACTTCCATTTCGGGCAAAAAAAGTTTGTTATCATCGCTCGGTAGCGTTCACCATTGACAGTAACGCTGCGATTCGCATCATCTTTGAAGAAATATGGCCCAATAATGCCGCCGGCCCATAAACCGCACCAAACAGTGGCTTTTTCAGGATGCATTGATAGCTGTTGCAATGCTTCTGGCTGATCTTCACTCTAAATGCGGCAATTATGCTTATTTACGTACCCATTCAACCAAAAATGAGCCTCATCGCTGAACACAATTTTTCGATAAAAAAGCATTTCGAACCGAGCACGAATTTTGATAGTAAAATTCAATAATTTGCAAGCGTTGTTCATTTGTAAGACGATCCATGGTTAAATTGCAAACCAAACTGAAGCTGTTTGACAGTGACACAAGGTACTAAACATACGTCAGCTGTCAAAACCAGTGTTGCCAAAACCAAACCAGCTAAAAAATCACCCTTTATAACGAAAATGATTATTGCTACGAGTAGTATCAACTATCATCTTACAATGTTACCAAGAAAAAAAATTCAAAAGCTCTTATTCTAAAAATGTTCGAGGCCTTTTTAAATTTGTTTTTGAAAATAGCTTAAGGGATTTTTGGAGTACTGCAAATTTTTCCATTTTGATTTTTGCCGGTACTCAAATTATATCGATCCTGAAAAAGTCACAACTCTTAACTCATCCATTTGTCTGCCTTTTACATTATTGATCCACCTGTGCTCTTGTATAAGTATAGTATCGGGTTTTTCAATAAGAGCGGTACAAATTTTTTTTATATAAAACAAAAACGGTTTTGGATATCAATGAAATTCTTTATTCCTGTAAAAGTACTTTCGATGCCATTATGTATGGAACTCGATTTCTTTTGCATGGCCACCACCGGCACGCTTGCAGAAGTCAAGCATAAATCGGCCGATACTGCCTCAATTTCATGTTCGATATTCGTACGAAGTTCATCAATCGTCGCTGGCTTGTTGGCATATACCATAGACTTGACGTAGCCCCACAGGAAATAGTCTAACGGCATCAAATCGCACGACCGAGGCGGCCAAGCGACTGGATCATTTCGTGAGATAACAAGTTCTCCAAACTTGGTTTCCAATAAATTGATTGTGACATTGGCTGTGTGGCTTGTGGCGCCGTCCTGTTGGAACCACATGTCCTCCAAGGCCATATCATACAATTGGGGCCAAAAATATTCGGTTATCATTAAACGGTGGCGATCCCCATGCACAATAACTTGCCGGTTTTGATCATCACGAAAGAAGTACGGCCCAATGACGCCGCCGGCCCATAAACCACACCAAACCGTATTTTTTTCGGGATGCATGGATTTCATGGAGTACGTGTGGATTGCTGCCTAACCAATACCACATATTTTGTTTATTGACGAAGCCATTCAGCCAGAAATGAGCGTCATCGTCGAAGATGATTTTTCGATGAAACTCCGAATCATTTTCTTCAAGTTGTTGCTCAGCCCAATTCACGAACGTACGACGCTTCTGGTGGTCAAGCGGCTTCAGTTCTTGCGTCAATTTAATCTTGTAAGGATGTAAGCCAAGATCTTTTAGCAAAATTAGCCACAACGACTTCACAGAGATGCCCAACGCATGAGAACGACGTGTGAGAGAGACATTTGGGCTTTCTGCAACTGAAGCCTCAGCGGCAGCAATATTCTCGACACTACGGGCACTTCTTTGTCTCACTAGCACGGGAACATTTTGTACTCTGCCTGTGGATTAAAATTTTTCCACTAGACGCTCAATTGTTGATCTGCTAGGACGAATATGACGACCATAAATTGGACGTAGCGCTCTTAACGTTGAGGCTACTGACCCCGAATTTCGGTAGTAAATTTTAATAATTTCGACTCGTTGTTGGCTCGTATATCTTTCCATCATGACATGGCAAACCTTACTGAAGAGAAATGTCAAAAGAGCGGAAAGAAAAATGGCGTCGTTTGCTGTCCCTGTCGCTCTACTTTTGTAGCGTCCCTGTTGAAAACCCCTTTATATGTCTTAACCTCAGAAAGTGGCTTTGAATTGTTCTATATTTGTCTTTCTTTAAACCTCTTCAAGATTAGTTTTATCGGATCATATTTTCTTATAGTGACAAAATCGTGGGGTGTTTTTGATTTTTTCCAGCTAAATGTTTTCCAGAGTGCTCAAATTCCTTCTAAATTTCGTAACGTAACATAGAAAAGATGTAAAATTTGAACTCCAATCAGAACTCCTTTTTTTTTATTTTGTTTTTTTTTGGATTTTGAAAATTTTTGATTCTAAGTCAATGGGCACCTTAATTTGCCCTAAGTTTTCCAATTTTGCAAACCTCTTTCTAAAACCCAGGATGGAACTCTAAACCTCTTGGTTTTAATTCGATAAACATGCTCAGAACTCTTTTTCTCAAAAAAGTTCTTGTTGCGTGAAGTAAGAAAAAAAAATTTAATTTTTTTGAAGACAAATTTTATCTCTACATTTTTTTTCTCAAGACAAATTCTGAAGTTGTAGAGATAAAACAAAAGTCAAATGAGAACAGTAGCGTAGCTAGAAATTTTAAAACTTGAAAATTTTATATACAGAAGTCAAATTCCTTCAAAGCATTTGCAGAGCAAAAAAACTAAGTTACTGCTCTTGTTGGGAAAAAATATAATGTGGATGGGTAAAAATATCTCTAAGAAGTTGGAAAATTTTATTTTTATTATTTTTCTAGAGAAGGTGATTTTAGGATGGATGTGATGTCGATGTCGATGGAAAAAAAACCCTGCCAAAATGAGAAATGTGCAGAGTTTTCTAATGCTCTAGAAATTCACTTGATTTTTGCCAAGTCAGTTTACTGATTCCTACTCGGTTTGGAAATAAATTTAAATTTTGAGTAGAAGAAATTATTTTCCGAATCTGTATGTGGCCCTTCTGTACCCTTTCCTATAAGCTACGCCACTGACTGATTTAAAACAGCTGTTTATATTTTATTCTTAATTCGGATGTCACCATTTTCTTTTCAATAACCACTTCCCAATTCTAATATTTGCTAAGTCCCAGCTTTGCTTTTCTCTTTTCTTTTTGGGCATCGAATAAAAATATGCTTTGTTTTTTAATCTTTTTTGTCGAAGTTTCTCGGGGCTATGAAAAAACATACTTTCACTAAAATTTTTCAGCCCTTACCTTGTATTAATAGCACAAGTTCCTAAGGGCTTGGAAAAACACAATATTGAATAAAAACCTGAAACATCATAATGTATTGCATTTAGCTATTAAAATAATTTAATGAATTGGCTGCGGGGGAGCTTTAGCCTCTATAGCCCCTCTTGGATCCGCCACTGCCAGCAGGCAAGACAAATTTTGTGTAGTTTGGAAATCGAAAATGGTGGTGGTCTTTTGTTTTTAAGCCGTAAAAGTTGCAAATATCCGAATTTCTTCGGTGCATGGTTGCTCAAACATTTCATTAATTTTTTAGGTAATTTCATTTTTAATAAAAAAAATGTTTAGTAAAATTTCAGAAGACAGGAAATAACAGTATTCAAGTTTGTTTTCAAGGGATTAAATTCCAGCCTATTCCAGCAAAAGTGGTTATCATTATAAAGCTTATGGCCTTTTCGAATGGCAATTCGGAAGAACTCTCCGATCGGGAACACCAATAAAACAAACAGGCATATGCAGTTTAATTTTGATTTTCATATTCCTGTATTTGTGCAACTTTACATGTGGATGCCGAAATATTTCATCACATTTGGAAACTTAGCGGACACAAATATGGAGATGGACGAGTATGATAATTTGCAATAAAGAAAATGGCGAAAATTCTAAGCAGAAAATATTTGTTCTTAAAAGCAGTAAAATGTATGAGGTTAACTTATTTTCTAGTAAAAAATTAACTTTTTGCAATATTTGACAAAACTTCGACAACTATGTGTTTAAATGATTGAGTTGTTCTGGTCTCTTTTCTGTTCTTTTCAGGAGAAGAACTACTGTCATTCTGAATGCCAATAGAACCCTTTTGGAAGGGCTTATGGGCATTTCAAACGCTTCTGGACTGCCCATCGAAACATATGTACTTCCTTGTGATGTAAGCAATCGAATGTAGAGAAAATGATTTTTTGACATTTCTCACTGGTATACAGACTTTACGTTTTGAAATCGAACTATCAACTGTTCACCGAGAGTTTCCGTTCATTTTGCACGGTAATCGCTATTGAAGGAAAACTGTGAACAAAATTTTGTGTTGATTCACAACATGGTTCACAAGTACGTATGTACTAGGCTTAACAAATTAAATGACCATATGCTTCCGAGAATATCCCTTGTAATGGCAAAGTTTCATCTTAACTTAGGGTTTCTAAATCAGCAAAAAAATTTTAGACTCCATTCAATGCTACCAACATACACAAGCACAACAGAATGGCTGTATGTTATTATATAGTCTCTGGTTCTCACGAGCTGTAGCCCCTTCAATTTTATTATAAGACACTTTGTCAAGGTTTAATAGCATTTTGGATTTTTAATAGTTCAAGTTTTTTTTTATGAATATTGCAATCTAGTACTGCTTTCACAATGTAACAACTATCCCAAGACCCCATTGTTTAAACAAATAGATAATCAAGGTTAAATTTTTTGTATACCTATTAATGAAAGTTGACAAAATGTTTCCTGAAAGATAACACTAGAAACTATAAAAATGACAAAATAAGGCCATTATATATATTTTCCCAAATCTCAGACATAACTTTAAATTTCCATAAAATAAAACTTAAATCAAAAAATAGTAGATATTACTTTTTCAACATTTCCCACCGTCACACTGTCGAGAATACATTGCCCTCCTGAAAAAAAGTATCTATACCTTGCTTACTCTTATAATACAATCCACCGACCTAAAGCCCCCGATGATGGCGGTTTTGCGTTAACAAATCATTCTCAGATCAAAAAAAACATCACCCGACCGCTTGCTTGCCGTAACCTTTATAGACACAATTCTTTAGTTGATACTTACCACACAAAAGACGCAACATTAAAATTATTAATAAATTCATTTAATTAAGATTCATTGTCCCAGAAGAATTTGAATGAAGTGTCGTCGTCATTGTCGTCGTTGAGAAAAAAAATATGTCACTATCCGACAATTATTGTGTGGAAACCTTTGAAACTGAAAACACTGCCGATGCGATGCTGCCATCGCGGAATCACCTGTCCAAGGCTCTCCTCTTTGTGTCATTGTCTCCTCATTCTTGTCACTTTTTTTATCACGAAACTCGACGATGAAGACTGAAATTATGCAAATTAGGGGAAGTCTTCTCTTAATCCAAGACTTTTTGTGCCACTGTTCTGAGAATATTCATCGAATTTTACCATAGATAGGAATCTATGTTTTTCTTTGATCTGGAGCAGAGCTAAGGACTAATATATAAGTCGAATGTATTTGCTTATGAAATAAATGTCTGATCTTCAAATAAACCTATGTAGGCTTTAGGAATATCTTTTTCACTGTAAACGATTCAAAAGGTAAGCAAGATTAAACAATCTTGTACGAATTTTAGATAAATGAAGGGTCCTGTTCCTGTTTTGGATCGGGAAAGAGCAATGGGACTATGGGATCTTAGAAAGTGTTTGAAGAACCTCTTTTTTTACTTTTGAAAGATTATCTGGACTGTTCTGAGCATTTCTCGAAGCTTTTGCGGAGCTCCATGATCAAAATTTTAAAATGTAAGGACCTAATTCGGATATAAATTTTTTTATGAAACCAATACTTTCTTCATTTTAGTAACCCTATCATTCCATTTCGACCAACTCAAAGTCATATTAACTATATAGGGATAGCAACTAATCATAAATGATAATTGTCCAAGAGCCGTTCAAGACATTCTATCTATTGAAAAAAAAAAACTAGAAATTACCTTAGGCGTTAGCCATGAAGGTACACACACACACACTTTTTATAAAACCAACCACACAAAATATATCAGCAGGTTTCACCAACCAAAGACACCCCAGGGGGAACGTTTACACTACCACGCGCAGCAGCAGGTTGATAATTAAGCGACGAACGTCATAAATATTCACATTAGCCAAAGTCAAAGCTGGAAACGTCACATTTGGTTGAACACCGAAAATGAAAACAAGAAGAAACGGCATAGTAGATAGTAAGAAGTGGCATGCAGCAGCTAAAGCGCATTATCCAGAACACCAGAACGCATCGTGCAATTGCAATTGCATATACCTTGACTCTTTTGAGTATGAAGAATGATGTCGTCACTCATCGATGGACCGGGATAGGTGGGCTTTGGACTTTTGGTTGAAGTCGGTTGAACGCGTTGAGGATGAAACTGTTTCTACAAGGAGGGTGATTGGACCGCGCATATGACGGTAATTTCGCGGCTTGAAATTACCGTATCGAAGGCAACATAATTGCATAGAGATATGAGTGTGCCTTTGAAGTGTGGGAAGGGGTCTTTTTATGGTTGTTTAGTTGCAATAAATGAAACAAGTGCGTGTAAAGCAATTTATTGCAAATTTAAGAGCTCTGACACTACTTGTCCCAGAAAAGGCCGAGTAGTCGTATTCTTGTTAATAGTAGGTATACCTTTTATACGTTCAATTATTAATTAAATATGAAGCAAAATATGAAGTTTAAAATGTATTAATTATACAAATTCAATTGGTTCAGAAATTAATCAGCCGTTGAAATTTTTGTATCAATTGTTTAAGTTTTTCAGGAGACTCTCTTTGAGCTTGAAAGCATAGGTATTATTTTATATTCCCTGAAGTGGTGCAAATGCGAAGGGCGCTGATCCCAATGGGCGCCTTTAGCAAGCATTAAAAAATCCACTGAATCAATAAGATTTTAATAATTTATTTTTGTATTATTCTGTTTTTGAATTAGTTTTTATGTGATATGTTTTTTGACTTTAGCCTAAAATTATCTTTATATTCTTTAATTACTATTGATTTTGTGATATCCTTTAGTCATTGATTATTATTTAAGCATAGACATTTATGCCAGTTGTGGCTGATAAAAAGGCTTCCACCTGTGTAAATGACCTGTCATATATAACCATCACAGATTTTAAATATTTGACGAAGATAGTGATAGTGATGGTGATGATAGCCTGACTTTCGTTTGCCAGATATAGCCTAGTTTACAATTCCCATGTGAAAAAAATTAAAAATTCTGTTCACCGAATTGTATAATATTCAAAATGGAAAATAATTATATGTGGATGGAGCCATTTGCATGCAAACAATGCCTTTGAGGTGAATATATATATTTTTTTGTTTTTGAGTGTAAACCAACAATCAAACAAAAATATTTTATTCACCACACTTTTTTTCGAATGCAAAACAATTGCGCGTCCATTGTCCTGTTTATTTTTATTTATCTACTCCAGGGGTAGTGAGGAAATGACTTCTTTGACCAATAACCGCAATTGACGGGTGCTAATGATGCAGTTCACGCCGGGCGCTAGTTTATTTCGGGCCGGCCCTGCCCTGACGTCTAGTACGCTGCTGATGCGAAAAGAAAGATCCCATTCAAAAATGACATAACTAAATCATAAACTAATAATTTTGTTTTACTTTTTATTATTGATTATTATTGTAGTAGATCATTTGAAGAAGTCCACACTCTTTCTTCGCAGACAAATAATTGCCCAGACCATTTACATATTGTGTGCGAAAAAATTACATGTTTTGTGTTTTTTCGTTTTTACTTTTATTGTTTCTTTCATGACAGCATGGCTGCCTGCGTTTTTTTTTTTTGCATTTGGAATTGTTTTACTTTTTTTAATTTGTGCAACTGTCAACGAATATTTTTCCGGTTAGGTTTTGTAAGTATTTCGTTGTCTTGTTGGAGAACAACTAAATATTTTGTTTTGCATCAGCAGCGTACTAGGCTTGACGGGAAAAGATGACAAATTCTGTTTTGTTAGAGTTGACATTTGCACTGATTTGCCAAATTGTAAGCTTGTTTAACACGTTTCGTAAAAGCTCTTTTGATATGTTGGAAAAAAATGTATGATACGGTAAAAGTGCATAATTATCCACAAATTGATAGACTATCATTCTGTAACTGTAGCTTTTCACTTGTCATCTGATCATTCACTGCTAAGCTCAGAAGGTCCTCTAGTATAAAAGTCACCCAGTTTTGAATTGCTGCTAGTCCGCATTTGATTGTTTAATAATTCTCTAAGCAAACTACCTATCAAAAATATCTAAAGATGTCAATGCAGATGTGGCAACATTATTAACAAGCGTCCTCTATATCCAGTAAAGCAACACCTATACACTTTACTGCCTGAACAGAATGGAGACGGAGCTGCAACTGGAGCTGCAACTAGAATAGCTGTCAAAATGTTGAACACACACAAATTCATAGACACGAACAGAACGAGACGCATCTGCAGACGGAGCTGCATTCGCAGTGAGACAAGTTGACCAGCTTTTAACTTTTGCATGCAGCTTTTTTGACGTTTCAAAATTGTGAGCACAACCAAGTGTTTACATGGGGTTTGAAGAGAATTTCAATCTCTTTTTAATCTCTGATTAAGACGTTAAGTAATTTTAGCTTCCATTTCATCATTATCCACTTTAATTTTTGTGTTGAATTAAACTTGCACAGCTGACTTCAAATGCCCAAAATATCAGAAAGCTGTACAGCACATTGTGGGTGACTAAAAAAAAGCACGTACAGGATTTTTTTACTGCTATTTCAGTTGCAGCTGCAGCTCCAGTTGCAGCACTCTATTCTGGTCAGCCAGTTATGCTGAAGAAATAATTCAATGGTTTGGTTTCTACAAGTGTTTCAGAGCCGTACCATTTAACATTTGAAACTGTGCCCAGGCGGAGGCGGACTAAAGTAAAAGACACCTAGGATAAAATCGGGCTTCGCTATTCTGAAATCATTGATATTGCAAATATATTCTCATTCAAGAGTTCGCTAAATTCTGGAATGAGTAACGGTCTCGCAGATAATGCGGGAAACCCTGCAAGAAAAGAAGATATCAAAGAATTCTAGCAAATATCCAAAAATATTGTTGGGAAAAAAACAACACCAATCATCCTCTAGTGGATTGCACCTTCTGGCAACAGTTGAGGAGCAGCTAGGCAGATGGAAGAATCACTTCTGAGCCCTGCTTAGTGAGGATTCCGCTGAGCAGAGTGCTGAAGTGCTCCAACTTAACGAGATGAGCAGGTCCTATAGAGACCAGAGGCGTAGCAAGCACTTCGGGGGCCTGTATCAAGAATTTTGTAGAGGCCCCCTTTTTCTTGACAGTGCCACAACCTTAAGTTTAAAAATGTTTTCCTACAAAATAAACTTGCATCAGCATATTATTTAAGATTATTTTAAAAGAATAAAAGTATAACAATAGGCGTGTGAAAAAGTTATAGCTAGCACAGTTAAATCTTCCAACCCAAAAGTGTGTATAAGTAAGTCAGTAAAAAAGTGGATATAAAACTTGAGATAAAATTTCATTAAGTTTAAACTTTTGTGGTGCCAGACTTGTGTTATATACATAAGTGAGCGTTTGCTATATATATCAGCAAAATGTACCTAGTAACAATGCTAATTATATTCAATGTTTTATACGGTAAAAGTATCAAAATACCGCTTTTTATAAATATCTCTAAAATCGTTAACTTTTTCCAACGATTTAAAAAGATTATTACACTTTTTTTGTAAGAGCAACAGTTTTCACAAAAAAAACGTGCTAAAACGCTCAGTGTGCTCAGTATTTAGATTGAATCCAGTCCCAGTGGTAGTGTGAGTGTTTCTCTCGAAATCTCTTGCGCCAACGCAATTTTCATAAATTTTTTTCGAATAAACTAGTCATGAAGTTCTTGCTGGGTTTTCTCTAAATTATTTATTGATTTGCATTTTGCATGATAGAAAGTGATCTAGATTATTATAACCAACAATTTTCACTTACCCCCACTCCTAAATATACTAGCCTCAGTCCAAGTTAATGGTACTTTTTTTTTATAAAATGATTAAGATGTCAAAACGAAGCTTCCATCACAATGCAGTTATGTCAGAATTTTTGCCTAGTTTGGTCTTTTTTTCGTCTAATTTTCCTGGTCAACTGGTACTTATTTCAATTAGTTGCGTTAGTTGGTAACATAAGTAGGAACAGTAAAATTAGAATTAACACAGGTAGGAAAACTATTGAAAAGACACATGGAAACAAAATAAGCATATTTTTGAAATATTTAATCCATTTTGTATTTGTCTAGTATTTTTTTTTTGCACAAAAAGGCCCTTGACGAGTAAAGTGTGGGGTAGTTTTGATTTTTTCCCTGTTTTATGTTTACATAGGGTGCTTAATCCGAATCTGAGGTGTGTGAGAAAAATTTCGAGACGCCTCCCTGAAATTACGCCAAAAAAATAAAATGAAAAAAGCCAAAAATTCTACATACGATGTTATGGCTTTTTTTCACAGGAAGAGGAACTCAAAAAGTTTGGTTTAAATTCCGGAATTTAGGTTTATTTCTTCCAAAAATTTCTTGGCCTTTTTTGATTTTAGAATAATGAAAAAGGCTAAGATTTGCTGTATTGGAAAAAAACTCCAAAAATTAGTTCAGCGTTTTTTTCCAAACAAAAAAGAAAAAACGCCTCAAAAGGCCAACCCGCCTGCTCCACGTACATCCTGTCGTCCAACCCCTAGCGCGGACCGTTTAAATGCACTTTTATACTTTTTGGGCTTAATTTGCATATAAATTTTGGAAATTAGTCCAGAAAAAGCTGTATTTATATTTTTGTGCAGAATTTCCAAAACTAATTTGTTACACCAAAGAGTTCTAAATGTTTGGACGCTTTTTCCAAAACATTTTTGTAATCATTTTTGGGCCTTTTTTTTAATTATTTTAGGCTCAATTTCCAATGGCGTAATTTCAGGGAGACTTCGAGATGCAATATGGGAAAAATGATGCAAAAATGCTATTTTTGTAGGTCTCTACTTATGACTCGAAAACTATCAATTATTCGTGAATTTCAACAAAGTACAATTAAAAATATAAACAAATTCCAGTAAAGGTTTTTTTCTGAAAGAAACCATTTGGACTCATGCACTAGTAGGAAATTGACGTATTTTTACTGTTTCCGAAAACTCGAAAACCTTAATAATTTTACTTTGTGTGACAAAATTAGATTTTTTACTTAAACGTAAACAAAGATTTTACTTTTCTAACGATTTTTGCTTTATTAAATTCGAATCTGCCCTCAGAATTGCTGAAGCACGTCATGTTTTTGAGATATTTGAATATAAAATTTTGAAAAGAAAGGCGTTCTTGATTCAAATTTTTCAAATAAATTTTTATGGTCATCCTAAAATATGAAAATTTTCCTACGAAATTCTTTTCAAATCTTTCAAAATCAATCAGAAAAAAAAATATAAACTACCCTACAATGTGCTCTCTAAAATGTACCTACAATATATATTTTTTGTATATGTTTATTAATGATAGCTGCCAAAGAACCATTTTTAAATGCAGCATAAATAAAGGTAAAGAGTTTTTCAACAGGGACGCTACAAAAGTAGAGCGATAGGGACAGCAAACGACGCCATATTTCTTCCCGCTCTTTTGACATTTCTCTTCAGTAAGGTTTGCCATTTCATGATGGAATGATTTTTATGACAATTTATGGTCGTCATAATCGTCCCAGCAGATCAACAATTGAGCGTCTAGTGGAAAAATTTGAATCCACAGGCACATTACAAAATATTACCGTGCCATTGAGACAAAGAAGTGCCCGTAGTGTCGAGAATTTTACTGCCGCTGAGGCTTCAGTTGCAGAAAGCCCAAATGTGTCTCTCACACGTCGTTCTCAAGAGTTGGGTATCTCTGTGACGTCGTTGTGACGAATTTTGCGAAAATATCTTGGCCTACATCCTTACAAGATTAAATTGACGTAAGAACTGAAGCCACTTGACCACCAGAAGCGTCGTTTGCTCGTGAGTTGGGCTGAGCCACAACTTGAAAATTATTCGGATTTTCATCGAAAAATCATCTTCAGCGATGAGGCTCATTTCTGGCTGAATGGCTTCGTCAATAAACAAAATTTGCGGTATTGGTTAGGCAGCAATACACACATACTCCATGAGTCATCATTGCATCCCGAAAAAAATTACGGTTTGGTGTGGTTTATGGGCCGGCGGCGTCATTGGGCCGTACTTCTTCCGTGATGATCAAGACCGGCACGTTACTGTGAATGGGGTTCGCTACCGTTCAATGATAACCGAATATTTTTGACCCCAATTGGATGAAATGGACTTGGAGGACATGTGGTTCCAACAGGACTGTGTCTGTTTCACTTATTTTTTTCAAAAGTTAATTTTTTTCTATTCTTATTACCAATATTTAAGACTCTTGCACAAAATTCCTGGACTAAAAGGCAATTATAATAAGTAAATGTAACCATTAAAGGTAAACAGTAAAAGTATTTAGTAAAAGTAACTTTTTTAAGTTGCCAGTAACCTGTAAACCTGTAATAAATAACAGTAACCAGAAAAAGAGACGAATAGAAACAACGAGTAGAAGTAACCAGACAAAGTAACTAGTTAAAAAAAAAAGTAAAAGCAAGCATTAAATAATGTGTAAAAGTATCGAGTAGTTAAGTTATTTTTAATTTAAAAGCATCTTTCCAAAAAAAAAACTTCAAAAGATTCTAAACAAAAAAATATTCATAATTTACTGACATGAATTCAAAAAAGATTTGGTGATTGTATAAAATTTAAACAGTCGCCAGTATTGATGTGCATCAAATGATTCATTCGATTTTTTTTTCTTTCAAAAGGTCGATATATTCTTACAAAAAGAACTAAAACCTACAAAACACAAGCTAAAACATCCCTTCCAAGTGAATTGAAAAACACAAGTAGGTACTACAATACGAGTACTATAGTGGCAACTGGCAATAATTCCAGTGAATACAACTTGTATTCAGTTGCCAAATAATTGTAAAGGAAAAAGCTCAAGGCTCATATCTATGACCAAAATTTCAATCTAATTCAGTGGTTCCCCAATGTATTGGTCAAGGCATTCATTGCTCTGATGGCATCGGCACAAAGGCTAAATATCCCACACTCCTTCCTCGCTATACGGACGACGTATATATGTGAAATGTGAACTCCCAAAGGTATCATGACCAATCGAATGTGAAAATTTAATAGAAAATCGAGTAAAAAAAGGGAAAAAAAAACTGAAAACCCGCAAACAAAACGGAACTGCTGCCGCCCTTGTTGTTTTTACCCTGCAAAAGGAAAACCTGCTCCACTTTACAATTATTTAATGACCAGAATGTCGAGGGGGCTGTGGTTTTGACTTTATGATTCCTTTAAGGGTATATCGGCAAAATAGCAACCACAAGAGCCCGGCACGAACCAACAACAAAAGTCACATATTTCACGTATGTAACTACTTTATACCGTTAAACCTAGGCCGGATGTTGAATTGTATCGAATATTGTATTGGGTTCTTTTTCTTTTTTCTTTTTTTTCTGGTCCCGGTTGGATGTTATTGATGCACAGGATGTGACTAGGTTTTGAATTGAATGTTTGAACTGAATTGGCAATGGTTCTAAAGAAAACAACTTTCAACTTACAAAGGAATTCAACTTTTTTTTCTACGAGTCATGCAAGTCATGGGGACATTCACAACGCCGCTGCCTCTCAAAAACACTGACCCAGCAAAATTGACGGTAGGCATCAGGGCACTCGTAATAAGTAATTTGGAATTTGGCTCGAATTCAAGTGTGTCGGTCTCGGTCGATGTTGAATGATAAAATAATGTGACAGTTTGTTGACACTGACAGTCATTTGTGTGCTGTTGCATGTGTGACACATCAGACGTCACCTTAGCATTCAAGTAGAGGTAGGCATAAATACGTAGGAGTGGTGATGTGTTGTGTGTACTGTGGCACGTGGTGCTTGCTGGTTCAGTGATGGTAAAATGCGTTAATGACAAAATGTGCACAAATCCATTAGCGACACGATGACATTTTGACATGATTGACAAGTGATTTCTCATAAACTAATTGTGTCGTCAAGATTTTGACGTGTTTTTTTCTTCAGATTTATGTGAGTGGCGAAATAGGTATTCATATTTGTGGAACAAGCTGTATAGGAACGATTATTTTAGCATGCAGGAATATTTATTTAATAAGATGACAAAGTCCAAAATATTTATAATTATGACAGGGCATAGACATTTTGTGTTAAGGGAACTTATGTCAAGGCGCCATTGCATCAACTTTAATATTTTGCATCGATTTTTATGTAGACACATGCTGAAAATAGCTTTTAGGGACTTTGGTAAAAGTAAATTGTAAAGTGACGCTGCTTTTGAGAAAACTAGGCCTTATTGCAAAACTCAGCGACAGACGGGGTAGAGAAATATTAGCTTCTCTGAAGGAAAAAGAAAAAAGATTATGACTCTGCACATGCTCCGTTCCCCTCCTATCGAGGAAATAAAGAAGTGGTTGAGAATTCACAATGTTTTAGGTAAAACGATAAGATACGTGACTTTTCCAGCTTTTTTCTTCACATAGAATAGTGCAAAACTCTCAGGCCAACACTAAAATATCAATTTCTAGGCAGCTAATTATAGAATGTCGGTTCTCAAAAAAAAAGTAGGTGTGGAAGTGGGTGGATTTCTAAAAATTTCAGATGTGGGTAATGCTTAGAGTTTTGAACAGTTTTTCGAAAAAATTTGAGCTCTGTAGAACAACATGTTGAGGAGAAAACTCAAACATATTTATAAGAAAAGGCATGGCCGTGGGTGAATTTCAAAAAATCAAAAAATGTATATCTTGTGCATTAGGTAGGCTTATTTACAAAAATTTTGCTCTTTTAGGCAAAAATATATATTATATGTTGTTCTTAAGGTTCTAAACAAATAATTTACAAAATTTCAGCTATCGCAGAATATAACTTAAAGATAATAAAAGAAGGCGTGGCAGTTGGTAGATTTCCAAAAATAGTAATGTTGTTTTTTAGGCTCTAGATTACTTATCAAAAATTTCAGGTCTCCAGGGAAACTTATAAGGGAGAAAACTTAAAATTTTTTATAGAAGAAGGCGTGGCAGTGGGTGGATTTCTAAAAATGTATAAAATGTTCATTAGACTTTACACAACTAATTTCAAAGTTTCAGCTTCTTAATTTAACGTATTAAGGAAAAAACTAATATAATAAAAGAAGGCGTGTTAGTGGGCGGATTTCCAAAAATATTTTTGTAATTTTTTTGGCTCTAGATAACTTATACAAAATTTCAGGTCTCCAGGGCAACTTTAAAAGGAGAAAACTTAAAAATTAAAGAAGAAGGCGTGGCATTGGGCGGATTTCTAGAAATGTATATGGAGTTCATTAGGCTTTATACAACTTATTTACGAAATGTCAGCACTGTAGGGCAAGGTATTAAGGGGGAAACTCAAATAAAAGAAAGGAAGGCGTGGCAGTAGGTGGATTTATACGAAATTTATATGCTGTGCTTTAGGCTCTAGACAACTTATTTATGAAATTTAAGCTCTCAAGGGCAACATATTAACAAGAAAACTCAAACATAAGAAAAGTAGGTGTGGCAGTGGGTGGATTTCAAAAAGTTTGCACTTTCCTTTTGCTGGTCAAATTTAAAATCTGCAGTTTAAAAATCTACTCAAAATGTGAAGAAAATCACGACTGCGTTCTCAATCTTCATACTTTCGTCTTGATCTGTGAGATTTTTATTTCTCCTGTGATTTTGTTCACAGAAATCCTGTTTCCTAAATTTTTTCAAACAGTTTCAGACCGCCAGATTTAGTGCGGGCCAATAAAAAATTTCACTTGTTTAACGGGTTTGCATTTGCACTAAATCTGGCGGTTTCAAACTGTTTGAAACTCGTTCTGAATGGAATGAATCACAACCACAGTTCTTCTCGGGATTTGCGAATTGCTCCTCTTTGTTGTGATTTTAGCACTGCGGTTGTGAATCTGTGATTTTTCACAGAATAGAAAATGAACACAGGTAAAAAATCAAATCACATTTAATGCACTCACAGTTTGTCCGTGCAGGTCGTGATCGTGATTTGCTAATCACAGGTTAGAAATCGCAAGTAGTAATTTTTTGCTCTTCTCTGCTAAAAGCACAATCTTTCAAAAGTCCGTCCGGTTCTTCGCTTACAGCCTAGTTTACAGTTCCCGTGCACAAAAAAAAATCTATGCAAATATTCTCGCATGTCAAAAATATAATTTAAGTGGAATGCAAAATTAATTGTTTGCACGATTGGTTTACAGTTTCATGCAAAAAAAAACATTGCTGTCTGGAAACGTAATGCAAAACAATGAACCAGCAATTGTTTTGCATGCGAAAAAAAGTGTGGTGAATAAAATATTTTTTTTTTTTATGGTTGGTTTACACATCCAAAAATAAAAAATATATTCACCTCAAGGCATTATTTGCATGCAAATGGTTTTGGCACCCAAAAATAATTATTTTCCATTTTTAGGCCTATAATTTATTAATTTAGGGTACATTAATAACTCAATACGTGGCTTAGGCCAAGGCAATATTTTTGCCTTAGCGCACAGAATAAGGATAATTGTTTTGAAAATTTTGATTTTTTTTCAGAAGTACCTACATAATTGGATTATAGCAATTGAGTGAGTTATGTAATTTGCAATATTGTAAACCGTAAAAAAACCGCTGGTAGCTACTAAATTATTTCAAATAGAAGATAAACCAGATCACTTGAGTTGCTGGGAACAAATGTTTATTTTCCCACACCATTTTCAGACTCTTATTATGTGTGTAGTTGCCTTTTGCCAATTCCTTCCATTTTTTCAAAAAAAAAAACACAACCTTTTGCAGGGTTACTGAAAATTTCCAACGTAGCATAAGCATTGGAATTATATTTTAACAGGATCAGCAGGCAGCACCCATTTCTAAAAATAAACCATCCGCCCGCACCGGTCACATCCCGTTTCCAGTCATCTATCAAAAAAATATTTTTTCAAGGATCAAAGAAAGAAAATAAGGGAATAGGTTCAGAAAAAAGAATTAGGATTGTTCTGTATAGTTTTTATGTAATTCTTCAAACACAATGCAATCCGCGGACAAAACATCAGACGCACAGCATAACTACATATATGACCATACTATAAGAACCTGATTGGCTTCCTAATTGGTTTGCTCTCAAATCATAGAACCACATCACAGATCCTTCTTTTTTTTTCGTCTTCACATTTCCATCAGTTCTGGTATAATATTGCATTTTTGTGTGTTTTGTTTACACATGCGATGCTGTGATTAATGCAGTTGGGAATACTGTAGCAAACCATTGTGTATACATCAGGCATCAGGACATCAATGTCGAGCTATCATCTTAAAAAGTCCTGTATGTTTCCTGCGGGGACTTCAATTGAAAGAAGGATAGATGAATTATTAGATTTTTATTTCTTTGTTTCGCTTATGAAATATTATGAAAAAGGGAATTATATGATGAGTGTAAACAAGGGATTAATGCAAATCGTTATTTTCTATTCATTTTTCTTTTATATACAAGTCTTTTCTCCCTTTGCTTGAACCTATGTAATTGAACTTATGTAATGTGTACCACCGACTTTTACCTACGAAACGAGTTTGCTGTGCATGTTATAAGGACACAGATGAAAAAGGAGATGAGAATTTGTCCAGATGCTCTATTATTTGTGCAATTGAGTCCTTTAATAAATATAATTTCATAATATCTATATTTTGTTGTGATTGAGATGACTCAAGGTGGCTGTGAATTTTATATGATAAAATCTTATAAAGCATGCAGTCCTTCGAAAAGCGTTATTCGGCAATAATAGGAGCAGCTCTATATGCCTGGTAAAGTCTGTCGAGGTACTTGTTTAGATAGGTACTTGGTGAGAAGGAACAGTACCTACCTATACCTGCCTACAATGATTGTGACCTTAATTTTTAGAAAAATATGAATTCGTGACGTCAATACGTTACTATGCGATTTCGAATGAGGGATGAAATTTATTAATTAATAACAGTTGGACTGGCAATGGCATATTCCTACATACATACATTCGATTATATACAGATTTACTATGATGTAGAGGTTAGGACCATGGAAGACTACTTAACGACGGAAATATTTAAATATAGCTTGGTCTTATAGGGGTTCAATAGTCAGTGGGAGTCGAAAAAATTTAAGTGGGAATCAAATTTGTGATATTGATATTGATGACCATAAATCATAAGGTTTGGCATCCCGACAATTTGATTTTTTGAGTCTTAATGCACTGCAAGATACCAGTAGTCTTTTTTATAAACTTTGTCTAACTTTAGATAGCCCTCCAACTCCAAAAAGTGATTAATAAACTTTGTTACTGTTGTCCTAAAGTTTTCTAACTTGGACAATGGCATCGGGTTTGTCTAAAATTTATCCAACTTGACATTTTATTTTATTAAATAAAACATATTTTCAACCTTTAAGGACTTTCAAAAAACTGTCTATAACTAGTCAACCGTCTCAAAAATGTTATAAATATGGCAGTTGATATTTAATGAGGTAGATCAAGTGGTAAAAGGTACATCTGACAAAACGCTTAAGACATCCATTTGGCAAGATCGAAGAGCCCCGCTTATGGTACCAGATGCCAGCTGTACCTTAAGCCCTATCTCATCAAGGGCCCCCTCCGTAGACTTACTCTTAAGATATGAGATTTCGGGGGGACAACCATCTTGTATATATGGAGCATTCCACGAAGATTTGTAAAATGTGAAATTTAAAACGTTATTTCTGAGAATAATTTCATGAAGCTTCTCATGCTACCCTAATAACGGGTGATTTTTTAGCTGGTTTGGTTTTGGCAACACTGGTTTTGACAGCTGACGTGTGTTTAGTACCTTGTGTCACTATCAAACAGCTTCAGTTTGGTTTGCAATTTAACCATGGATCGTCTTACAAATGAACAACGCTTGCAAATTATTGAATTTTACTATCAAAATTCGTGCTCGGTTCGAAATGTTCATCGCGCGTTGCTTCCATTTTATGGTCGGCATTCTCGACCTTCTGAGCAGTCTATTCGGAAGATTGTGACCAAATTTAGCACCAAATTTACTTTGTTGGACATTAAACCACCAACACGTTTACGTACTGTGAGTAGTGAAGAAAATATTGCGGCCGTATCAGCTAGTGTGACAGAAGACCGCGAAATGTCGATTCGGCGCCGTTCCCAGCAGTTAGGCCTTTGTTACAGCACTACGTGGAAAATTTTGCGGAAGGATTTGGGCGTAAAGCCTTTTAAGATACAGCTGGTGCAAGAACTAAAGCCAGCCGACCTACCACAACGCCGAATTTTTGGTGAATGGGCTCTTGGAAAGCTGGCCGAGGATCCGCTTTTTTATCGAAAAATTGTGTTCAGCGATGAGGCTCATTTTTGGTTGAATGGGTACGTAAATAAGCATAATTGCCGCATTTGGGATGAAGATCAGCCAGAAGCATTGCAACAGCTACCAATGCATCCCGAAAAAGCCACTGTCTGGTGCGGTTTATGGGCCGGCGGCATTATTGGGCCATATTTCTTCAAAGATGATGCGAATCGCAGCGTTACTGTCAATGGTGAACGCTACCGAGCGATGATAACAAACTTTTTTTTGCCCGAAATGGAAGTTCTTGACTTGCATGATATGTGGTTTCAACAAGACTGTGCCACATGCCACACAGCACGCGAAACAATGGCGCAATTGCGAGGCGAGTTTGGTGAACAGTTAATTTCACGTTTCGGGCCGGTCAATTGGCCACCTAGATCGTGCGATTTGACACCATTAGATTATTTTTTGTGGGGGTATGTCAAGGCTAATGTCTATAGGGACAAGCCCGCTTCGATTGACGCACTGGAAGCCAACATCCATGCATTCATTCGTGAGATACCGGCCGATATGTGTGAAAGAGTATGCCAAAATTGGACTCAGCGGATGGGCTACCTGAGACGCAGCCGCGGTCAACATTTGCATAAAATTATCTTTAAACATTAAATTGCAAGTTTCAACCTATCGATTCAAATAAATATTTCATTCATTTTTTCGAATTTTTTGTGTTTTTTTTTTTTTAAAGTTCTAAGCCTCTTAAAAAATCACCCGTTAAAACAAGTTAGTTTTTTTTTTTCACTGCGGAAAAATTCCAAGTGAAGATTTTTAAATGCAATTATTTTTATTAGTGCCTAATGAAAACGCATGCGAAAGTCTACAAACGAATCTGGCTTGCGTAAAAAGTTAATTAAGGTTAAATGTCGCAAATACTGTTTTTTCGCCATAAAATCAGGTACTGTATTTTTTTTTTCTTTTTATACACTTCCTTTATAAATTTTTAATCTACACTGAAAACCAGATGGTCTTATGTCTTCTAGTTTTCGAGAAAGTTGTAAACTAAGAAAATTTCTTTTTTATTATATTTTTTTTGTAGCCGAGGAAAAATGCATTTCAAATTGGGGAAAATTCCAAGTTAAAATTTTAAACACTATTATCTTTGTTTCATTGTAAGCAATACTCGCACAAAAGTCTACAGATAAATCTGACTTGTGCTATAAAAGTTATTAAAGGTCAAACGTCTGACATTTATTGTCGGTGGTATTTTCGTCAACTTTCGTTTTTTCAAATGCCGATATCATCTTAACCATCGGTCGGAGAAAAAAAACTATTATAATATTTTTTGTAACAAATCATGTTATCTACAAGTTTTCATATACTACTTTTTAATACCATGTACCGTTTCAAAGTTGTAGGTGAAAAACCAGTATGGTAAAGTGGGGCCCCTTCGTTATCGGAGCACATTCGTCTTTGCAATTTTGCAATTTTAAATGACGGAAGCACTTTTTTGTATACCTATGCCTTGTGTTGTAGTTTAAAAGTTCCAGTTTGTCGGCAAAAAATGTTAGAAGTATTTAGGTGTTTTTTATGTCTTCTGTGTAATTTACCACTTCTGGTAAGTAAGCATTTTTTTAATATTAATTCCTTGTAAAGCCTTTTTTAATTTTCGTGAGGAATACCTAAAAATATTCGTCTTTAAGTTATCCAGAACGAATTCGTAGTTCACTGATTTCTTTTTGTTAAAATAGTTGTTAAGGAAAAAAATCCCACAGCGGGGCACATTCGTTGTTTAACCCCTGGCTTAAACGGCAGATTCGTCAGAGTTGTTTTTGTGAAGCTTAAAGAAAATGTATTAAAACTTATGCAGCATCTATCTCCAGAAGTCGAAACAAATATTGCATTGGTATTGATTACCTAAGTAACGTTCAGGAGTTTTTTGAAACTCCGTCCTACTCCTTATTTCGTTCTCTGTTTTTGATTTTTTTTTTTTTTGTTAATTAATAAAATTTTTTAAATAAGAAAATACCATGAATAAATTAAGTTAAGAGTTTTTTTTTTGTGGCAAAATACTGTGAAAGTGTCTCAAGCATTGACAAAAGTGCCCCGGGCACATTCAGCGAAATGACTTCCTTTTTTTTTAAATAAAAATTAACCATGTTTTGAAGCTATACGAAAAAGTTTGCTACTGCAAATTAAAGACAAAATATCAACTTTATAAATAGTGGCTTAGACTTTTAAAAAAGTTCAATAATTTAGATTTTATGATGCTTTGAAATTTTTCTGTTGAATGTGCCCCAGTTTACCATATTTTTGACATTTAACCTTGAATAACTTTTTACGCAAGCCAGATTCGTTTGTAGACTTTCGCAGGCGTTTTCCTCAGGCATGAATAAAGATAATTGCTTTTAAAAATCTTCACTTGGAACTTTCCGTAAATTGGCATTTTATTTGTACATTTTTCCTGGGCTGCCTTGGTTACTCAACTAACCCCAGCTGTTTTCATATAGCTTTCTGCATTGGATCTTTTTCTCAATATGGAAAACAATTCAATTTATTTGCTCCGATGTGGTTTCTATGACCTACCTATGACTTGAAGTTAGTTTTATAAAAACAAGAGGTATTTTAAAACTCCGTTAGAAAATAAAATCTTTCCAAACAGGACAATTTTCATTTATTATTTTATGGTTGGATGGGAGCATTTTGCTTGTCACGCACGGAACGCCTAGGGCCCCAGGCTTGTAAGGGCTCCTGATTCCGGTATTAACCCAATAAACTCGGAGCTCAGAGAGGCCAAGTTCTCGTGGATTTAATAAATTATAAAAAGGCTTTGCATTTTTTTTTCTCAGTTATTTTTAGGTTATTTTAAGCTACTTTACTTTAAAACAGTCAGTCCCTCTTGGGAATGTTTCATCATCTTTTGTTTCTTTGTCCAGAGGTTCCTTGGTCCACTTCTGGTTCTCCATTTTCATTAATGGTATTGCTTCCATTATTCTTCGCTCGTCAAACGCTTATATGCTGACGATATTAGGTCTTATAGAAAACTGTGCAAGCATTGTAAATGAAGATTTGTACCATATCGAAAACTGGTCTTTGGAGAACGGTTTAGTGCTCAATCCTAATAAATAAAAGTGCTTTCTAGTTTCAAGAAAAATAGTAGACCTTTCATATTTAAATTCACCTAACCGTTTCTCGTACGAATGTCCCACACGTAACAATGCTCCTTATGGGTATCTAGAATGCCCTCTAAGGTTTTGAGCACAAAAGAGGTTTAGTCTTAGGATTGTTGCCAGGCACAAACCTAATTGCTGACGGCAAAACCTTATGCTTAACTGTGAACAATGTAACATATTTTAAACTTAAAGAAATAATGAAAACACATATTTCTTTTTCCATGGAGCTTCTACTTAAAAATTTGCCTTGGAATAATAATGAGAACATTAAAAATCGAAAAAAAACGCCATTGTATGGCAGGTGGCAAGTATCAATATTATCAGTTCTTGGTACAAAAAACTACGCTCTTACAGTACAGTAATTCAATTTTTTATTCACCTCCACTTTTCGATTTCAACTAAGTGAAAACTTATCTGGCAATTTATTTTTAACAAAGTTAAGTAACGTAATGCAGGTTACTTTCCGGTGAAAGTTCCTGCTTATTCCGTGTTTTTAAAGCGGTCTTCTGTTGACCGCACCAAGTCGGAAGGTTTTGTTCTTCGCAGACGGGATTTAGTACGCCGACTGCGTTACTTAACTTCGTTAAAAATAAATTGCTAGATAAGTTTTCAACTTGGTTGCCATCGGGAAATGGAGGTGGTTTTAGTGTAGTAATAATCTCACACACCTATGAGGATGAGCACGCCTTTTTTGGTCCTCATAGAGCCTTGTGCAGGTTTTTGCACCTACCCAAGGGAAAAAGAAATTTTTATCAAATATAAATTAGGTTTACTTTAAAGGTCGTGTGACAACTGGCAAGAGCCTTTTATTTTAGAGCTTAACAAGATACATGTTCAATTGTTTTTTTTTCGTTCATTTTGGAAGTTTTCAGCCATGTCTAACTATTCACGTCAGTAAAATCAATTTCGATATTACCTATAAGTAGGTAATATATCTCTCTACCTCTACCCATACTGATACTCATATACCTATACATACATGCGTCCTCTTTTTTTGAATGTATGTATCGGGTTGTTCAATAAGAGCGATACAAAAGTTTTTTTCAATAAAACAAAAACGGTTTTGGATATCAATGAAATTCTTTATTCCTGTGAGAGTACGTTCGATGCCATTGTGTATGGAACTCGATTTCTTTTGCATGGCCACCACGGGCACGCTTGCAGAAGTCCAGACGCTGAACCCAATTTTCGACGGTTTTCAAGCATAAATCGGGCGATACTGCTGCAATTTCACGTTCGATATTCGGACGAAGTTCATCAATCGTCGCTGGCTTGTTGGCATAGACCATAGACTTTACGTAGCCCCATTGGATTAGTCTAACGGCGTCAAATCGCACGACCGAGGCGGCCAAGCGACTGGACCATTTCGTGAGATAACACGTTCTCCAAACTTGGTTTCCAATAAATTGATTGTGACATTCACTGTGTTGCTTGTGGCGGCGTCCTATTGGAACCACATGTCCTCCAAGTCCATATCATCCAATTGGTGCCAAACATATTCGGTAATCATTGAACGGTAGCGATCCCCATTCACAGTAACGTGCCGGTCTTGATCATCACGGAAGAAGTACGGCCCAATGACCCCGCCGGCCCATAAACCACACCAAACCATAATTTTGTCGGGATGCAATGATGACTCCTGGAGTACGTGTGGATTGCTGCCTGACCAATACCACATATTTTGTTTATTGACGAAGCCATTCAGCCAGAAATCAGCCTCATCGCTGAAGATGATTTTTCGATGAAAATCCGATTCATTTTCAAGTTGTTGCTCAGCCCAATTCACGAACTTACGACGCTTCTGGTGGTCAAGCGGCTTTAGTTCTTACGTCAAATTAATCTTGTAAGGATGTAGGCCAAGATCTTTTCGCAAAATTCACCACAGCGACGTCACAGAGATGCCCAACGCTTGAGAACGACGCCGACGTGTGAGAGACACATTTGGGCTCAGCGGCAGCAATATTCTCGACACTACGGGCACTTTTTCGTCTCACTGGCACGGAAACATTTTGTACTGTACCTGTGGATTCAAATTTTTCCACTAGACGCTCAATTGTTGATCTGCTAGGATGATTATGACGACCATAAATTGGACGTAGCGCTCTTAACGTTGAGGCCACTGACTTCAAATTTCGGTAATAAATTTTAATAATTTCGACTCGTTGTTGGCTCGTATATCTTTCCATCATGAAATGGCAAATCTTACTGAAGAGAAATGTCAAAAGAGCGGCATGAGAAATGGCGACGTTTGCTGTCCCTGTCACTCTACTTTTGTAGCGTCCCTTATGAAAAACCCTTTACATGTGTCAAAAACTCCATCAAAAAACTTTTTTAATTATGAATCTGACATGAAGCTGACCAATCATCCCATCAGGGATGATTACTATTAGGTAGCTACATCTGACCAGACGATAAATTAAATTTTTCCAAAAATCTGCACATCTCACTTCCTACATACATTTTAACTCTCATTAGGTAATATGACCCTTGGTTTGTTTTTCGTCATAAATATGTTCATTTCACAATATTTTCTTTTGCCAAAAAAAAATTTTAAAAAAAAAATATTTCTTAACACATCCCTTCACGGCGACAAAAAGGACCAACGACCGGATGACCGACGACGACCAAAACTCATTCACATCTCCCAGCTTCCACATGCCGCACATTATCCTTCTCCAATCACAAAATTTTAATGAAAAATTTCCAAGCATCATACTTCATACTATTATGTGTATATGTGTATGTAATGTATGTGCGGTCGGTGGTCGCTTGAAATTATATTTTTAGTCTAAAATCCACCCACCATCTTAATTGTGAAAAATCGTCCACTCTTCATATATCCTAACAATACAAATATGTACTTATATTTGCATATGGCCTTTTAAAAGTCCTCCTGGACTCTGGATTATTTCTAAAAAATCGTTTTCAAAAAGGACTCATTCATTTGTGAATTCTGTCATGATGAGTTTTTTTTATTTCTATGCATGCATGTCCTTAGTTGGTTCCACCATCACCACCCTTTTCTATTTAAATTTTTGCCAAAAAAAAAGGATTCACGAAAAAAGGACATGGGTGCCGAAGTGAACTCCCATAAATGTGTGTAAGGTCGTTACGAACAACCCTAATGAAAATGCAATCCTTGGTTATATTATGGACATTTGAGGGGTAGTTAGTAAAACTCATTTGAATGAAAGATATTCCCTTCGCATTTATGCCTATTCAAGGATACAGTGAAATATGCACTTAAGCCTATGGGCTGTTCCAGGATAATGACATACTTCCTAGGGGCACATATACTATGTTAAGTTGGCATATAAGTATGTATCACCACCGTTATGACGATGGTGTATTAATTTTGATGTTAAGTACTCGAATATGACCGTCTTCGTTGTTACTACAATTTTACTGCCCAAAAGCATTAAACTATGGGAAATATAAGGACGAAGGACTCTTACTCTTTACCCCCTTCGCCCTTCGGCAAAGGGATAGGTTTTAGTATTTTTTTTTTTGTATGTTTAAACTACTCTTGTTACACAATGACAGGAGTCCTTATAATGCACATTCGCATCGATGTTAAACACATTTCCACACCCCTTTTTATGCTGATCTGCCATTGCGGTACGCGGTTGCTTAGCTATCCTGTTCTGATTATCCTTTGGAAAATAAATATCAAGCATGGGTGTGTTATGTTGTTATGTGCGTGTGTTGTTAAATATGTACCTTCTATGATTTTTCAAGAGCAAAAACTCGTTAATGCGGCAAAAAGCCTTCTATAATAGAAATCCAAGGGTTGACGATTTACAAAGTTATAACGATGACGATAATGCGCGTGGCGTTGTGATTTGAGTAACGTCAATCAACCGCGAAGGGTTGTGCTATCTACCATTCGTTCCGAATATATGGAGTGGGCTCATTCGGAAAATAGATAAATGGCGTCGAAATTAAATCCGCGCGTCCTTGTCTACTGAAAATTTTCTCCCATAACTTCCTATGGCTTTTGTGAATATTGTGTGCATTATGAATTTATGTCAATATTATATTTTATCTGCGCGATGTTGTTTAATTACGGTATTGTGATTTGTGAAGGATGCAATGGAGAGGCTGCTTGGTACGCGGGTATTGTAGTTGTAGCTACCTAATATTAAAATGAGTTTCGCAAACAATAGGACTATATAGGACGGACGCCATTGTTGTTGATGGAATGAAATTTGTGTTTGTTTATTTGTCATCCGTTAAGTGCTTATATTTTTTTTTTGCTGAACCTGTGGTGTATAGTTTAAAGTTGATGGAAGACATTTTGAAGTTACATGATTTATCAATAATGCTATTTTATTCGGTTTCTCTACCATTTTCAGTCGAATGTTAAACAATACTTTTTGGGTATTCAAGCCTTAATTATCAAAAAATTACACTGGATTTAATTTTTAGTTTTTTTTTTCTAACTCTGCAAATAAATTTTTAAAAAATAATCTCTGTATCGTTTTCCTCATAGCATTTCCATCACATATATGGCAAGTTATGCATTCGTAAAATATATTGAACTTGAGATTTTGATAAGACTTGTCATTACGATGATTGGCAAGACGAAAAAAGTGGATAACACAATTCTGTCTGCTTGTCTGTCTGTCCTTAACGGCTGGATTGATTTTCTTAGAACTTGGTACATATATTGGTCTTATTTGATTTTGCCCACACATTTTTTTAAATTTTTTTTTTAATAAAAATATTGGTAACCTAGTTGCCAACAATTTTTTTTAGCAATTTCACAAATTCCTATTTTTTTCAAAATCAACTCCACAACTGTTCTTAAAAATTAATTAAATATTTTTTTTTTATTATAGGCTACCTATGAATGGGAAACAATTTTTCAAAAAAAAATGGTTATTAATGTTACCTCCCGCAGAACCATTTTTTTCTTCAAAACCGTGTTTTTGATTTCAATATTTGTTTGTACATGAAATAATCTAAGCACGAAAATTGTTTTTTTTTTCCTACGAAAATTGGATTTTTAAAAATTTTTCAAATTTTTTACAATTAAATATTTTGAAAGGTACATGGTCGAATTTTTTACACTTTCCAAGTATTTTAAGAAAAATATTTCCTTTTATGAAAAAATAATAATACTTTCCATAAAAACGTTAAGGAAAATATTTTTTATCTCAAACCCGGCTACAATGATGCTTATAAGAACATTTTCTGTATACTAAAGTTAGTACGATTTACTACCAAAAATTGAAAAAAAAAAACTACAAAAAGTGACTATTAATAGTACCTACCTCTCTCACCTTGTGTTCTCGCAAAAAAAAAATGAGATAACAATCAAATATGACATTACGATGATAGAGAACACCAAAAAAGTGGGTGGCACAATTCTGTCTGTCTGTCTGACTCTTCGTCTACATCTACAGCCTACACTGTCCGATTGATTTTCTCAAACTTAGAACATAATGGTTTTTGGTGATTATGCCCACACGTTTTTTAAATTTTTTTTTAGAACCAAATAACGGTACCTGCCATACAATTCTTTTAAGCGATTTTACATAATCGTATTTTTCCCAAAAACATCTCGACAACTTTTCTTTAAGAAAATCAATAAAATACTCTTAGTAAAGGTTTTCTTTGGGTAGAAAACCATTTTTCAATGAATGGTTAATCCCAAAAAAAGTTTTTCTTCCAAACGGTATGACTGATTTCAATAATTTTTTTTATACTGACGCTTCCAAAACCTATTAATATTTTTGTGTACCTACTTAAATTTAAAATATTCTTTGGATTTAAAAAAAAAATAAAATTTTTTTTGAATAACAAATATTTTGAAAACGATATGATCGATATTTTTGAAAATCGATACTTCAAAGTTTTTTAGTACTCTCTAAAATATTTTCAGAAATTTTGAAAAATCGCAGTTTTTAGACTATAATATTGACATGTTTGACTGAATGAAAAAATTTGAAACTTTCAGGACCTTTAGTTCTTATCTTAATCTTTAAATCCTGTAAGTTTTGTTTTGTTACTTTAATCCGTTTTACATTTGCCAGTTGTTTATTTCAGTCAAAAAAGAAAAGGCTATTGAAGAGTATTATTAATGTCTTACTATATTGTGGCCCCTTCCCTCCAAAAAGTGATCAAGGCAATTAAAAAAATGTAGTGCAAAATTTTTTGAAATCGGTCAACGTTAACACGTGTCGGCAAGCACTTGAAATTTCCCATACAAAATACATGGGTATTTTTTCGGTGTTTTACTCATAATTTCGGAAAAAATGTAAAAGTGGATGGAAAATCTTCAAAGTTGGTACATATATTAAGTACTATAAGAAGTAAATAAAAAAAATGAATAACATTTTTTTTAATTGCCTTGATCACTTTTTGGAGGGAAGGGGTCACCCTAGTACATATGTAAATATAGTAAGGCATTAATAATACTCTTCCAATAGCCATTTATTTTTTGACTGATACTTCTTCTTTTAAACTAGTGGCAAACGTATAACGAATTAAAATAACAAAACAAATCTTACAGGATTTAAAGATCAAGATAAGAACTAAAGGTCCTGAAAGTTTAAAATTTTTCATTCAGTCAAACATTGTCAATATTATAGTCTAAAAACTGCGATTTTTCAAAATCTAACAATTTCTAGTGGAGATTTTTTAAACAATGAGTGAGTTGAACGAGTCAATTTTAGGTTTGACTTATTTTTACTATAGGTGTACTTGATATTCAAAAAAAATTATGTAGTTGCGTTCAACAGTCGTGACACCAGAGTCAGTTGAAAACGACAAAAAATCAAAAAAACACTCGTGCTTTCGGCACCGTTTTTGATATTGTTTGACATTGATTATTTGAATTAAAATGTAAGTCACTATTAGTACATCTTTTAAGCTTTAATATGTCATGCCAAGCGTTTTGATGTCTTTAATAGACATTTTTTTAAAGCAAAAATACTAAAGCACTAAAATGACGATTTTCAAATACATCAATGGGGGCATAAATATCTATTGAACTAGACATTGCAGAACCATTAGGTTTTCAAAAACGGAGGGGAATAAGGCATGAGAAAATTAAAGCACGGTGGATATCCTTCCTTTGAATATTCTCACAAAGTTTGAAAAAAATCTTAAAAGCTAAATTAATTTTTTTCCGGTTTTTCGACGTTTTCATATGGAATGACTCTATACTAAAATTAATACGATCATACACAAGATAAAAAGTTTTTAAATTTAAAAAAAAAAGTTTCAAAATTTTTTTTTGAAAATTCAATATTTCAAAAACAGGTTGATACATTTTCTTAAAGTTTTATTTGTATATGCACACAAACAAATACCTAAAATTTGTATACCAAAAGTTTCCCGCAAAAATGTTATAAGAATTTTATAAATAAGAAATTATTAAAAAAATTTTCTAAACCACTCAGCGTCTTAAACATAAGAGGTAGTACGTTACGGGAGACCCAGTCGTGCATTTTTATTTATTAAGCTTGTAAAATGACATCAAATAGTGGAACAAAGAACAATTTGCTATCTTCAAAATTTAGTCAAGCACAAGAATAATTTCACTGATAGTTTAGTCTCTATTCAATGGTAGTTTGATGAGGAAAGTTCTGGCGTAATTATTTTTAATAACTCCATTTATGTTTTTGAATCACTTAACACGAATCTGAAATTGTCAAAAAATATTAAAAATTTCGTAATTTTTCGTGTTTTTGCCTTTATTTCTTAAAATCTTTATTTTTTTTTTTTTTTGTAAAAACACTTATGCAGTAGATAATCAAGGTAATGTATAATTACCAACACTTTATGTTGATCTTATTTTTTTGTTTGACTTATGGTTTCTAGTTACTGAATTTGGGCTGTTTTTTTTTTTATAGTAAATACATTTATTTATTTATGGTTTCCACAAAAACGGACATTTAAAAACGCCCAAATTCTGTTAATTTAGAAAAATAGCAAAAACGACGCATTCGGGATTTTAGTATTGGGGATTCTGGTTTCTGGTATTCGGTTTCATCTCATCTTCTTGATTTCTTTTCAATTATTTTGAAGAGAACTCCAACTCATTCATTTTGCCCACCTAGTACAACTTTGCTGGATTGAAGTACCGAAACCAAGATGCTCAAAGTACTTCTTTAAGGCCACAATCTTCGCAATCGATTTTTCTCGATAAATACCTAGTTAAAAATATTTTTGTCGGAAATATTTGATACCTGTGGTGAGTGAAAAATAATAAAATAAATTATTTATTTCTTAAGGAATTTAAAATAAAATCTTTAATTTAAAGAAAAGGTTTAATAATGCATTTAAATCGTTCTTTTGATTTTACAAAAAAAAAACTCGTTGAATATCTAAAAGCTAAAAAAAAGTATGCCATTTGAAAAAAACTATAAGTTATTCGTTACTTACGCCAAAAAAATGCACGATTAGGTCGCAGGTACTTGCTCTTATGTTCAAGACGTTGACAATGAGGGTTTGAGAAAATTATATGTAAAGACATGAAAACTATGGAGATAAATGTTTAAAAGCATGAAAACGTTTACATTAGTCAAAATAGCGAAGTAAGAATAGACATAAATATGCCAAAAAGGAACAAAATTTCAACAGGCTGATTTTCGGTATGCACGTTGGGATTGATGTTATTTAAAATCTGAGAAAAGTCCTCAAAAATCCGATGACTGCTAGATCATAGTTATAAGGAGTCAAAGGCCACGAAAATGCGTTTTTGGCAAATATCTTGGAAACGGTAAGCCTTAGAAAAAAATTGTCTTACAAACAGGTAGCTGAGGTAATTTCCCATAAAAAACGTACATAAGGTTTGTGCGTAAGTTACATCACTTTAACTTTAGTAAAAAAATAAAAAAAAATATTAGTAACATCAATCTCAACGTGCATACCAAAAATATATAATAAATATACTTACTGCCCTAAAACAACGCCACCTTAAATCTTGACTGAATATGATTGTATGGGGAAAAAATACTACTTTTAAAAATTCTTAAAACAAAAAGTATTTATTTATGTGTACATAAAACTAAAAAAAATTGTCTACCAATTTTTGAGGTATCGAATTTTCAAAAAAATATTTGAACTTTTTTTTTTAAATTGAAAAAGTTTGTTGTTAAATTTTGATATGCAATTTTTTTTAATCTGATTTGAAATTCGTATGTAAAAACATGAATCTAAATCGGTTCAGCTGGTAATAAGAAAATTCAAAATTAAAAAAAAAACGTTTTATGAGATTACTTCGAGTATGAAATCAATTTGAATGGCAATTTGTAAATTTCTATAATTTTTCGTAGTTAACCGCACTAATTTGAGTATATAGAAATATTTTAATAAGAACCGTAGGAGCTGCTTTTGAGAAAAAATATATTTTCTTAAACGATTTTTATCATTTGATAGTAAGGTACCGTTATTGTTTCATGAAAGTATTTTTTTTTTGCAAAATACTTTGAAAAAGAGTTTAAGTATCGAGTTTTATAAAAATTAACCATGTTGTTTTCAAAATATAAATTTGATTTTCAAAATAAAATTTTTGAACATTTTTTAAAAATCCAAAAAATATTGTTTTTTAATTTTGGTATTTATATTGCTAAGAACCTTCTGTGTAAAAAGAATTAATGAAATCAAAACTACCGTTTTGGTGAAAATAGAAATTTAAAAAAAGTTGTTCTTTAGGAGGAACGATTAATAACAATTTTTTGAAAAATTGTTTAGCATTCAATGGTAGCCTTAACTGAAAGAAATTTATTGATTTTTTTTTTTTAGAAAAATTATGGAGCCGGTTTTTAGGAAAATAAGATTTTTTAAAACTATTAAAAAATTGTATGGCACGTACCGTTATTTTTATAATCCTGTGTAAACCAATATTTACCAAGTTTTAGGAAAAGTTTATTCGTCTTCCCTATCACAAGCCAGATCACAATCTCGGCACATCGCAAGTAGAAAGTGGATTTAATTGGAAAAACAAGGAAAGGAACGAACTTGCCGTACAGTAGGTTCTAAAAATTTGAGTACAGTTATTCTAAGCCATTAGTACCTTGTGGCATATTGGCTAATGCGTTGGACTGTCATGCCAAAGGTCTGGATTTACCACTGCCACCTACAAACAGAAATGGTTTTTTCCGATATACTGCCTCTTTCGAGGAACTGACAAATGCTCTAAGAGTATTAGTACAAGAGCCGACATCAAATTTTGGGTGTGGATGCATAGCCAAATTCTTAGTATGAGGGTATATAGGTACATGTATCGTTATATTAAATAACAAAGTCTGGCAGTTTTTTTTCTCAGCCTTTGGAAGGGGTGGGGGGCTAAAACCACCTTGGTTTCTTATTAATGTTTTAGGGTCAATAGCAATTCAATTCACTTTTACAAAATAGGAATTGACTCTCTGTCATTTTCCTTTACCCTAAAGACTTTTATATTGATAATAATAGGACCGTGATTGTTAGCATCTTAAGCAAATCTTATCGGCATTTTTTGGAGCCTTCATATTGTAGATTTTTTATTTTGTTTGAAATCTCCTAAAAGGGGTGATAATGTTCGAAGAATATTGTTTTATCATGAGTTCTATTGCAAAATGACATTTGCTTAAAATAAATTGAAATGGTTATAAGCCAGACAGTAAAATAGAGGAAGTCAATCTTTTCAACCCCCAACCCATTAAGGGTTGAGAAAAAAACCTGCCAGACTTTAGTATTTAATATCACTATACGAGCTATAAACCTTCATACTAAGATTTCGGTTATATATCCACTCCTTAAATTAGGTGTTGGCTCCTAGACTATTTCCTTGCCATGAAAACGGCAGAAAATTGTATTACTGCCAACAACATGTACACAGGAATGGTTGAGAGTCACTAGGCACTGGTTTTCCATGAGCTGTTACGCTGTTTTTTTTTTTTTTTTTGTTATTGATGAAAATTTTGGCCTGAATAAATCTTCGAAATTTCTCAATGAATCGAAATATTTTCTTAAATAATCTTCAATTTTTCTCATCCATTTCATATTCCTATAAGATTTAACAGTTAATCTCTTAAATTCACATCAAACACGATACACACCTACATAGAGGTCTTCAAAATAAATTTGAAATTAAGCTGTCCACATCCTCAATTCTATCACAATCATGCCCATCAACATAAATTACAACTAAGCTAGATATTATGTGAAACCAGTCTAAATAAAAACGAATAAAAACCTCTCCAATCTTTTAAAGCAGCGGAAAATTGCGTTATGGGGCCGCAAATTTGTTACCCCAATCATCGGACAAACTTCAATTAAACACACGTTAACAACCACACTCCAGGCTGACGGTGGCTTAACATGAGGCCCTCCGGGCTAACAACATCATAAAACTAAAACGCATTTGTCATTCCATCAGATGGCGTGCTAAGCCGCCACTGCTCCAACGCGAATGACAGAAAAGCAGCCTAACACCTGGTGGACATCGTGCGTCATCCATTTCATCATCATCGTCATCCTCATCATCATCTTCATTTTCATCTATAACAAGCCTGGCATGCTGAAAGGAAAAGAAGAAGACTCCAAATAAATTGCCCCTTCGCCATCATTCGATCTAGTTCAGCATCCCAGTGACTCGCAAAGTCGAAGGCGGATCGCTCCCAATCTTAATCAAAACGTTATTAGCCCCAGAATGTTTCCTCCGGTTCTGATGGTCCCACCATCTTAACTCGGCATCAACCCAACTACTGCGCACAAATTACAACATCGCGTGTTAATGCATCGCCTAGGCGTCTCATTACAACGACACGACTTAAATACCAGCGTTGCGTTCGGCGTTCGGCGTTCTCCCGCTGCTGATGTCAGTCGGTAATTTTCGTCTGTCGTCGAAATAGAACTGGTCCACCGATACACTATTATTCGCCCGGAAGAATTTCACCTGTGGACAGACATGCTGGTTGCTGCTTCTGCCGATGTGACGCGAGGTGGTCATTTTCCATTCATTAAAAGGAGTGAGACATAAACGTGAAAATGCATGAAATGACAAATGCGTTTCTTAGATGCGACGATGGATGCAGCTTCCTAGCTCAGAGGAAATGGAATATTCCTATAGCCAAGATGAGTTGACATTGTGAATGGATTTTATCCAACCGAAGTGCCCTCACCGCATGAGGAGATGGCAGGAGTAGTTATAATGACAATAACGGCTTTTTGATTGTGAATATTCCAATTAAATTCACGTTATGTGTAACGAAGCTGCGCGTCTTGTCAAGGGAAAGAAAGACTCAGTTAAGTCGTCTTGGGTCTTGGCCTTGGCTTAACACACAAACCATCGCAGCGTGCGCTGCCGGCCATTATATGAACCTCAAAGGGACTTCTGGTCATTTGAATTTGGTACACACGAGGCGACTATACTTCCATCATCTTGTCTATTTTGCCTCAGTCCAGGATGTAGTCACGAAATAGACATCTTATTGTAATATTTGTTTGAAGCATGTCCGGTTCGGATTAACTGTCATTTGGAGACGACCATTAAATTAAGCCAGCAGAGAGACTCCAAATAGCCGGGGGACAGCTAATGATTATCGTGTGCTGGTTTATTTATGTCAAATGCATCTGAATGAATTTCGATCTGCGTGCGACGTCAGTCGTCAGTATGAGAGTTAAATGATGAGGACGAGGAGCGGCTTTTCTCAATTAAAAACAAAAGCTGATTCGCGTCTCTAAATGCAATTGTTTTTCTCAGAATTTTAAGTCTTCAATGAGAATGTGTGATGGCATCCATCAAGTCATTTTATTTAAAACCGAGGACAACAGTTGACAGTGATTTGATTAACATAAAAGCTGGCGAAGAAATGGAATATTTTAATAAGAGCCGGCGGCGTCAATCATCAATTTTTCTCTGATGAATAAAGGAATGTACCGATTCAACAGACCATTATATCGGACTAGGATCATAAGCCTACAGGCATAAGACCTCCAATAGTCTTTAATAATCCATATGATGGGCTTTGGTGTTATTAGACGACTTATCAATTGTTAACTTAAAACCTTCCCTACATAAAGCTCTGAGCAATTTGATTTAGAGCCTCCAAATCGAAACTTCTGAGGAGTGGTTCATTTCTCCAACCATACAAAACATTTGTCTATTCTCACTAAAAATTGTTTGCACATTTCTGTTTCATAGCAGCAGGCATATGGTATATCTCTTGGTCAAACAAAGTTAATACTGATACCTAGAGCCCACAGTTTGTATATTAGGGTGGTCGTTAAAAAAATGGCCATCTTGGATGGACCTTAATCGGCTCTAAATGATTAAAAAAAAATCCCCATTTTTTCAGATTTTAATTTTCATCTCCTAGCGGTTAATTTAATTTCCTTTTTTTGTCCATGCTAAGTTATTCGCGTAAAGTCTTCCAAAAATTCAGAGCATGTAGGTTGGAAGTAGATAAGAAAAAAATCCCATAAGAGGCAGTAATGTTTCCCCCCGCTTGGCCAGGAGAGGCAATTGAATGAACAAATTGCTATAATCAGAAAAAAAATAATTAAAAAAAATAACGGCAATATTTGAAAGTTAATTTGTAGCTTTTTAGAAAGCCAGCTGGTTCAGCAATTTTTTTTTGTCAAACGAAAAAAATAAAAAAAAAATATATAATTTTTCTTCAAAATGTTGATTTAAAACAATTTTTGCCAAAACAATTCTTTAAGAAAACTTTATTTGAAAATAAACAATAAGAATGAACATTTAGCTGTAAAAAAAGCATCAACACAATTCTGTAAGTGTTGCCAAGCGGTGGAAAATATCACTCTCTCCGGTAGGACTTTTTTCTTATGTCTACGCCCAACTTACATGCTCTGAGTTTGTTGGCAGATTTTACGCAAATTTCCAAGTATGTATTAAAAAAAAAGGAAATTTAAATTAGGGGATGAAAATAAAAATCTAGAAAAATTAGGGAATTTTATTTCTTCCCATCCAATATAAAAACTAAAAGAAAAACCTTCATAACGAAACAACCACTCAAGTGTTGGTACTTATATACGGTGATATAGAATAAGTCTTTATATGTAGTTACTTAAATGATGCTAGTTTGTTGCAAAATTAAAATTTTAAGATCTAATGGTTTCTTTGATAATTAGTTTCTGCAAGCTAAAGAGAGAATACCATTATTTTTTTGGTAGAATTTGAAGCTTCCTTAAACTAAATCAATCAGGTACCCAAGTCACGATGGTTTTCTTTGTATTCAAATTCCCATAATTAGACTTTACCCTCATATTGCAAACGGACGAAAAAAAATGTTTAGCTTTTTTAACATTGATTTGAGGGCTCTGCCTTCTAATTGTTCAGTAATTGGTCAGAAAAGGTAAACTAGTCCTAGAAATTGGTCAGCCCTAAATAACTTGTAATAAAAGCTTAAAGTATCTCAAGGTCACTCAAAGTCACACGCGATTTCTGGCACCTCATTTAAAGGAAATTTACAAAAAAAAGTATTCCATCCGAAAGATCTCTAGATCGTGATAAATGGTCAACTATTTACAGTAATTGGTCAGCCATAGTTTTTTTTCTATGAATTTTCAAAATTCGTTTCAAGGTCACAAAAAAAACTCTAGCACCTCATTTGGGTCATTCCAGAAAATTAAGTATGCTATTTGAAAGGCCACTTCATGATCATAAAAGGTCAGCTACTTGCAGTAATTGTTGAACCAGGCATATTTATGTATGGATTTTTTCCATATTTTTGCATAAAAGTAAAACATTTTTTTAATATTCTTAAAAGTGCAAAAGAAACCGTTTAATATCAAGTATAAAAAAATCGACTGGGTTTTTTTTCGAAATATGGAGTTTTCAAAAATAAAAGAAGATTTTTTTAAATCCAAGCAATTCATCATCTCTTTTTTACATTTTTGTACAGAATACTACAGAATACCACCTATTTGAACTTCCTGCTAAGTTCTGCAAAAAAAATAATATTGAATTAAGTCACGAGCAGCCTTATTTATTAGATTTTTTAGACGGTTTGACTCTTGACTAGTTACACAGATTTTAAAAAGTCCTCAATAGTTGGAAATATGGTTTATTTAATTAAATAAAATATCAAGTTTATATCAATACCCAATATCGAATACAAAAACACAACCGACAACCGATGCTATTGTCCAAGTTAGATAACCTTAGGAAAACAGTAAACACAGTTAATCAATCACTTTTTTGGAGTTGGACGGCTGCAAAGTTAAAGTTTTCTTTAAAATAAAAAAAAATGGTTCTTTGGGAGGTACCTTCAGTAATCATTTTTCGAAAAATGTTTTTCCACCCAAAGTCTGCCTTGAAATAGTAGTTTTTTTTAAGTTATTTCTTAAAAAAAAGTTAGGGAGTCGGTTTTAAATTTGTAACAAAAATCGTATGGCAGATATATCCTTGCTATTGAGTGATTGAGCGTCTTTTAAAAAGTTAAAGGGTTTTTCATTTCTGGAGCCATTTTGACAAAATGAAATTAAAAAAAAATAAAGTATTTAGAGTAATTGATTTTAACTTGCGAAATTTCAAGATAACAATTAAGTATGACATTACGATGATAGAGAACATGAAGTAGGTGGGTGTCCTGACTCTGTCTATCAGTACCTCGACCCACACCTTAAGCCAATCAGGTGTTTTTCTTTAAATTTTTTCCCATTCTCCAGAGGGGTATTTAAAATGTTTTGCTTCAAAAATAGAGATTTTTGACATGCAACCGTAAAGTAAACGCTTATCTATCTCAAAAACGGCTTCAACGACTTTGATGAAAAAAGTGAAAGTAGGTATATCGTACTTTTTGGAAAAACTAATTTACAAAATACCGTTATTTTTGACTCCCTCATTAATGGCTCACACGATTTCAATAAAAAATTTTATGTAAAAGCTCCATTCAAATTTCTATAATATTGCATATAAAAATTTTGAAAAAAATATATTTTGGATTTTTAAAAAAAATTTCAATCAAAAATTAAAATTTCAAAATTCAATATTTCAAAATCGAATTTATGAAATTTTTTTAAATTAATTTTATACATAAATGTGTTTTAACGAATGCTCAAAATTGGCATACCAAAATTTTTTCTTAAGAAATGTTAACAATTTTTTATATAAATATAAACTAGTTTTAAAGAAACTCGCTCAAAATATTTTTAATTTTGTTTGCATAAATTCCTATTTTCTCTCAAGTAATCAAATGGCATACTTATTTTTAATCTCTCAAAAATATTTTATTTGTTGTTTTAACAGTTAGGTACAAGAACAATTTAAATGCTTTTTTTTCTTTTTTTTTTATATAATTAGCCATGTAATTTTATATTTTAAAAGTTCTTTATTCCAAACAACTGGAACATAAGAGCAAGTACGTGCAATCCAGTCATGCATTTCATGGTTGTGGAGTCGTTTTTGAGAAAATAAAATGCAAGGCTGGGTCGTACGTACTTGATCTTACGTACAAGACGCTGAGGGTATAAGAAAATAATATGTAAAGACATGGATATTATGACAGACAAATTTTAAAAGCATGAAAAACGTTATTTTAATAAGCTACAACAACTACTATGAATGATTGAAAAAAAATGGAAAAACGTCATCTTATTTCATGATTGAATACATATGTATGGAAAAAAAATAAAAATCAATCGCTGAAACGGTTTTCTTAAAAAAAAACTATGAAATTCTAAAACATTTTTAAAGAAAAATTTTGGCATGCAAATCGTAAATATTTTAAAAATAAAATTTCAAAAAAACAAAATTCTAGCCCGTTTTCGAGATATCGAATTTTCAAAACAAATTTTAAACTTTTTTTGAAAATTTAAAACACATTCTTTTGAAAATTTTGATATGCAATATTTTTAAGTCTTATTCGAAATTTGTATATTAAAAAAATAGATCTAAATGCGTGCAGCCGATATTGAGAATATTCAAAATTAAAAAAAGTTCTATGGCTGTCAATAGTTGCTATTTATTAATTTTTATAATGTTTATGTATTTGAGCATACAGAAAAATTTTAATAAAAATCGTAGAAGCCGTTTTTAAGACAAAAAATATCCTTAACGGTTTTTTAACTTTTGTATTGAAGGTTCTGTTATTTTTTGCACTGAGGTAAAATTTTTTCTTAAAATACTTTTAAGAGTGTAAAAAAATCCTTAAATACCGAGTTTTATAGAAATTGACAATGTAGCTTCCAAAATATTTGTTTTTCAAAAAAAAAAATTTTGAAAATTTTTTACTTTTAAGAGTGTAAAAAAATCGTTAAATACCGAGTTTTATAGAAATCGACAATGTAGCTTCCAAAATATTTGTTTTTCAAAATAAAAATTTTGAAAATTTTTTTAAATCCAAATTTTTTTTTTTTAAAGTTTGGCAAGAAAAGCTATTTATACTGCAGAAGTATCTGTATAAAAAATTGTTTAAATCAAGAAAATCGAAAATAAAAAAATGGTTCTATAATAAACATTTTTTGAAAAATGGTTTTCCATCCAAAGATAGATATCCTTTACTGAAAGAAATTTATTGAATTTAAAAAAAAAAAAAGTTGTGGAGCCGTTTTTGAGTTAAGGCTGTAGCCGAACAGACAGACAGACGGAATTGTGAGACTCACTTTTTTCGTCTTCTCTACCATCGTAATGACAAGTCTGATCAAAATTTCGAATTCAATTTTTTTGAACGAATGCATTACTTTTCATATAATTAAATATTTTTGTTAAAAACTGAAATAATTCTTTCCTAGAAGTTATGTTTATTGGAAAAACAAAAGGTGCGCTATTAAACCCCAAGTTACCCTAAACGTCGTGTAGATTCTGCTTGCGAAAAGTTAGTACATATAGATATCAGCCTACTAATCAATGAAAAAATGATAATAGTCTTCTAAATTAAGATGATTAATGAACATTTTTTACATATACCTAAAGAAACTTCAATTTTTAAATTTTTATGAGAAGTCGAAAGTCTTAACAGAATTGTATTCCCTTCTCATCACAAAATCTATAAGATTATGCCATAAATATCCCTCAAACGAAAGTAACACGAGCCGCTCACTAACTCACTCCACCAATTAGCCCAATTAAGAGTTTTACAAATTAATTATACACAACTCGCGGTAGATCCAATTAACTTTGATTTAGTGTGCCTGTGGAATTCTAGGCCAGCGTGACAACGCAACGCTCCAACATTATACTGATGAGATGGAATACTTTGCAGGTCACATCTGCTAACCGTTATTATGATTCAGTTAAAATAGATTCCAAATCTGACTTGTCTCTTTCTCTCATTTACTTAACCAGAACCTCTTTCATAACAAGCACTCCATAAGTCAAAATATGAATCTACAATGTTCTAACTTTTACAACGTTTGTCGCCAAACAACAACAGCAACAACAACAAATCTCCCAGGAGAATCTCTACACATAAAATAGTCTTTGACCGCGATGGTTCACAGGATTTTAGCCAAAGAAGTATCAAGCTCTGACCACAAATACATCGTAGCTGAATTCATTTCCTCAAGAGAGATCCAAGAATCTGCGCTGAAGCCAACTGCACTAATGGGTCTAACAAGACTTTCCCATTATCTGCATGCAAAGTGTCTCCTTATCGCTGCCGGGTATGTTGGACATAACCAGAGGTTGGATCTCGAAGTCCAGCATAAGTCTTATGCGCACTCGTCGTCGTCTTGGTCGTCCAGATTGTGGCAGCTGATAAGGATTAGCCTTCGTCGTTGTCATCATTTTGGCTTCACGTTACCTTCTTCACAGTTCAGATATGGTCACTTGGGTAAAGGCAAGTATATGGCCATTGGCCATGGCCAATCGTTAGCTGATCGTTCTAGAGTTTTTGGTATCGGATTAATCTTTTGCATAATCTTGAATTCTGGGCGATTAGAATGAGAATTCGAGTGTATACGAGTACACTTTGGTATGATGTTAGCTTGTTATGTCATGGTTAGGCTGTGGAAAGCACAGTTATGCGCAAAAATGACCTTTGCAATCTCAGATCCATGCTGCTTTGGTTTTGACGGGACGAATTTAATTTTTGTTTTTCTGAGAGGTTGGTTAATTCACATTTACATGTTAGTTACTTGCTCTTGAATTTCGATGATCCTTTTTTATAAGGCTAGCATAATTACCATGAAAATAATAGGTAGATGTACAATGTACATTGTTACAAAAAAAAAGGGTTAAGGTATACTCAAACGAAAACTGGCCTAATGCCGAGAATTTATGATAATCAATCAATTTCAGCCAATTATTTTTGGGACGTTTAAATAGCACACCTATTTTTCTTTATTTGTGGTAGTTTCTAGGTACATATCCCAAATGAAAAAAGTAGGTACATACATATATCGTAGGTACCATATGACAAGTAAATGCGCATTCGTAAAAAAAGAATAGGAGATTTTCATCAAAGCCAACATTACGATTATAGAAAAGACACAAAAAAAAGTAAGTCTCAATTCTGTCTGTCAGTTTCTTTCTCTCTACTACAACCTAAGCATCTGGATCGATTTTCATGAAACTTAGTTGAAAGCATTTATTGGTTTTTCCACCGACATAGTTTTTTTTTAGAACAACGGGTAACGGTAGCTGCCTACCTTCCATACAATATTTTTAGAAAGGTACCTCCCAAAGAACCATATTTTTTAATTTCTTAAAAACGGTTTTTGATTTTGAGAATTTTGTTTGTGTGTAGATGCTTCTACTTATTTAATATAGAACGTATTGTCTAGTAAAATTTTCGAAAAAAGGTTTTTTGGTTTTAAAAAAAATTTCAAACTATTTAAAACTATTAGTACCTACCTAAATCGTTATAAAATCCCATTTTTCTGTAACTTATACGAGGGCAGGTCAATAAGTCCGTGACTTTTTGAATTTCTGACCTCTTTACTGAAACAGCAACACTGCTCCTGTCAACAGGCATCTGTCAGTTGACTCCTGTCAAAATTTAAACTTGCTGCGTCAGTTAGTTTGTGTTTGACAGCTATTTTTATCAGACTACTCACTAATTTGAGGAGAAAATGGAAAAAAAGTGAATTTCGTGTGCTTATTAAGCATTATTTCTTGCGAAAAAAAACCATTACCGAGACCAAGGCTAGGTTTGATAAATACTATGGGGACTCTGCACCATCGATTTTAAAGGTAAAAAAGTGGTTTACTGAATTTCGTTGTGGCCGTACAAGCACTGAAGATGCCGAACGTCCTGGACGCCCAGTTGAGGTCTCTACACCCGAAACAATCGAAAAAATTCACGATATGGTGTTGGCCAACCGAAGATTGAAAGTGCGAGAGATTGTGGAAGCCGTAGGGATCTCGCATGGCTCAGTGGTTTCAATTTTGAATGATCACTTGGGCATGAGAAAGCTTTCCGCAAGATGGGTGCCGCGTTTGCTCACAGTCGACCACAAACGCAATCGTGTAACAACTTCACAGGAAGGTTTGGCGTTGCTTAATCGCAATATGGAGGAGTTTTTGCGCTGTTTTGTAACCGTGGACGAAACATGGATCCATCACAATACACCAGAGACCAAACAACAGTCAAAACAGTGGGTTTCTAAGGTTGAATCGGGTCCAAAGAAGGCCCAAGTGGGTTTGTCAGCCAATAAAGTTATGGCGACTGTTTTTTGGGATGCACGCGGGATAATCCACATTGACTACCTTCAAAAGGGAAGAACAATCAATGGGGAATATTATGCCAACTTATTGGACCGATTCAATGACGATTTGAAAAAAAACCGACCTCATTTGGCCAAGAAAAAAGTTCTTTTCCACCAAGACAAAGCAAGGGTGCACACATGTGCAGTTGCCATGGCAAAAATCCATGAATTGGGCTATGAATTGCTCCCTCATCCACCCTATTCTCCAGATTTGGCTCCGAGCGACTACTTCTTGTTCCCAAACCTGAAGAAATGGCTTGGTGGAAAAAGATTTGACTCCAATGATGAAGTCATTTCGCAAACAAAGGCCTATTTTGAGGACCTCGACAAATCATTTTTTTTGGAAGGGATACAAAAATTGGAGAAGCGTTGGACAAAGTGTATAGAGCTCAAGGGAGACTACGTTGAAAAATAAAATTATTTTTTTATCAAAAAATCTGTGTTTTATTCCAAAAGTCACGGACTTATTGACCCCCCCTCGTATCTAAACAAAACTGACATAAGGTGATTTTAAACACTAACCCCTATAGAACGGTATTTTTTAAATGACAAATAGTCCAAGCTTAAAAACAACAGATTTTTCAAAAAATTCTGATTTTTAGTTGCTCCATACGGATAGAACCGGATGGGAAAATATAAATATTATAAATACATGCTTTCAAAATCAGTTCTTTTGAAAAAAAAATAATAATAAAAATCAAAAGTCTGTTAAAACTATATGATAAATATACACCCAAAAAAATATTTTGTAAAATCACTACGAAATAATTTCGTAAAACTTTTTTTCGTGCATTCTACGTGCATCAAATATTTCGTAGGAAATATTAATAACTAAAATTATGTATTACAAACACTTTGTACAATGTACGAAAGACCTTTCGTAAATTTCTTTTGCACGAATTTAAGTTGTATGTACAAATGATTTCGTTCATTTTACCAAGTCTACACGAAAAAGGGGAAATACTAAGTGGTTTCTTAATAAATAGAAATAAATGGAACAAGAAAGATGTAAATTCTACAAAACAACAGTCCAATAATTTTAAAAATAATTCGTAGATAGTACGAATTTGATTTTAAATTTACAACATTTTTTGAAATAATGTTTACTATTTGAAAGACTTAGATCACTGGTGATTACGGATTTTCAGTGTTTGGTGGTAAAAGTAAGTTATTTTGAAAATAAAAAGAATAAAATTTATTTATTTTTTATAATCTTTTATAGCTTCTTCTAGGATCAAATTCCAGCTTATGCTTCCTCTTGTGGGGAAGTGACATCATTCTCGTTCGGACTCGGCATTGAATGGTATTCCCGTCAACTAACATACTATCAATTAATTTTTATAGTTGGACATATAAACAGAAGCTTAAAGTCACTAGGCCCGGACCTCTGGTTCTCCACGAGCCGTGCGTTAGCCCACACAATGAATGCATTGACATTCATACAAAGAATTTGTTCTAGATTTATAATCAAAAGATTTCGTAGAATATACGAAATATTCAAAAGCATTTCGTATATTCTACTAGATTTTTGAATAATATTTCGTTAATTCTAATAAATTTTTGTTCACAATATTTGTACAAATACAAAAGTTTCGTAGTATTAACGAATGCACTAAAAATGGTATTTATAGATTCACGAAAGCTTATTGGTACAAATTACGGAATTTATTCATGGTTTTGCACCACGAAAGTTTCGTTAAATATACGAACTTTTTGGTTAAATAAACTTATTATTTTTTTTAGATGTAGAAATTATAAAATAAGAATATAATCTCAGTTCAAAAGTCTTAGTTAAGCTCATAAATTTATGTTCTTTGAAACAAAAAAAATAAATTGAATTTTCAAGAAAAAGGTTGTACTGTAATGTACCCAACTTTTGCTGCCATGTGGCAGTACTTAAAACAAAATCGTTCTTAGGGGGTATGAATTTCTGAGGGTACCAATTTCTTAGCGTAAAATAACCGCCATTTTCAATTTTGGAAAAAAGTTGTGTTGCACTATGCTAAACTCAAAAATTTTTTTGCAAATTTTTACTACTGTTTTTTTTTTAATTCCGACATTCCTTTAAAAAGAAATTTGTGCTTTTTTTGCTGAAAACATTCTGCTAATAATCGAAGAGCAGTAGTGGCATTCGGTTGTGAAGGGGGGGGGGTACTGGAATCTATTTTTTTTTTTTTTTAATTCTCGCTATCCTCATTTTAGTAATGTCAGCCAATGGTTGTCAAACAAATTTTTCATAATGTAAAAATATACCTAATGATAAATGGAAAATTAATGACTGCAAATGAAGCAGCTGTAATTGGTGTGCTATATGAAAAGCCCACTTGAACCTATTCATAGAAAATGTCAAAAACGTCATACTGTACACAAAAAAATTTACAATTATTTTTAAAGACTCAAATTTATTTCTTTTTATTCTGACTGTTTTTAGTAGGATTTATGTACATATGCATCTAGGCAGTTGCCGAACATGCTGAATTTAAGCTCCCACATTGTTCTCCAAATACCATCTAAAATGCTTGTTATATTTTCACATTATATTTGTGGAACTAATTTCCAATAAAAGAGCTGCTGTTCTCTGAATCCAAAATTTTACACAACCATTTCAAAAAATTTCTTTTCGATATATTAAGTGAATGTTTTAAAACAAAATGAGTTTTTTACTGTCAAACATTCTTTCTTGATTTCGATTTTTATTTTAGCAAAGTAAAGTTCACCTAAAACTCATGAACAAAAAATAAGCTGTTAATTAGCTCCAGAATAAAGCCTAGTACGCAGATCGATCTAAAATTTCGCTTTCACACAAAATGCTCTCCAAAATTTATCCAAGCTAAAATTCAGCCAAATTTTTTAGTCAAGATGCACACCACGCAGCTCCAGATGAAAATTAAATTCGTTTCTTGCTGTACCACACTTATCTGTCAAAATAAAGCGCGTGAAATAATTGTTTGGCACATTAATTTTTGATCTATACGTGACAGAAGTTCTTTCATTTGTGAGATTTATCTTAACTTTACTTTGTGAAAATGAAAATTTAGAACGAGAAACATTTAAGGACAAACGATTTATAAATTTTGAAGGGAAAAACCTATTTTATTTGATTAGAAGATTCACTCGATATACTGAAAAAAAAATTCTTTGAAATTGTTGAATGAATTTTTTTTTCAGAGAACAGCTGTTTTCCCCACAAAAATCATATGTCAAAATTAAGCTAGGATCTTAGCTGCTGTTTGGAGGGAAATATGCGATGAAAATTTTAGCTTTGATCTGCGTACTAGGCTTAATACGGGGAATTATTATTTGGTTCGCTAAGTTTTGACAGATATGTTGTATACCTACACTAAGAAATGAAAATTTATTTTTTTTTTCTGTTGCGTACCTCTCGTTTAAAATACTTGATAAAATCTTGGAGAGAATTTTGTTTTGGAGCGAAATTTTAGTGCGATTCAAAACCATAGGAGGTTTATATCTATATAAATGCAATTTAAAATAAACAAAAATTATTGAATGCAGTAGCTCAAAAACATTTTATATACTATCGATACAAAAGTTGTTTTTTGCCCCAGAAACACGGGTTTTAAAGTTATAAAATCTAAAAGATTTCCGGGCTCAACTAAGCCCAAAAAAATATTAACAGATGAGTTTAGGAAGAAAGGTAATATTACTTTCCAAAACTGCCCATTTTAACCCAAAGCTCAGTCCGTCTCGGTGTTTATATGAATTTATGGTCAAATTCAATAGGTTTTTTTTTATAATGAATTCTAATATTCTATCAATATCATAAGCTATCATTCATTAAGGATTAGGTAATCCAAGATCAATAGCAGGCTTTATTAAAAATTTTACCTGAAATTAATTTCCAAGGTAACGTTTTTCACGCAATACAGATACATGAATTCCTTTTTTTAATTTCTGAAAAATGTATAAAATGAAAATATCAGATGTTATCCTTTACATCCAAAAAACCGTTTGCTCTTAACTTTTGAAATTTTGAACATAGAGGTCCAAAAATTTGGAACAATGTTCAAAACAACTAGAACAATCTGGAACACTTTCAAAATTTCAATTTTTGATAAAAGGGGAGCATGGTCAAAAACGGCTTTTTGGGTCTAAAACCCCCATTTTTGAATATTTTTCAAAAAAGTTTGAAACAATCCGGAAATAACCGGGAACAATCTGGAACAACTTCCAAAAATAACAAATTCCAAAAAAAAGGGGGACTAACTAACTAACTAACTCCCCCGGCCCCCCTTTTCCAAAATCGAAAATCCAAAACTTGTTCCAAGTTTTGATACTAAAAATCAATTTTAAGAAACGAAAGCTCGGAACAATTTAGAAGAGCCCTAGAACAACCTGGAACAAGTTTTTGAATTTTGAATTTCCTAAAAGGGGGGCCAGAGCAAGGATAATTAGTATTTTTTCATTTAAAGTGTTTTTTCAGCTTAAAATCTACAATTTTGAATATTTTTGAATGAATCCTTGGATCTATTGGATTTAGGCATTTTCGCACTTGGAACAAGTTTTGGATTTTTGAATTTTGTAAAAGGGGAGCCAATAGTGGCTTTTAAAAATTCAAAAACTTTAAGATGTTTTTTTAAAGATCTGTTTTAGGCAGTTTTTGCTTATGTAAGGACACAATATTTCCTCAAAATATATATTTGTTATTAAGTATTGAAAATAAAAACTTAAAAAAAAAAAAAAAAATTGGTGAGCCGTAGTTTATATTTTCGAAATAAAAGTTTGAAAGACTATATCTTTTTAAATTTTAATTCTACAACTTTAATTTCTTGGAACAATGTTTAGAACACTTTTTAAACCAAAAAAAAATTTAAAGTAAGAATTTCAAAAAAAGGGGGGCTACAATTTTTTCGAATTTTGCCCATAACTTTTGAAATTTTTAACATAGAGGTCCAAAAATTTGGAGCAATGTTCAGAACAACTAGAATAATCTGGAACAATTTTCAAAATTTCGATTTTTGAAAAAAGGGGGGCTAGGTCAAAAACAGTTTTTTGGGTCAAAAACCCCCATTTTTGAATATTTTTCAAAAAAAAAATTTGGAACAATCCGGAACAAACCGGGAACAATCTGGAACAACTTTCAAAAATGACAAATTCCAAAAACGGGGGGCTAATTTCACACACTCGACCCTCATACCTAAAATTTGGCGTCGGCTCTTAGTCTACGTATTATTATAAGTGCCTGCTCTGAGAATTCTCTGATACTTAAAGAACTGGCATCCTAAGATAAAAGGCTTAAGCTTTGTGGAAACATGATTTGGGAGTCAATTAAAACCTTCTAGCAGGCTTTCTACGTTCGTAAGTATGTTATCGAATTTGTTTTTAAATAAAAAAAAACAGTTTGAAACAACAAGCTTAGTAGGTATGACTCCTATTTTCATTATGTTTGGTTACAACGACCCCTTTAAATCCAATACACTATCTACTTATGTGATCAACAATCTGTTGTTTACCCAAATTTTCTGTTTAGATTTTGGGGCATAACATGAAATTGCAACTCAAGTCGCATTATGTTTTTTATGAGACATATGCATGTCTATCAAATATTTCGAACTCCATTTTAATATATTCGGAAGAATTATAAGAACACAAACACCCTTTGTTCCCAACGTGCCATATTGTTAAAGGTATTCAGCCGCATCCGCTTAAAAAAAAATTAAAAAAAAAGACAACAACAAAATAACACAAAAATATGAAATTAAGTGTTTCCATTTAAAATCCTTTCTTCTCTCAAACATCAGAACACAATAACAAAAAAGAACCAAATATAAATCTGCATCTTATCCGCATGTTGTGCATCTTCTTTTGTTAACCAATTATTATCTATCTTATCTGCCGAAAAATGCAAAACAGAAGGATTTTTGAGGTTTTTTGTTTTTTGCTGGCCTTTTCTCTGTTGTTAGTTTTTTTTTTTAGGGATTCCTTTATGGAACTTTAAATCGAGTCCCAGCTGAGGTAATTGGTCCTTGAAACAAATGCCGCTTCTGTTTGGAAAAAAATTCTATCAAAAGACTCAAAAAATAAGCGCCATGCGCCTACAGATTTACCGCTTCAATAGTAAAATGCCAACAATCGAAAGAAAGGACCCAGCATCCTGTCAATATTATATTCAAGTGCAAAACAAAAGAGATAATTATTCATGTTGCTATTATAGCACTGCACCGATGAGCGAGAGAGTAATGCGCCTGTCTATATGCGTAAGGTTTACTGAAAATAAATTGAAGGACCTTAGAAGACAAATAGGAATTTCGAGGCCGACACAGGGATACATGACGGACTTCATTAATCAATCGATGTGTTATTGATTCGCACAGGTAAGAGGCTTGAATTCATCATGTCGGGGGCATATGATGGCTGCTGTATATTCTTTCCCCGGGGTGAAAATTGAAGCGGAACATATCAGAGGAACAAAAGTCATTACGATGCCAATGGGTTGACAATTTCTTTGTGTTTAGATGAATTGATAGTCGATGGTGACTGACAAGAGGCGCCTATATTATATGTTGTCTGTTCTTATGGAGAAGTCTCTCATGTCCCCGGAGAATTGAAAATCTTGAGATTGATTACAAAACCAAGGAGAATATAGTTGAAAAAGTGCATCTATTTATCAGAAATACTTTTGTCGGTTCAACAAAAATCTTTTCAATTTCTTCTTAAAGGTAAAACGCCCTTGGATCGCTTTATCGATTTATTAATAAAAACATAACTGTATAGAAAGATTTTATTTTATTCTGGCAAGTCATGATAGTTAATTGAGTTTTCAAAAAAAAAATATTAAAATATGTTGGTAAAGTATACAATACCTGTATATAGCATTCTACCTATATATGTATTGACATGATTTGAATTCTTTCCGTTAAGAAAGGGAACTTAAAAGTAAAGAGCACCAATTATGTTTAAATCTCCATAACCTGCATAAGTGAACTTAGTAAAGAAAAGTTTAATATCTGTTAGGCTCACTTTTTCAGTACGAAATTAACTGAGGTTCATTTTTAAGCTGAAATAAGTCAGTTCCTAAACTCTTTTTCACTTCACACTGGATTGTGCTTTCCCTTTACCGTACTTACATCCATCTTGGCTGAATTCTAATCATGGGCCTTGTCCATTGGTGAATTGTTTAAGACCGGTAAAAATTTGCTCCTTACTTACTTTAAATGGCACTACAGTCCGGGGTGGACCAGGGCCTCAACCAACAAACTTCTTCCAGGAAAGTCGGTTTCTAGCAAGGTGTCTCTAATTTCGCCCGCCAAGTTGGTTGGTGTTCTTTTAAACTTGTGTGCGCCACCTGTTGCACTATTATCCTGTACTGCACTGTCCCACGAGGTTGGATTCAAAGATGTTCCCGGCCGAAGCATTGTTGTCGAATCCTTCTAGGTGACCCAGCCATTTCAGTCGTTGGCTTTTCACTTTTGTGTCCAGGTTGGTGGAGCCTTTACAGTCCGTACAGTTCAGTGTTCTATCTTCTACTTCATTCCCCTTATTTGAAGACAGGACCAAAAATAACCGGAGAATTTTCCACTTAAGACAGCCCAAAGCGTTCTCATCTACCGTTAATAGTGTCCATCATCCTCTGCATCCTCTCCAACTGCAAATTTGGAGCCTTATTGTATTGTAATTTCCTAGCTAACTTCACTGTGAAGTTAGCAGGTCAATCGATTACACCCTTATTTGGCGAATTGCAAAATCGGGAATAGAAATGAAAAAAAAAAATTCCAAAAAACTGCAAATTCCTGTCAAGGTCCCATTTGCGGGGGTGAAAGTTGCCCTGCTAACTTCACAGACGTCTCAATCCATGGAATCGTTCGTTGAGTTTATAGCGGAGCCTATAGGAAGACAAAGTTTTTGGCTACCTCAAAATAACTGATGTATAAAGGGAAGTTTCGACTGAGACGTCGATGTTGGGTGTCCTTTCTTCTTGACAGCATGTATTTAGTCAAGCCTTCATTCACCGTTATACCTATCTTCTTGGCTTCTTCCTCAATACTCACGAAAGCACCACTGAAGTCATGCTTTGTTTTTCCGATTTTATCAATATCGTTGGAGTAATTGAGGACTTTTGAAAAATTGTGCCTCTTGTGTAGTTGACGTGAGGGTTTTTCACAATTCTTTCAAGAACCATATTGAAGAAGTCACGTGACAGCGGATTGCCTTGTATTAAACCTTTTTTGACATTAAAGTCATCGTCGAGGTCTTTGCCAACCTTGATGGAACAGCGTGCATTCTGCACCGTCATCCTGCTCAAACGGACTTATTTGGGAAGGATGCCAAAACTGGACATTGCTATATACCTTGTCTCTATAGATGCTGTTATACACAACCTTGAAAAAAATCGTCCTTGCAGGCTTCGGTTCGGGCCTTATAACACACGGTTATAAAGCCCAAACCTAAGCCTTCTGGTTCTTTTTACTTTCAGGTAAAACTTCCAAACTTCATTCCTCCTCTATTTCCTCGATCGCACGCTTCTCATGCTCTTGCTTCATCCTTCTGAAAAAACGGTGTTCCTCCTGCCTGATGTGGCCGGTCGAACTAGGAATTTTGCTGCTTCTGATGGCTTTCTGGCATTCAGGCAGTTCTCGATGCCTGAAGTTGGCGGGATAGGACTATTAAGAGGGCGCTAGAAATCCGATCAGAAAAGAACCTAGCGATTTCTTGCGACCGTAGCCATCCGACGGCAAACTTTCTTACAGTGATTTCCTCTTTTGGTGGTAGCATTACCTTGGTCACAATTGAGGAAGTGGTCCGAATAAACTTTGGCTCCTCGGAACGTTCGAACAGAAAGAGTGCCTTTCATGTCGATCGCAATGTGGTCAATCTGGTTGGCGGTTGATTGACCGGGTATTCTAAATGTCCCCTTGTGCATATCGAGATGTGGGAACTGCGTACTATATACCTAGTGGCGTATTTAAATACTAGGTGCCCCTGGCCAATAAGTTTTGGCGCCACATTTACTAACGAAAAACAGGTAGGTTCACTAATGAGAAAAAGTTATATAAGAAATAAGTAACAAAATTTGTATGTATTTTTAAACAACATACAAAGATATAAAAAAAAACACATAAAGTTTTCTTGTTTTTAAGTTTGGAAAATGGATGTTCTTTACTGCAATTTGTCACAGCAGTCATCTGAAATATACGCAGAGTAAGGCCTGTAAACAGTAAGACACTTGTTTTTTTTTTTTTAAATAAGAACATCTCGGGCTGCTTATATTTTTTTTTTACATTCAAACTCACATTTTAAGGACAATTCAAACATAAATGTGACTCAGGTAATAACTTCGACAATACTTTTATAGAATTTTGCCATTTTTTAAATATTATTTTACCTTAATTGTGAAGCCATTTTTTAAAATAAAAAAAAAAATAGACAGTACCACTGAGTTCAGCATATCCAAATCATTAAGTGAAATAAATTTTAAAATGCTTTTGTCACCAAATTTAACAAACGCACTACTGTGGCGTGCCTCTTACGCTTTACTTTTCCATACTTTTTTTAAAGGAATTCAACATTTTTGTACCCATAGCTGAGTGCCGCCTTACGCAGTGTGCCGCCCTGGGCCACGCCTTTAATGGCCCTAGGATGTGTAAATACGCCACTGATTACAACTATTCTTCGTTGATGTCAAGTGGTTATAAAAATAACAATTACTGGACAAAATATTAACTTTTAATACTTAACAAACAAAGATCAGTTTAGTTTCGAACAGCTTAAATTCTTAATTTCTTTCTAATTTTGATTGTTCTTTACTTTTTTGAATAAGAAAAATGTAAAAAAATTATAAAAAGCTTATAATTTTTCACATATTACAAAAGAATCAACAATTAATGAAGTTGAACAAAATTTCTGAAATATTTTTGCAAGCACTGTATATGTACCATTAATAATCACTTTTTGAAATTTTTTTTTAAACTTAAGGTAGCCTTTAGTAAAAATAATGTATTAAACTGTTTATAAGAAGAATAATTGGGGAGCCATTTTTAAGAAAAATAAGATTTTGTTAAATCGCTGAATGAAATTTTATGGAAGATACCGTTATTTTTGGTTCTTAGAAAAAACTTGTTGGTGAATGACCAGAATTAAGAGACTTACTTTTTTCATATATCATATTTTTAGAGTTTTTGTATTTTGATGGGCCTAAATCAGATCGAAATAAAGAAAAACAAATTTCTTATTTTTTCAATTTTTTTTTCACCCCTTAAGGTTTCTGTAGGGCTTAATAAAATTACCCTATTTTTCTTCCATACCTACTAAGCGATTTGCAAGAAGAAAGCAAATAAATTTTGATAATCTACATGCAAGTAGACAAAAAAATCCCATAGAGGGGGGATAATTTTTTCCCCATTTTTTAACAAGAGTCAATTTTTTTGAAAAAAAAAATGCATTAAATAGAAAAACTTAATTTAAAAAAACGGCAATAGTTACTGTTTTTTCTTGCAGCTTTTTGGACAGCCATCAAAAGTCCATTCCTATGGTTTATTTCAAATTAATTTTGATAAAGATTTTTTTTTGGAAAAGAAGTCTCAACTTAACATTTTGAAAAAAAAATTAATTTTTTCTCAATTTGTTTTTATCTGAAAACAATTTTCGCTATGCCCATTTATTAAAATTTAATAACTAAATTTGAAAGTAGTACCTCGTGGCATAATGGTTAGTGCGTAGGACTGTCATGCCAAAGGTCTGGGTTCGATTATCGGCCACTGCCACTTGAAGACAGAAATGTTTTTTTCCGAGGTACTGCCTCTTGCGAGGGACTGACAAATCCTCCAAGAGTATACTTGTCATGAATATGTGCTTCTCATTAGCCGTTCGGACTCGGCAAAAAATTGTAGGTCCCCTCCATTCCTGCCAATAACACGCACACAGGAATGGTTGAGAGTTGTTTTTCACTAGGCCTTGGTTCTCCACGAGCTGTTGTGCCACCAAATTTATTTTTTATTTTTTTATTTGAAAATAAATCTAATAATGCAATTCTGGCTTTCCATACAAGCCTACAAAACAATATACTGAGAGTGTTTCCCAACCTTTTTTATGCTATGGTGAAGACCGCTATTTTGAAAAAGAAAGTGATTTGTTTTTGTTCAACAACTCGATTGAATTTCCTTTTAAAAGAGAAAAAGTGTCACAATCTTTTTTGTGTAGAAATTTATAAGCAGTTATATAAATTCATTAATTTTTTGAAAAAAATTACATTTGCTGAGATATTGCTTCCAATACTAAAACCAGAAATTGTGCAACAAGTTTCTTAAAGCTTAAATGTCAGTTGAATAGATCTAAAGTTAGTCGCAATGCATAAATCATCACCCATATGAGAATCTTACAGTATGTTTTATTATTGCTAAGAAACTTATTGTTTTCTCCTTTCAAGTCAGTGAATGCTCAACATGGATGGTTAATATAGCCACTACTAATGGTATACACAACACACCACGCATCGTTTGAATATGTCTGAAAAAATGCAGAAGATTTTTTACAACAAAAACGCCGATATCAGCCTCTCAATATCACCTCATAACACTCCCAGGTTTTAGCTCAGTGTATATTTTTAAATGGGCTAATCCTGTCAAATTTGTGATTTCCTTATCTTAATCGTTCCCTTGTCTGATGTCAATAAACAAAACATTAGGAAATAATGAGAAAGAACAACAAAAAAATAAATAATAAAAAAACACAACAACATCCTATAGAAAAATTCATTTTTATCTGCACGACACGAACAAATCAACCCTCAGAGCTCAGAGAATAGTGCTGGTTGGGGAGTTGGGGTAGACTAACCAGCCTGTAGCAATGAAGGACAATTTAATTCACTTAACACAGACTTAACGCAGCGATGACGAACGATAAAGAACCAAAAAATATAAGAAATAGCATGCCATCCAGAATAGACACACGAAATACTGCCCTTAGTCCTGTCTGATTCCCCTCCCCAATCAGGAGCAACAAAAAAAAAACAAAATCAAAGAAAACAAAATTCTCCCAGAGGGTGGTCCTGGTGGAGGGGGTGGTGTAGAGTGGCGATGATGGTGGAAAATAACAGAACTCGCGATGTAATCCCCAATTTTTTACGGCATTAAATGATGGAATCCCATCCGATTTGCGTACAAACAGTTATACGGAATACGGATACGGATACCGAGGGCAATCATCAAATGTCCTGTGAATCTTGTATGTCTGTGTCGACAGCTTTATCGAAGTGATTCCCCCCTTCCATATCCGCCGCAGTCATCCCTTAAGTTCATCGTGTTTCCAATTTTTTTCCCGCTGCTTTTGTAATATTTTTTTTATTTTTATTTGCGATTGTTGCTGGTGTTGTTATCTGGGTGATTGTGATGTTATAACAATGAGATACTTTTTTACTGTTTTTTTTTTCTTCTTTTTTTATGATGTATCTATTGGGAGCAGGATGGATGGAAATGGGGGCTGAATGTGTGCGCTTATATGAAATTGATACACCAGCAAATTGACTACTGGGGGATGTCATGCAGCAGGAAGCTGGCTTTGGGCTCCGAACTGCGATCCACCCCAACCACCTGAACAGGTGTTGAAACCTTGATTCTGCGAGAATTTATACATAAATCCTCGTGTGTTCTGAACATGTAAAGAAAAACGGATGAAAAACCTCAGAGATACCAATAAAAAACGGAACTTTTTTCATATGTCTCCCAGTGGACCATGTGGTTGTTATAATCATTTTTGCAAATTGAAATGTTAAAATGCGAAATAAATGAAAATTCGTTTAGCTGGTCGGGAGTTCAATTGAGGTCGCCATCATATATGCTGGATGCTGATGATGACGATAGATTAAAAAAAAAACGAATTTTAAAAAAAAAGATATTTTTCTATTGAATACCAGAATAAAAAATAATTCGCGTTTTTACTGACAAAAAAAAATCTCAATTACACGGACTCACACAATGTGTGCACAAAGTGTGATATAACGAGATGTACTCCATGTGGACCGCAGTATCTATTAGTGAGTAGTGGGGCTTGGTTGGAATTGGAATTTTTTTTTTCATTTTAATTTAGAGATTGTGGGTAGTATAGGTGATGGTAAATGGGGTTGGAAAATATTTTTATTAAAATACAAACCTAGATATCTACAAAAAACTGACAGATATATAATTTTTTTTTAAATTTACCTACAAACGAATTGATTATTGTTGATTGTCCATTCACTTAGTCGATATTTTACACTAAGCTGTTGTAGTTTTATTCCTATTTCATTGAAAAAATATAGTTTTCGTTATACAGACACAGGGTGATTGGGTAAATGTTAAAAAATAGAAACACTAACATAATAATATGAAATACCTTTTTGCAAAGCTATAGAACCAAATGAATTTATTTTTTGCTTGCTTTATTTTGTACACCTACAGTAGGGTGGTCGTTATAAAAGAGTCACCTTGGAAAGGCCTAAATCAGCTCTAAATGAAGAAAAAAAACTTCCGCTAATTTTTTGAGATTTTTATTTCCATCCTTTAGTTACCGTATCTATAGGGGTTAATTAAATTACCTTTTTTTCATAAAAATCTACCAAAAATTCATCAGAGCATGAAGGTTGTAAGTAGTCAAGAAAAAATCCCTCGGGAGTGGGGTAATATTTCCCACCGCTTGGATAGAAGTTGTAATTTTGTAAGAAAACTTACATTGAATAGAAAAAAAAATTAATTAATTAATAACAAGGGCACCTCTTACAGCAATGTTTCCTAAAGTGGGGCTGACACCCCACAGGGGCCAATTTTATGTTGAAGGTGGGGGGGGGGTGGCAATTTTTACATTCTGATGCAGTACCTACAATTTTCTTAGGTGCCAAAATTAATTGAATGCGAATGAGAAAAAGATCTCAGTTTCTCACATAATCAGTTTCGAAAAGAGTTCGAAATCAATCTTTGCTTGTGCCAAATTGTGTAGGTAAGGCGAACTTACTTCACACTGACTCTCGAACCTTTTTGAAAAGTGTGTGGAACTTTGCAATTATTGATCATCTGTGAAATTTATCGATGGAAAGAAAGAATTTCTGATTTTGTTGTTTTTTTTTTGAGTTTTAATCATTCAAGTTTTCAAGTGATCAAATTCAGTTTTTAAGTGTTCAAATTCAAATTTCCTTCCAAACTTAAGACTTTTGCTCTCAATAAGGGTGATCGTTCTGCTTGCATTCCATAGTTTCCTTGTGTTTAGCTACGCACTCAAGCAAATACTTCACTTCTTGCATAGAGAAATTATAGTGTTTCAACATTTTATATAAACTTATTGGTTGGACTTCATAAACAATAAACAACGACGTAACACAAGAAACTATAACCCAGCTAATTGTAGTTGACCAAGCTGTCACTTGTTTACTGGGTAATTTCGATTTTGATTAATTTTTGACAGTTCAATCAATAATTTCGCAGTGATACCAAGTGAAATCACCAAATGCATCAAAGTCAGAGTTAATCCTCCACTAAAAAACTGCTTCCAGAGTAAACTTTGGATTAATTCATTTGCTGGATTAACAAGCTCTGACTTTACTATGAGTTAACTCAGGACTGAAAAACTGGTCCGTTATGATAGAAAATTTGTAAAGCAATGTTGAGGGGACATAAGATTTTTCGAAAGGTTTCTGTGGGGCATATGACAAGGCCCACTCTACGTCACTGATGAGTCCAAGTGAGTAAGCCCGACGAAACACCAATTTGTAGGACTAAAGGCCATAAAAAGCTATTTTGAATCAATAATTCAACAAGTCCAACTTTAATGCTAAGTCTTCTACTTGGCTGATTTATTTCAGTAGTATATAGAATTTGTATTATAAAAAAAAACCTTCTAAAAATTATTTTTGTCTTACTCCATCAAGAACATGTAACCAAGTCATGCATTTTATTTTGGTTTGCGACTCAGACCAGACCGAAACCAGACGAGACCGTGCCGATACCGAGACGAGACTTTGTTATGCGAGACCATAACGAGACTAAGTTATATACGAAGCTATGACCGATATTGAGACGATACTTACAAAAGTATCGTTTGGTTTGGTATCGTGACCAACCGTAATAGTTTCCTTTTTATATTGGCCGATAGAAATTTTCAGATATATTCGGACTGATCCAACGAAAAATAAAGAATTTTTTTTTTAAGTCATAGTAAAATTCTAAGTTAGTGGCGTGGTATTTCCAAGAGTCTGGAGGGCAAGTGCTCCCTCTTACCCTCTTCTCCGGGCACCTATGGCAATCAATTTTTTGTTGGCATAGCTAATTCACAATTTATTAGTTCTAAGCAACAAACTTTCTGAAAATCATTTATCTTTATCTTTGAGAAAGAAGTCCTGCAAGGTTCACGTGAAAGTAATAATGCGCCCATATTTGACAAGCGAACAAAAAAACTATTTTTTTTTGCATAATAAATTCGCAATTAAGTAGCAACTAATGATAAGATAGTTTTGTATCGTAATTTCCCAAGCTAACTTCATACACAACTTTCAGTTTTAAGAAATCATCAAATTAAAAAAAAAAATCATTTGAAATTTTGCGAATTTTTTTCAATACATACCGCCCTAATTGAGTTAAATACAGCACAACTTTTTTTTCGCAAAAAAATCAAAGATGATGGTGCTATAACTTCACGTTGAAATATTAGTAGGTACCTAAAAAAGTTTTTTTTTGGAAAATCTAAAATGGTGGTGCTACGAGTATACACGTGGGACTTTCTAGTTTTTGATTTATGTTTAAAAAATAGAGTTATAAAGGTAATAGATGTCTCGTGTCTGCATATTTATGTCCATCTATCTACTATTCCTTTCAAAACTACACTTAATGGAATTGAAAAAGATATAAAAGAAACATTAATTAAACTACATAGCTATGTAAGTATTCTGACATAAAATCAAAGTATTTTTTGTGCAATTTAAATAAATAATATTTAAACTGCCACACTTCGGAGCCAATTATAGCTACTCGTTGAAAGTCCTCATTGAAAATAGTAATGATTGTTTTTGAAACATTAAAAAATTAAATCAGTTATTACTTTTATACCAAAAGAAATCTCTTGGCTTAACTATTACATTTTATTAGAATTGCAAACAAAATCTTTACCTCCATTGAAAGAAAATATTATTTCAAATAAAAAATCCTTCTAAATCTGAAACGAAGGACCTTTAACTAAAATCAACGGCGTATACAAGGGGGGGGGGGGGGGGTCACGGGGTCATGACCCCCCCCCCCCCCCCCCGAGAACTCAAAAGATATACGCAAAAAATAATAAGAAAAGCAAAAATATTTGCAATCTTAAAATTTAATTTCAAAAAAATTATTTTTTTATAGCTTTGTAATAGGCTACCTACTCATTATTGGTAAAGTTTATTTACCTTCTCCTATCAACATTTACAAGCCATTGCCTATTGGGGTTTTATTGTCGAAATTAAACAATTTTTTTTTTTTAAGATTTATCAAATAGACGATTTTAACCACTTGCATTCAGACCATTTTAGCAATGATGTATTTTTTGATTCAAAATCAATTTGGTAGATCTACGTTTTTGGCAGGTATACAATCTTTAATTCTGAAAGTATTTTCAATATTGTTGTTGATCGGTTTAACTTACTTATTTTGTGAGAATTTTGTTCAAAACATCAAGGAAATCATCTTCGATAAGAAAAAAATAAAGGAATGAATGGATAAAAAAAACTAACAGACGATTTTATACGAATATTACAATGAAAAACAAAATTTGTACTTTAAACCGTATTCCATACACCAGGGCCGTTCCGACTCATACCCAGTACCAACATGTTTCAGTATAGGTTACGTACGAATTACCAGCAAAAAAGGCGATTTAGCTAGTTGAAATGTCGGTTTATATCGACTTTTTTGCATGTTAGAATACCTATTTTGGTTACTAGTTCATTAAATTTTTAGCTTCAAACTTAGACAAAAAGCAGCCTAAAAAGAAAGTCGAGAAAAGGATCGACTTTGATCGAATTTTAGATATTTCTGCCCAATATTTAGTACATAGAAAAAAAGTTGATATAAATTGATTTTTTAACCTGTCGACATTTTTATTTTTAGTTCGATATTTTTTCTATCGTTAATTTCATTCCAACGCAACGTAACTTAAAATTAATCGCTCTGCTTGGAATGTTTGAATGAAATCAACAAAAACTCTAATCATACGTTTTTGTCTGACTTTTAAACACGAATTTAACAGTTACTATTAATTTTGGATAATGTTTAAAATACATTTTCTTTTGATCGTATCGATCGTATATTCGATTGATGACAATCCAACGCAAGTTAAGCGTGCTTTTAAACATTATTCCCTAAACTATGAATTGATCACAATATCGGTCAATCAAAGTCAATTTGTTCGTGAAATGATCGTCGTTTTTTTGACGCAGAAAGCGTCATGACAAATAATAGGTAACCGTCCTGTTTGTTGAAAATTTGTTTCCATCAACGCCACTCAATTTACTTGCTAAAGCTTTTGACGTTTACAAACATGCTCTCTGCCTTTTCAATAATAATCAACTCGATTTTTGTACTGCTCAGTTGCACCGTAGATGTATTCAAATTCGTGAATTTAGTGAACTTGACTATTGAACACAATACTAACGCAGTAAAATTTGTATTTGCATTTTTTTAGAGAAGACTTTTGCAGTTTGCGTTAACGAATATTCCGCAAACACATTTCATGGCACTATTCATGGAACGTGGCGAGCCATTCGCAGTACGGCATGGCCCCCTTCATAGGAAGGCATCTGGGACGTTTGCTCCAGTGCCCCACCCTTAGACACAGCCCAGTCATACACCCTAAGAACATTTTTTGATTGAGATCTGATCTGCGGCCAATATTTCACATGTTCATTTTCAGGCTTCAATAAAAACAAAGATAAGAATTTTTGTCTTCAATAAAAAAGTGGTTCTAACTACCACAATTTTTGATTGAAAAATGAGAAAATTATCCCCTCTTTGTTATCCTCTTATCAGATTAAAAAAAAATTAATGCAAAGTGTCCCTAAAAACTGTCTTCAAACGTAAGACTTTAAGAAAAATATTAAAAAATATTAATATTAAGTAAAATATTAAGATTAACATCTCCAAAACCTTCTTTTTTTAGCGTGCACAAAAAATCCATACGAAATATTTTTGGTACACAACCTCATGATCATATTAAAATTTGGGAGTGGATCAAAATTTTGTTTCCAAAACTCAGCTCTACAAAATTTGTGTTTTACACAGAAAATAATAAGGGTATTCATGCAACGTCGTAAGTTTACAAATTGTGTATGAAGTTTGCATGAACGACCTTTGTTATACATTTGATTAAATGCTAGGTAATTCAATCAGAGTAAGAGTAACAAGGACGTTTGGATAAGTTTAACCAGTTTGGTTAATTTTACGAACAAAATCTCTTGATAACTTTAACAAAACTGTGTGAATCATTTCCCATAAAACTTATCTACGGTTTTACGAAGTTGTATGAATACTCTTAATATAAAAATATGAGTTGGCAACACTGTTGTGAAAGTGATTGGTTCAATTTTTTATACTGCTGCCTTTTTTATTTAATTTAAATAGTATTTCACTCATAAAAAAACATAAATCCTTCACTGTGAAGATTCTCAAGTCTTAATTATCTTATCAAAGTGTTGACTGATCAGGTAACAATAGATAATAAGCTTAAAATCAAAATTATTTGCTGATTACCGTGTCCCATGACCGACCAGAAAAGAAAAGTTGACCAAACTTCTCCCGACAATACCACTACACCAAAACTTAAGTTTGCAAATACAGCGATTGAAGATAATAATTCCCGCTTTATAATGCCAATTTCTGAATCTGACCTGCAAAAAATAAAAAAGATCATCGACTCGTCACTTCATAAGGAGCTCGCAATCGCTACCGCCAAGCTTGCTGCGAAGGATGACTTTCACAGGTTGAACACTGAGATTAACTCTTTGCGGTTACAAAATGAAGATTTAACCAAAAAAATACAACAATTTGAAAACAGGTGCAGTGCATTAGAGGAAGAGCTTGAGATGCAAAGTCAAATTGTACGAGGTAAAAACATTATTCTCACTTTCCCCAACGAGCATGTCGACCCACAAGAGAAAGTACAGAACATCAGCCAACATCTACTTGGTGATCCATACCAATTCACAGAAACAATTAAGCTAAGCGAAAATAACTCTGTTATAAAACTTAAAATCAACACCGGTTCAAACGAAAATGCTATTAAAATGCTAAAAAACTCTTCAAAACTCAAAGGTTCAGGTGCTTTCCTGCAACGAGACCTATCAAAACAAATGCAGCTCAAACGCCGAATACTTCTTAGCTACCGAAAAGCAATTAAAACCAAAAAACCAAATGAAAAAATACAAATAAAAAACACTTCATTGGCAGTTGCTGGAAAAACATTTTATTTAAATAATTATGATAATCTTAAATATAAAAATGATGATGGTGAACAACAACTACGAGAAATGTTTGGCGAACTTGACTTCGAACCTGTCAAACTGATATCGCTGTCAAACAGACGTCATAACGAATGGTCTAGACCAGTTCGTGATGCTCCGCCAGAGATGCCACTTTCTCATAATAGTGCAAATTCTAGTACTTTAGTACATAATTGAAATTGTGATGCCGTCAACTCAATACATTTAAGTACTAGTAATATTTTGTCATATAATGTGTCAGGCCTAAATAATAAAATTTTATTTGTTGATTTTTTTAATTATATTAAAAGTTTTGATGTATTTTTTTTGTACGAAACTTATATCACTAAAGATAATTTTAAAATGTTTACAAAGTATTTTGGTGGGTTTAAATTAGTTTGGTATGGAGCAGTTAGAACACATACGAAAGGACGTGCAAGTGGAGGAACGCTATATGGGATTAAAACTTCGATGCTAGCAACCTATGATTTTGAAGAGTATGAAGGCAGTACTGTAGTTAAACTTTTGCGTAAAATAAATTTGTATATAATTCCATTCTATATTAACTGCAACAAGTGGAGTGAAGACTTCGAACGATTTTACAACATAATGCATCACTTTGGAAACAAAAGCGTCTTAGTTATTGGTGATTTCAACGCAAGAACCAGAAATTTACAAGTCTCAACAGTACGAAGCTCAACCAACACTCTAATAAACCATAACCAAAGGACATCAATGGATGGAACATTAAATCTGAATGGAACAAATCTACTTGATCTCCTGCAGTTGTATGATTGTACAATTTTGAATGGCTGTACTAATGGTGACAACGAAGGACACTTTACATTTCTCGGAGGACAGGGCAACTCGGTTATAGACTATTGTGCGATTAATAACGATTGGAATGATTTAGTGCAAAAATTTGAAATCCAATGCAAGAACTATTCCGACCATATGCCGATAATTGTAGAATGGATTGATGATACAACTCCAAAGAGAACAGTTCTGAAACTTCTACCGAGATTGAAATGGAAGCAAGAAACTGCTGCTGTATATCAGCAAAGATTGGATGAAAACCTAGCGTGTTTAAATTTGCTGACTGAGTCTACCGAAGTTTGTGCCAACAAACTTGTATCTTGCATTAGAAGTTCTACAGAAAATATTATTCCAAAAAACCGTCCTAATTACAAGCAAAAGTGGTTTGACAAAGAATGTTTGATGGCCCGAAAAAAATCATTTAATCTCTTAAATGCACTGCGAAATACTTACTGCGAAGTTCTAAGGAAATGGTACCTTGAAGCTAACACACGATATAAGAAATTGTGTCTAAGAAAAAAAACCGAATTTGAGAACCAACGAGCTTGCTCACTCGGCCAGATAAAGAGTTCGAAGGAATTTTGGAAGGCAGTCGGGGAGATTAATGGCTCTTTGTTTGAAATTGGAATAGGATTATCTGCCGAAGATCTGTCTAACCACTTCAAAAGTCTTCTATACAGTAACTCAGACGTCAGATTCTCTTATGCAGAACCGATGTCTCTCGATGAAGTTCTTGATTCTGAAATCTCTTTAGCGGAAATAAGCACTGTAATTTTGAAAGGCAAAAACGGAAAAGCTCCGGGTGAAGACGGGATTCCGTACGAATTCTTCAAGAATGCAACTGTTGCTTTTCTTTCCCAGCTTAAATCGTTATTCAATAAAATAATCTTGGGAGAAGAAGTCCCATCGTCATTTAAAAGGGCTGTGATTTTTCCCATCCACAAAAAAGGAGACCCAAATAGAGTTGAAAATTATCGAGGCATCTCTTTCATGAATGTCCTGGCAAAATTATTTTGTGGTGTGCTTGTCAACAGACTAGAAACATGGGTTAACAGTTACAATATTCTTTCAGACTACCAGGCTGGATTCAGGAAAACATTTTCAACAGTTGACCATATTTTCACGCTGACTTCAATTGTGAGAGCTTTTCAAGCCAGAAACAAAAAAGTGTATGCATTCTTTGTTGATTTCAAAGCAGCTTTTGATCTTATAAATCGTAATGCCCTGTTTTACAAACTTTCACAACTAGGATTGTCTTCAAACTTCATCAATATAATAAAAGATCTATATACAGAATCAAAAGCAGCGGTATGGGATGGGTCAATCTATTCTGAATGGTTCGAAACGAATAGTGGCGTTAAACAAGGATGCCTTCTTAGTGCTCTTTTGTTTGCGCTCTTTATTAACGATGTTGTAGCTTATCTTCCTGGAGGAATCCGTATGTCTGATTTAAACATCAATGTTCTTCTGTATGCCGATGATCTGGTGTTACTTTCAGAATCACCAGAAGGCCTTCAACTACTGATTAATCGATTAGCAGAATACTGTTTCAAATGGAGTCTTATCATCAACTCAGAAAAATCAAAAGTCATGGTGTTTTCAAGGTCAGCTAGAAGCCGAAACACGTATAATTGGTCATTCAATGGATCTAGACTAGAGGTTGCCAATGAGTATAAGTATCTGGGAGTGAAACTGAACAGTACTCTTGATTTCAAAAACCATCTTTCAGATAAATCAAAAAGTGCACAAAGCCTGATCAATGTTTCTTGGAGAAACATATTCTTTAATGAGCGTATCGAACTTTCAGCGAAACATAAAATATTTGATGCTGTGGTTAAGTCTAATCTGTGTTATGCTGCTCAGGTGTGGGGAATTAACGAATATGAGGATATTGAAAAATTCCAAAGGAACTTCATAAAAAAACTGTTTAATTTACCGCTGAATACGCCAAATTATGCACTCTATCTAGAAACAGGTCTACCTAAACTGTTAACGCATACGTTGAAGCTACAAGCAGATTACATTGTAAAGATTCTATCTCATCAAGATGCACGTGTCTCTAAAAAAATGATACTCTATGAGTTTAGGAACGAAGATTGGTGGTTGTCACAATGGAAAAGTATGGGAAATAACTACGGGGTAGTTCTTTCCATGGAACCATGCAACTTTCACCTTCTTAAAGAACAGCTTTACCACATTATTCAACAACATGAAAACTCTGTGCGTGATAGTCTTACAATGAAAGCTCTCGAATCGGAGAGTAGAATCCTATATTCTCAGCTAAACACCAATTTATTGGAAAATAACTACTTTACCGACTCGCTAAACTTCAGAGAAATATCGCTCATATTTAAAGTGAGATGTGAACTTCTCGGCCTAAACGGAAGCCCCTACAATGGCAGTTTCAACCAATTTTGTTCTCTATGCAATTTAAGATCCAAAGAAGACTGTTTCCATTTTGTAAGCATTTGTCCCATATTTTCTCCACAACGCCACACATACTTCGGAAAGAGAACATTTACGTTACAAGAAACAATCAACATTCTGAACGGTTTTGACTGGAAAACACTTTGCAAATTTTTGAAAGATATTTATAAGTATAGGATGTTATTAATAAATGAATTTATGTAACTATTTTTCTACTATTTTATTCAATTTAAAAAAAAACAATAAATGGTACAAGAAAATTGCTAACCGAGCTGACGGCAAAGCCATAGCTTAAAAATTCATTATTTTTGTAAAACTATGCTAAGAGAAGTAGAAATAAAATGAATTATTTACTTACTTACTTACTTACTTACTTATAAAAATGTTTAAGCTTTGTCAGCAAATAATTATACAGTAGGCGCTCGATTATAGTAAATCTAACAAAATTAACTAAATTGAGCACACAAAATTATATATAAAACATATTTTTTTTTTTACAAAAATGTACCGAAAGAATTTAACATTGCTTAAGGACACTAAACAAGTGTTTCTTTTTTTTTTAACCTCATTGAAAGCTTGCGAAAAAGAAAACAACCTCGAAAGAGTGAACAGGCTGGTTTTATTACCTCATTATGTCGAGCGTCTACTGTATTTTATTTAAAGATGATTAAAAGGTAATTGAAAAAAGAAAAAAAATTACGCCCTTTTTACAATTTCCAAACTTCTCTTTATTTTATCAAAATTATGTAAACGGAATTTGGAGAATATTGACAAACAAAATTTCGAAGGAAAAGTTTTGCAAAACGAATTTTGACCTTGCTAAAATTTCGACCCCAACTCTTTATATTTAAAAAAAAAATGGTAACATTTGTGGGACCAGCAAAAATTAAAAAAAAAAGTACAAACAGCGAAAAAAATGGAAACCGTGGATTAGTCTTTTAATTAATTAATTTATAAGAACTGAGTTGGGTTTTTGTTTTGGTATGACCCCCCCCAAGATATGGAGCTGTATACGCCGCTGACTAAAATCATAAATAAAAAATAGTTTCTCACATAAATATTTTTACGTGATAGGCGTTGACAGGCTTGAAAACCACAAAACGGCGAAACTATACCTATAATAACTTCTATTGTATCTTTTATAATGGAACAATAGTAAATGTCATAAAATGACATTATAGGATTAAGGTTCCTTATAGGTATAGGCACTTATACCTTTCTTTTGTGTCGCAGATAAATCAGTAAAAAAAAAAACCACCCGCAAATTTGGCACATAATTACAATTACGTCATTGTTTCCTAGTGTCATCCTTACCCGAATTGACATTGTGTGGTCTCTTATAATATTCTTTTGTCAATTTTTTGCTACCTGATGGTCAGTATAAATGGGACTTGACTTAGGAAGTATTATTTTTAAGGTACACAACCCTGCATATAGATCAGGCTATTTTCCTAAGTAAAATATAGAACAATATTGAATATATTTTAATATACAAATTGGTTTAAGGAATGTTGAAAATTTTTTAAAAGACACATAATGTTACCAAAACTAATTTTATTTACCTTAAATAAAATGCCAAAATGTCGAAACAAAGAAATTATATTTTAGCTAAAATTCAAGCTGAGTTTTAATTTTTAACAAAATTCGTTCACCAATTATATTTTGAAAGTTGCCCATTTTATTCAAAATTAGCAATTTGTAGCTATTTCTTTAAATAGCTCAAAGGTTGCTAATATATTAGCAACATCCTGAAATTACTGACTGAAACAGGTGATTAATTTCATGATTTATGGGGCTCGAATTAAAAAATCTACATAGGTGCCTGAAATATGTAGTTTACCAACCCAGACCCTCACGTTCTAAAGCGCCTTTCACATAAGTCTTGAACTGCGAACTCGAATAAATTTGTTTAGACAGTTCCAAGATTCTTGTTTTTACTTTTTAGCAAACTAAATAAACGAGCTTATCTGCTTACGGTTTAAAAAAAAAACGACCTAAAATCAGTTTAAATTGTTAAACTAAGCATTTTTATATTTTCTACGCAACTGAACGACATATTTTCTTTGAATTGTCAAACACTTATTTGCAATCCACAAACACCAAGACGCATTGCACAAATTTGCGAATGAATAATTCGCTCGAATTTAACTTCAAATTTTCTTAGCACCAATTTTACTGGTTTATTTTGTATGACAGTTCGCTTCTGTTGGTGGCTACTTATGTGAAAGAAATGTCAAAACTAGCAACCTAGTTACTAGTTACTCACAGCTCATGTGAAGGCACTTTAGGGCCCTGATTTATGTGGAAAACATTAAAGTGGTTTTTTTATTGTATTTGTTTTAATAGCCCAGGAAAATTAGACAACAAATTGCAAAACTACGAAAAAATTCCGACAAAGCTGAATTATGGTGAAGAGCTTTGTTTTAAGCATTTCCTGAAAAGTTCCGTAAACTTGGGCCAGGGCTACATATTTTGTTGGGGGGAGGGGTTAAAAGCTCATTACCTATTTTAGCAAGGCAAAATGAAGAAAAAATTCATTACGGTGAAAAGCTCTTATTATAACGTTTGTACATGTTTTTCATGAAATCTATTGTTCGTACGAACAAAAAAAATTCACAAAACTTTGTGTCCAAAATTGTATGCGCATTAATATTAACTCATAAGATTTTTGAAAAAAAAGTTATATTTGCTGAGATATTCACAAAAAAAAATTATTTGTCCATTTACTGTTAAAATTCAAAAGCGTTACTTTGACACGCTATAACTTCAAGATTAACAAACCTACATAGTTTGTTAATAGCTCATTGTTCATACTATTTTATTGTCTAAATGTTATTCTTTCATAATTTTGTTGTAAAAGGAAATTTCATCAAGTTGTTGAACAAAAACCAATTCACTTTCTTTTTCAAGATGGCAGTCTTCCCCTAACCCCAAGCACCCCAAAAACTTAGTTTTATAAAGAGAAGATGTAGCCAAACTTAAATCGTACAAAAACTTTTGCCCATCGCTAAATGAAATTTTAATAAATTTTTTGACAAAATTTACACCACCTTGAAGTTCTTTCATATTTTTTTCAGTATCTATTGCTTGTATAAAAAAAGTATTGTTAAGCATTTATGAACTCATCAACTGCTTACTGAACTCACCACGGATGTATCATTTGACGTTTGTCACCACCGATAACCATCTTTAGAGACAGACAGATAGTGACAGGTCATTCTGTGACAGACGGAGTGTGGATAAAGTCATCCTCCACGCAAACTTCGTTTTTTTCTTTTTGTAAATTCAAAGTTTCATATTTTTTTCAAAAAAACTTAAAGTTTTCGAGAAATTGGGAAAAAACTGAATTTTACCCCCTTCAACCCCCCATCCAAAAAATTTTGCCCAGTCCAAATTTTCGAAACTTTTAAGGAGATGCTTAAGACTTCAAAACAAAGCTCTCCAACAAAATTCAGCTTTGTCGGAATTTGTTCGAAGTGAGAGTCTAATTTTCCTGGGATAGAAGGCTCCTTAAAGTTTCTAATAGATACAATGACAACCAAGCTAAACAGCCCAACTAACAATTTAACTTATAGAAGGTTCTTTACAAGCTATTTTCAGACTGCTATAGAAATAGTAAAAGGCCTTATCCAAGTTTTTTTTTATTTTGGTGCATTTACCCAAGCTAATTAACTGCCATAAGACTTTTGTTGACAGGTCTTATAGCAGCAAATAGCTTTTCATAAACTGCTATTTGCTCGGCTGAACAAGCTATAGCTTGCTTTGGATATTTATATAAGGCCCTACGAAAGCCATTTTGACAGCTATTGCCAATAGCTTGCCTTGGATGTTTATATAAGGCCTTATCCAAATTTATTTTGCATAAGCAATCCATCGAGTGAACAAATTTTTTTTAGCAAAACTGATTCTGAAATAAGATAAAATATATTTTTTTATCGGTTTTTGTTTTACTTTTCTGACGTTGTATTTTTTATTTCAATTTATTTTATTGTATTTTTTTTTCCTCAGTCAGCTTCCGAAACCTTTCTTCTGTATTCTGTAATGAGTCAAATACTAGTTTAATTATAAAAATGAAAAGTTTTTTTTACCTGGGATTTGAACTCGATTCCTTGCTCGTACAAGTCTAGCACTCTACCTTTATGCCAATTTGCTGTTGAGGAAAAAATAATCAAAAGTGAATAAGTTGATACCATATACTTCACGTTCACGCAGAGGGAACAGTCAATAACTGTGGGCATCTAATATCTGTTCTTTGTTCTTCCAAACTTCTTCTCTTCTGTTTTTTCTCACTTGTCTTTGGTAGGTTCCAGATCATTTAAATTTTTGCCATGATTTATTCATTTTTAAGTTTTGCTAAAAAGTTCAATGTTACCACAAGCACTTCTTTTCTGTTTTAAAATGTTCAATGGGTACTTATTTAATCTGATATTTTTATATATAAGGACAATATTTTATAAGACACACTTGCTGATCTTCACTGATTATTTTAATTTGTATAAGGCCTTTACAAACAAGCCTAATACAAGTTGTTTGCAAAGATTTGTCGTTGAGAGCCTTATAGCAGCTATTGTCTTAAACATTTTCAGTAAACAACTTTGGAAGGCCTTATACAAGCCATTTATAACTTATATTTACAAGCCTTGTATAGTGCTTGTGTAACTCATATTTTAAAGCCATATAGCAGCTATTTGTTTGAATTTCAAGTCGAAAATTCTTGGTTTGTTCAAGATTGCATTATACAAGCTCTATACAATCTATTTTTTGCCAAATTCAAAAATTTTACCTTATACAAGCTAAATTGTTAATTGGGAGGGACTATTAGAAACTTTAAGGAGCCTTATAGCCCGCGGGAAAATTAGACTTTCACTTCGAAAAAATTCTGACAAAGCTGAAATTTGGTGGAGAACTTTATTTTGAAGTTTAAGCATTTGCTGAAAAGTTCCGAATGTTTGAGCCTGAGCAAAATTTTTTTAGGGGGGGGGGGGTTAAACTGTAGTACCTACTGATTCTGATACCTTTAAATACATTTCTTTAGTCACTTTCTTAATACTATGATATTTGATGGAGATACAGATTATTTATAAATACACTCAGAGAAAAACGTCAAGTAAATAATTACCCTGGGTCTTGTTTAATTCATAAAGTGCACAATCCCAAATAAAGTAACTTAATTGATTCAGTAATTTACCTGATTTTAATAATCTTATATTTAGTGTAAAATCAAAATAGTGGTCTTTCTCTTCACATTCAAGTTAATTTAAGAAGATGACCTGTAAATTTAGCTCTAAAGTCTGGTAAATAAGAAATATTTCAACTTATTGATATTTGGCACAAGTCTCTTGTGAAGCGAAGTGGTTCGGGTGATGCGTGCTATCTCCGTGTTAGAGGTTCCCTCGATTAACTAGACGTTCATGTTAAATTTACAGGACATTGAACATTAAGCCATGTTAATAATTTAGCGATTAAATAGATTTTCTGGTAAAATTAACAAGAGTTTCAGGTAAAACTCTCAGTTTTACTATTTTAAGGCAGTGTTAAATTTACAAGATCAATCTACGTGGATTTAACATGACATTCAAATCAGGTATCTGGTTAAGCAGTTAACCAGATTTACCGTGTTGAAAAAAAAACAACCTGAAAAACTGATAAAACAAACCCGAAATTGGTTAGTTATATCTGTTTTTTTCTCTTAGTATATAGCTAAACAAAGTATAAGTTGGATAGCAAAGATAGGTCAAGGCACCTACTCTGATTTTAATTTTCATAACTGTTCATTAAAATATTTATTTCATTTAGGTTTTTCTTTCGTGAAAAGGGTGCATGGGCTGACTTAAAAAGCTGGACTTAAATATCAGCATCATTTTACAAGGCAAAATATTCAACTTAAATATGAAATCATCACCATATTCTTTTGTTCAGTAGATTATAATTTGAATTCAGACTGACTGCAGTTAGTAATAGTCCTTTGCTTCGGCCATATTTCTATTATACACCCATACCTTTAAACAGTCATTGCGTCAAAACATACACAAATACGAACTTTAGATTGTGGTGACTCAGAAAAAGGATTCTAATCTACCCGTTGGCAAAACTTCATAATGGTCACCTCCCATATACCTATATAAGTATTCATCGAAGTCGAAGGATAACTGAAATGAAGGACCATAGTTCGCATATAGAATATGAGACGATAGACGCTACAGAACTATGAGGATGAAAAAACCAACTACGACATATAATGACTCTGTATAGTATAGTTGTTGTACTCTGCCATGGAAGCATAAGAACTATCGACTTCATAAAGCTCGGGGATGATTTCCATGCTGGCTCCCTTTATAATATGATGTGTTTTTTTTTTGTTGTCCTCGTCCATGCAACATCAGAAACGCAGTGCAACCCTTTTCTCGCATAAGTCCACTATCCCAGACGTGTATAGATTCATCAACTTTATTCAAAACTTTTACTCTCGCTTCCTATGATGGATTCAAAGCAAAAGGGGCACCCATTAAAACTATAAAGGATAACAATAGACTCCGGGGTTGCCCTGGAGCGCGAACTCTTCTTGGAATTTTGTAAAGGTTCTATATACAAGGACATACATATACCTACATAAATATGTATCTTTACCAGAGGTAGGTATGATGTGCGTTTTTTTTCCTTTCAATCGTGATTTTTTGCTCCTTGAACTCTTTTTGTTTGGCGGTGAATTGGGTGTACCTTGTACCCTATACTTGTACATAAGACATACCTACCTACAAACCAAACAAAGGACACATCAAGAGACAGGCAATCTCACTCAATTCGCATGTCGACGTCCTCGTCCTGTCATAATGAATCCCATGACATTGCGGAACAAACGGAAGCTGGAAGATATGCCTCCAACCGGGATGCTGTTATTATTTTCATTATATTTATAATTATGCAAATGTGGTGGGTGATCCGTACAAGGACGACAACGACGCTTATGATGATGCTGACGATGATGCCTTATGACGATATGCCGACAGAAAAAAAAAGGGTTTACATCTTAATAACGTATATCCTATGCTCTGAGTTGCGGCTGCCATTTTGCGTCAAGGAATCTGTATTTTAATAATAATAATGAAAAAAATCAGAAAATGGGAATCACTTCCAGCTGAGAGAGCATGATATAAGGAATAAAGGATAATGTTAAAAATATAGAAGACATTTATATCTATCCTTTGTATATAGAGAGGTTCATCCCTAACCGTTTGGCAATCACCCTTGAACTCCATCTTTGTTTTGTCATCATTTTATTAAACCCCATCGTTTGTTGATCGTTTTCACGTTGTTCATTATTTCTAGCCTTTTGGATGATGGTTGTCTCTACTTAGTCTTTTCTGTTTCTAGGTAGGTAGGTAGGTATGTCCTTTTATTGATTTTTAATAATTTTAAAATGTTAACCCTTCCGGCTTCAAGATATTAACGTGCGTTGTGTCGGTCGTCTTTGTCGGTCGTTGGTGGGCCTTTAAAGATTGTTGTTGTCCTTAGGTATCATCTCATTTTAATTGTCATGAAAGTAGTAAACTCCCTCAAATGGGAATTAATTGGGGATGAGTTTTAAGATAGGAAAAGTGTTCCTTTCTTCTGTTGCTTCTCATTATTTCAATCGGAAGGAATGAGATAAAAGGAAGAGGAAACAATTTTTAGTAACGCGATGCTGCGTAATGATGTTAGACTTTTTAGGAAATTAAATGAAAACTGGTGAATTGGAAGAATAATTGTTTAAATATTGTAGGAATTATTTCGTCTAGGCGTATAAGGTTGGTATCACGTTTTTAAGGATTTAGCTTTATTTTAATTTTGTATTTGGTAAATACTCGTACAACTCCGTGTGGACTAATTATTAATAATTATTTATCAACGTTGCAGATTGGAAGTATATTGAAGTGTACCTATGCAAACCTATAGAAAAGACTAACTTATAACTTACTCCTGCTTTTGGTAGGTATTTGAAGGAATAAGTATTCTGTATCGGAAAAAGGAGGCAATAATAGTATTCTGTACCTGAAAAAGAGGGGAATGAACAATTACGTACAGTGGTTTTTATTACTTTGAATTTTTTCGTTTGTGATAAAAGCATGCCTAAAACCGAAAATGCTACTTTAAATTCACCATTGAGCTTCTGAGATCAAAGAGAGAATGGTCATATTGGCCAATTCTCAATATGTTTGATATAACTCGCAAACTAACTCAAATCTGACAGTTTTGAACTTAAAACTTTTTGTTCAAATTAAATTTAGTATCGAAATGGATCATTTAAAAATTTTTTGAAAATATTAAAGCCGAAAAGTTCAATAAATCCAAAAAAAAAAAATCTGAAAATTATTTTAGCAGGATTGAATACAAAGAAAAACAGATTCTAGCTATAGCTTTCCTACCTACCTACCTACTTATTAGAGCCCTCGATTTCAGGTTGGTGATTAATTACACGGGTACCCGTGACACCAGAACACGTGTTTTAAGGAATTGATGCCCGTGTACTTTTTAAATACACGTGTATTTAAAAAACCTTCGAATATAATAAGAATTGATTTTCAGTTCTGGTATGAAGACAACACCGACGACGGCGCATGTTTCATTTTTAAAGATTTTCTATCAGGTTTCAAAAAATCAAAATAAATATAGAGCTTCCTATCATAAAACAATTTGTTGGTAACTATTCAAACAATAACTGTACCTATTTTCAAAGTGCATTAGAAAAATTGTAAACCCGATTTCAATAATAACTACACGTGTATTGCTAAATATGCGGGCAATTATAAATACACGTGTAAATATAAGGACACGGGTTCATGAACAGATAATTGATTACACGGGTAACACGTGTATTTAACTACACGTGCTTTAGGAGACTCTACTACTTATACAAAATCATGGTTTGTCTATCAAATATAGATACAAGGTTCAAATTTGGACAGATAAAAATTGAATATCCTATGCCTTGCCTCGGGCTCAAACACTTCTATAACTTCTAAAGGCCTAAAAAAGAAATTTTGAATCAATAATTCAAAATTTATCTTTTATATGTTTTTTGGTATTTAAGCAAATTTCAAAAATACCATCAAAAATTGCTTTCGATGAACATTTAATGAAATAACTGTTATTAGCGAAAAAAAATTATGAACATATTTTGTAGATAATTAAATAAGCTACAAATTTGTTATAGGTACAACTTTTTGTTCTGGAACGAAAAATACAAAAGTTATGAGTAAAAAACCACATTACCATTAAAAACAAGATGGCGGTTATATGACAACTGGTGCAGTAGTGCAAAAAGAGGTCTCAGACGGTGTTCACATTGGATTGAAAAACTGGATTTTTTTTGACGTTTCAGTATTCACATCTCGCTCCCACTTCTTCAGTAAAGGAAGATGCAAATAATGAAACGTCAAAAAAATACAGTTTTTCAATCCAATGTGAACACCGTCTTAGATTCGGGTAATGATACTCTTTCGAGTTCTGAAGTCAAACTTGACCTCAAAATTTTTTCCCAGAGCACTATGTGAAACCTAAATGCCCCGTACTATTTACATCATGATGATTTCCTATATACTCGACCCTCGTACATATATGTAGAGAATAGTACTAGTGAGAATAATTATTTTTCTTGTTATAAAATCCTCTAAAAATGACATAACCGATTGATGTATTATTTCCGCCGTACCAAAAAGTTGTTAAAAACCGAGTAGTTTCTAAACCGCTCAACTGACAAATAAAAGATAGTCCATTTTCAATCTTTGTAAATATGGACTCAGGAACTCTGACATACCTACGTATGACAAACCGAATATCTACCTCCTAACTTTTACTTATGATGCGTGGTGAGTGGTGGTGGTGGTCAGTCCCGGGTGGACTAGCTTCTTCTCTAACCGGCTTGGCCTCTAGTTGGCTGTTTCAAGTTCGGCACAAGTTGGTTGAGGTTCTCTTCCACTTGCGTGTGCTACCTTTTACTCTGTCCACTGTCCTCTTATTCTCAAAAAATTTCTGAGCCCATTGATGATTGACTTTCGTTCTAGGTGACCCATCAGCCACCTCAGTCTCTGGCTTTTCACTTTTAAGGCTACGTCGGTATCGTGGTACAGCCCATAAAGAATCCCCATCTACACCGACGATAGGACCAAAAATTACCCGGCATAAGCGAAAAATTAGACGGACTCAGACTTTTGGAAGAGTAAGCCTCTTGTGTTGACGTGAGAGTTTTGCACTATTGTTTTAAGAACGATGTTGAAGAAGTTGCATGACAGCAACAGCAAGTCACCTTGCTTTAAAGCATTTTTGATTTCATCAATGTATCTTTGAGGTCTTTGCTGAACTTGATGGAGCAGCGTTCATTTTCCTTCGTCATCCCTCACAAATGGACGAGTTTGGGAGGAATGCGAACACGATCGTACCCAGGTTCAAAACCGATGGGTGAGCTCAAGGTAATTTTGTTTGAGCTGAAACTTTTTAAACGCGTAAATCATAACAACACTCGCAAATACCTTATAATTGAATTTCACTCATTAACTCCACAAAAATTTAGAAATAATTAGTTTTATTGTTTATAGTCTTTGACTATGAATAGTTTTTCTATTAATTTCTTAAAAACACTTGTAAATCATAATATTGTCTGTAAGATATTCTTACAGTTTTTTTAAAACGATATTAGGTTTGATCGTTAAGTCTTGAAGTGAACTTGGGGTCGGTTACCCAAAGAATCTCTTGAAAACCGTTGAATTCTGTGTTTTTTGAGACCTATAGGGATCACCCTGAACTCGTCCAGAAGTAGATCAAGGTATTTTTCTGTGGCCAGTTGAGGTTAAGAATGAACTATCAAAATGACATAAGTTCTGAAAATATTTTTGTCTACAGGTCATTCTTTTGTTTTGAAGTAGTAATTCAAGGAATATACACAAATTTACTTTTATAATAACAAATAAAAATGGAAAAACTAAATTGTGTTTTTTTTTTATTTTTAAAACAAATTTTATTTCCTTCCTCTAAAACATAATAATTTTGGGCCATTTGGTGTTCTTTTGTTAGTATCGAGAAACCCAGGATTGTTTTTGACAATTCTTGAGGTTGTCAAGAAAACCTGTATAAACCTTAAACTTGAACAAATCATTCTATTTCTGGTAGGTACCTAATCCGAAATATGAACAAAATCAGAAGAAGTAGTTATTTGAAAAATATGTCGGCTCTTCAGTTTGTTGTTAACAAATTTACTTAAAATATCATATTCTATTAAATTTAATCGTGTCCTTGTTCTTATGAATACAAGAAAATTAATATCCTTTGATATTTTATCGGTCATGGAAATGACCATCGTACAGTTTCTTTTCACAAAAGAGCAAAGATTCAAAATTTAATTTTGAAGCAAAAAATATTTTGTTTTTTGTCTCTATTTAAATTTGTTTTGTATTTATTTTCCCGTTGGTAGGTGCAAAACCTGCATCAGGCTCTATGAGGACCGAAAAACGCGTGCCCATAAAGTTGTGTGATGTTCTTACTGCACTAAAACCACCTCCACTTCCCGATTACAACCAAGTTGAAACCAATCTAGTAATTTATTTTTAACGAAATTAAGTGAAGTGTTTCAGGTTACATGCCGATGAAAGTTCCTGCTTAATCCACGATTTTAAAGCGGTTTTCTGTTCACCACACCAAGTCAGAAAGTTTAGTTCTTCGCAGACGGCGTACTAAATTCAAGTCGCCAAGAATTTTAATAATCGTTGCATTAGCCAGTTCTAATGGACAATTTCTATGTTTTCGCGCGAAACTATTTATGTTGTCCCGAACTGTAGGAATCTTCAGATCCCTGTGAAGATCTTCGTTTCTTCTATACCACGGAGGATTTCCAAATGACCTAAGCAATTTATTTTCAAACGTTTGTAAGTTATTTAAGTTTGTATCGCAGGTACAACTCCAAAGCTGTATACCACAAGTCCAAATAGGTTTAAGAGCCTGTCGGTATAAAATCAATTTATTTTCAATACTAAGCTTTGAATATTTACTGAGTAACCAGTTCATATCTCTTAATTTACTTTTTAGTTCTTCGCGTTACTTTTTACGTGCGGGGCTTCAATTTTAATTTCGCGGCTAGAGTCATTCCCAGATACTTTGCCTCATTTGCAAATGGAACACGAGCGGTATTAAAAAAAGCGGGTAGTCTATTTATTTTTTTATACGTAAAGTCCACGTGGACTGACTTTTGTTCATTGAGCGCTATTCGCCATGTTTCCGTCCACTCATTAACATTATTAAGAGCATTTTGTAATTTAAATGTAGCTTCGCTAAGCGTTTTGCCTACTGCAAGTATTGCAAACGTGGCTACGATAGTGTCTTCTGTTTGAGGTATATCGCGTGTAAATAAAAGGTACAGGACTGCACCAAATACACTTCCTTGTGGTACCCCAGCCACTATTTCTTTGAAATCAGAATAGTCATTTCCGTGTCTTACACGAAAAAGTCTTTCATTTAGATATCCGTTTAGAATGTTAAAAAGTCCTTCAGGCAGAACTTGTGTAAATTTGAATTTGAGGCCTTCGTGCCACACCTAGTCAAACGCCTGCGACACGTCCAAAAAGACTGTCGAACAGATTTTCTTTTCTTAAAGAGCTCTCTCAATTACGTCAGTAATTCCATGCACTTGATCAATTGTCGAATGCTGATCCTGATCTGAAGTATGATTAAAATCAAAAAAAGTAGTTTTTTGAAAAATTACGGCTCTTCTGTTTTTTAACTTAGTAGGTATATCATAATCTATTTATGATTTATTTACACGGCGTTATTTTTCTCAATAATTTGAACAAAGGTCTCAACTTCAGGTCTCAATAATGCAACCTAAGAAAACTCTTTACATTATCTTCTCCAATCTCCATTAAGGTTGTTTTCGATGCCAAAATGTCTTCTTTTATCTTCAACAAAAGAACTAGGTAGGTACCTAATTGATCAAAATATTGTTGGCGCACATTTAAAATTTAATTTTGAAGCAAAAAATATTTTGTTTTTTGTCTCTAGGTATTTAAAAATGTTCGCAAAATCTTAAAATGTCACACAATTTTTTGAGTGGCGTTCAACATTTGTTTGGTCGGGTTGAGCTCACACTAATAGCGTAGAGACCTAGCTACGGCTGTGGACGCCAAAATAAGACATTGCCTTGTATAGACAGTTCTTCTCTAGATGCTGTCATCTGTCATCGCGGCTTTGAAAATGTGTTGGGTAGGTATTACGAGTAATTTTAAACTCTTGGGATTTCCTAGATGTGCAGTAGTGCAAATATTTTGTCAATGGTCGAATTTTCCTGACCTAGAGCCACACTGATATGAACCTATCAGGTTGTTGACGACTGATTTCAGGCACTTACAGAGTATGGAAGAAAACATCTCGTATGCGATGTGAAGGAGAGTGATACCTCTTTAATTGGTTCTGGTCCACAAGACGCTATTCTTCTGCCAAGCGAAATACCACCTAAAATTTAAGTGAGCACAATTTTGTCAACTTTTGAACCAATTTTAATGAAATCGGTCTCATAATTGTGAGCTCTCTTTATGTGTTTAGGCTATGTTTACCCTAGAATGATTTGCCGTCGGCAAAACAAACTTTGCTTTAAATTTTAAAAAAAAGTAAACTTTACAAAACCCAAAAGTAGGTACCTACATAAAACCTATCAGCTCCATTTTGAAATTTGAGATAAATTCCAACATCAATGACATATTTTCTATCCATCAAATGATGCCTCAAGAAAAAAAAAACTCTGCTTTCCCATTGGATTACGTCCTCTCGTGTCTCATTCACGAGAAACCCATTTGTATCAGTGTATGCGGGCGACATTTTTTTTTTTTGAGTTTATAGGTACCAAAGAATCTAACTACCTAGCTATAACCTATCTTTATACACATAGCTACTTGGAAAAGATAAAATTATATACATAGGTATATAAAATGACAAAAATACAAATTTTGTGATTTTGTCACCACATCCAATGTCCCAATTGGTTGAAATAAAATATTCCCAAACCATACATAGAAGTGCTTGTGTATAGAGTGCCATTTCTGTATAATATAATATACATCCGTATTACCGTCTCCCTCTACATCCTATATATCTGTATCTTTAAGATGAAAAACAATATTCCCAACTGGTCACCAAGTCGCATGTCACCAAATAAAAAAGTCCTCTCTCTCTCTTCTGGTGTGTGTTCGATAGGAACCATTGCAAGCGACTATGATGATACAAATCGAAAAGTGTCGTCCCACAAAACGGCGAAGTAAACAACACACATAGATACGAATACACCAGCTGGATTAATGTGTGTGTGTGTGTTTGAATCTGTGTATATTGAGAAAATAAAAAGATACACACATTCACAAAGTGATTGAATTTCAATGCAATAATTAAAATGATTTCAATTTCTCTCTTAAGAGAGCAAAGAGAATGAAACTTGGTGAAGTAATTCAGTTCAAAAGAAAATCTACCTTACCGACGGACGTGTCGAACAATCTATTTACATTTTACATAGATACAAAAATGTTCTCTTTAATGCACAGGTAGAGAAATAAAGTAAACAAAACTCTTGAGAATCTCAAAAAAAATTGTCCCTTTCACGAGATGCGTTTATAGAAATTGTGAATGTTAGAATGAAACAGAGAGATTTATTCAAGTGTTGAGCTAATGGATAGATACTTTTGTATCTTTTTTTATTTTCTTCCTATATTCTCTCTCTCTATTGACACAAGGAAAAAAAAGTCATTTTTGATTGTGACAAAAATAAATTCAATGTGTGTACGGGTAGATGTATCTTTCTGTTCTCAGATACAATTTGTATTTATGCGTATGTGTGAGTTTGTGTTGGGTGGAGATGGAGAATTTTTGTCACTGTCGTTTATTTCTGTGAGGTTGACTATGGGATTTAACTTTTTGTTGTTGTTGTTATTGTTTTTTTTTTCTTATTTTTGTTGTTCGGTATCTTTTGCCATAGAGTGTATATCTATGTACTTCTTAATGCGCCTGAGGAGTTTTAGGATAGGATGACGAAACGAAAGACGTTTGTGGGCAGTTGCGTTGAACTTGTCGTCTTGTGCGTTTCACAGTGTTGTTGGAGACATAGAAATTGTCGCCAAGTAAATTTAATTTGTCAACTTTGGTTATACATTTACCTATTTAGTATATTTTGTTGTGTATAGTCTTCTTACGATATAGTAATCTGTTTTACGTGGGAGAATTTATTTAGTGTGATTGTTTTGGAAAAATATTTTGAACTTTAATAACCTGTGCTTTGAAAAAAAAAAAAAATTATGAATTTTGGAGAACAATTTTATAGACATTTCTTGTGAATTATTTTAAAGTGATTTGAACTGTATTTTGCAAAAGCAATAAACAAGTGGCACAAAATTTTGTACAAAAACAAAAGAACCTTCCTATCTATGCAGCTTGCTTGAACTTTGAGAATGATTTTGACCAAAAGTCAAGAGTGCTAAAGACAAATATTAAAAATAAATAAGAACTTTTGATAAAAAATATAATTGTGTACCCACCTAAACATCCCGACGCAGAAAACTACAATCTGGATTTGTTTTGAATTTTCGTTTTTGAGAACCTTGTGAAAGATCTGATACCTGATATTTTCTTCTGAGTTGGATCATTTTTTCTAAAAATTGTAAGTTTAAACTTATTTTAAGGACAAAGATTAAATAAAAAAAAAAAATTGATAACTAATCCTACCTACCATGATAAGGGGAGCCCATTTTTAAATTTAAAATTTTTAAAATATTACCGACGGGAAATGCAAAGATGGACAAATTAGGTACAAACAAATTTATTTGAAACTTTAAGGTACCTATCATTTATAATTTATATTCCTAGTGGGAAAGTGAATTTTGGATAAGTAAATTAAAGTTTTGGAAAAAAAAACTGTTTGAATGGCTCGGCTCAGTGTGTTTTTAAGATTCTTTTTTTTTTTTTCTCTTAGAAGCAATATAATTTTGGCTCTCGCTATTGGTTTTATTAGGAACCTACCTATTTATTGGTTTCTTGTTGATAAGGGTACTTTCCTAGATAGTCTTTCCATAAGTTTTGGTTTTTCTTTCATAGATTACCTAAATACCTATAAGAACATTTCCTAAAAGCTTCTTTACAATCACTTACGAGTATAAGTACAATAAGCTAAAAACAAGGCTCAGTTTGATTTTTGAATCATTGCATTCAAGGTTACATACAAGCGTCAAAAAATAGAGAACTTTACTTGGATAAAATCAAATCAGAAATATCAAATTCGTTAATGGTTCATAAATACTTAGATTCTCGAAGACAAACACCTCGACCAGGAATATCCAAAAGTAGGTACAGTATGAACTCGATTTACGCAACCCTCGATTCGTGCAACTCCACGATTTTCGCAACACTAAATTTGTAGTACGTCTTGGCTCTATAATATTCTTTATGTATCATATATTAATTTTTGTATAGATTTCGAATATTTAATTTTCATATTTAATAAAAATATGTTCAATAATAATTGTTTGTTGTTGTTTCACTAAAGTTTTTATCATAACATAACTTGTATCAAAAAAAAATTCAACCCAGTAAATGCAACAAACTCAGTTATTGCAACTCCCCCAATTTCTTTTAGTTGCGTAAATCGAGTTTGTACTGTAACTGTATGTGAATACGAGTAGGGTGGTGAGCAGTGGCGGCACGCATTTGTAGAAAACCTTTGCGGAAGCAAAAGTGGATGGCCAGGGAGTTATAGGAATAAGGAAAAAATCAATGTTTGTGACTCATTAGAAATAATCCTGAGATGAGAGCCTTGCCATTGAACGATTATAGGAATTCTTCTCTAAAAAAATAAGACTTGTTCTACAGTTTTTTTAAAAATAAATTTTACTAAATTAATATTGTTGCCAATAAATGAAATCTATTGTACGTTTATGCTAATCGACAATTTTGTCGATTGATAAAAAGAAGAGATACCTACCTACCTTTCTACATTAAATAGAATGATAAAGTAAACATAACGAAGTATCAAGAAGACAAGAAGAAAATATCAGTCTTTTTAATGGCAAATTAGATAAACCAACCATGGAAGTGCCACAAAGCTCTATTTTCGCTAGCCAGGAGGTCATCGCTAGGGCTGTCCACGATACCAAACCATTTCTTTAAATATCGTCTCGGTATCGTCAGAGGCAAACAAATTCAGTATCGGCTCGGAATCGTTATCGTTATCGGTCTCGTATAACTCAGTCTCGTTTGGTCTCGTATAACAAAGTCTCGTCTCGGTATCGGTATCGGTCTCGTCTGGTCTGGTTTCAGTCACAAAAGAAAAGAAAATCCACGATTTGGTTACATGTCCTTGATCTTGTAGTTGAACTCGCTTGGTATTTTTAAGATTTGTAATAAAAAATCATTAGGTCGGTATATCTTTTGAGTAAAGTTTTTTATCGTTTCAACAATATAAAGAGCTTGTTAAATAATTTTTAAGTTTCCGATTAGTTAGCCGAAACATAAATTCTGCGTCAAAACTCAAAATATCAAAGCAGAAAAACAATGCTGTTACAAAATTATTGGAGCCATTTACCGAGGAGGAACCAAGATAAAAAAAATATGTGAGGCAGTTGGTGGATTTCACTTAAGTCATTTCTTCCACCTAAAAAAATCAAATCTGAAAATTTCATCCAGATGGTCGGTTTCAGAAAAACAAATCGAAGGAAAGAAATGTGGCGGTATCGGTCCCGTTAACTTAGTCTCGTTTGGTCTCGTATAATAAAGTCTCGTCTCGGTATCATTTCGAATTCCTTGGAGCTGGTATCGTCTCGGTATCGTTTTGGTTTCCGATACCCATACCAAACAATACCGAGCCTTTTCTTGTATCGTGGACAGCCCTACAAGGGCTAAGCAGTATCAAGTAATTTAAGGAACTGGTATACTCTTAAATTGCAGGCTATTCTGAGAAAAGCATTGAGATTATGTCAAACAGACTTGACTCCAGCAAACAAATCGAAGTTCAATTAAGAGTGGTTTGAGTTGATCAGAATAATCCTGAGCTCATTAAAGCTGACGAATGGCCTCTCGGAAGTTCTGATTTGAATTTGCCAAGATTAAGTCAAATCTCATGATTTATACCTAACCTACCAATTTCAAGGAAATGCCATTTAGCCTTTCGGGGTAAACAATTTTAGTAGATCGTATAACTTATAGAATAGAATAGAAGTTGTTCAAGGTCATGCATCATATATCACACTTATCCAATAAGGTATTAACATTGAAACAGCGAAAAATATCATTGGTGTAGTTATAGTTATTTTGCAAGTAATCAAACTCAGCCGATGAGTGGTGGAGCTAGGACTGTCAGATAAAATTTTCTCAATATCCGGACATCAGTAAAATGTTGTGTCTTTACGCCATATTAAAAAAAATCTTTATTTCTAAGATATTTTCTGTTTCCTTTTAACTAAGTAGCTAAGCCTTCCTTTTGCAAAAAAAATGACCAATCTTAAACTCCGGTAGATCGCAAAAGACTGTTCTAAGCTCCAGAAAAAATCGAGCGAGTTTGATCTTCCATTACAAATAATTACCAGCTTGCATACGATCGGTTCGGTCTTGAATGTAAAAAAAAGTTTAAGGCAAGGCGACACGCTTCCCTGTGACTTCTTCAATATACAACATCGTTCTTGAATGAATAGTGTAAAATTCTAACGTCAACATTAGACAAACAATTTTTTAAAAAGTCCGTCCAAACTCCAATTACTTACGCCGCCGACGATACAAACTTAATCGATCGAACTAAGCATAACGTTAGTGGTGCCATGCTGCCATCAAAGACACCCAGCTGTGGGACGGAACGTCACATTCATAGACAGCTATAATTTCGAGGTGGGTCAAAGACTTTGTCTACCTAGGCTCCGCTATCAACTCAGTGATTAATATCAGCTAGCGCTAATATCAAACGAAAAATTACTCTTGCTGATTGCTGCTTCCTTGGACTAAGAAGGCAAAACGCTCTCTCAAGCATCTAAAGTGTCCCTGTTTAAGAGACACTTATGATCCCGGTCCTGATGTATGGTGCAGAGGCATGAACAGGAAACTATTAAGGGTGGATGTGAGACCTGAGACAAAAATTCTGCAGGTGATTTTTGGTGCCATCTGCATAGATGATGGGCAATGGAGAAGAAGACACAACAATAAACTGTATGGATTTTAAGCGACCTCAACATAGCCACAAAAAAGAAAAACCAACGCCTGAGGTGGCTGGGTCATCTCCGGGAAAGTCTTTAAATCCAACCCTGTGGGACGTGGGACGTCCCAATAGAGCAGGAAAACGTTACAGTTGGTGCACGTTACTGGAAGAAGACCTTAACAAACTTGGCTTAAGCAACTAGATAAGGGATAAGATATCCCAACTAGAGTGATTAAAAGGAAAAATGACCTAATAACGAAAGCAAATTAATAACTCCTGGACTACCAGGAACAACTCCGTTATCCCTAGAAGCTTATGGCCTAGAATTAATGAAAAGAAAACTCAGAACATTTTCTCGCTGAGTAAAAAGAAAGAATGAACAATGGTCACCAGACTGAGTGTACTCGCACCCCATTTCTGTAGGAGCTGTCAGGATGTCGAGGGAATAGAAACCATTAAGCACCTGCTCTGCGATTGTCCAAACCTCCAAACAAATCACATCCGCAATTTTGGAAACAGGTTTGTTGGAAAACTAAATGATCTAGTGCTGGTCTCAATGGCAAACCTGAGAAAATTTATAAAAAGTTTAGGCTAATTCGCAAAGGAGCCAGCTTATGTGAACCAATTGTAGGTTAGGAGTATCTCTGCTTTGTTTCTTAAGGGGATCACAATGAACCAATAGGCCCCCGTCTATAAAACTTCCCCTGTGATGTGCACGCCCCTCCTAGCCTAATACAACTAAGCGTTCGAAATTGGAGACAGCTAGTAAGAGACCAAGTTAACTGGAAGAAACTTGATGATTGAGGCCCTGTTACACCCCGGACGGTAGAGGCTTTTTTTTTAAGAATTTCGACAAATTCCGTCTATGGGATCATGCGTGTTCATAGGTATTTATGCACCGCTAAAAAATAAAATATATTACTTGTGGAAAAAATCTTTTCTCAGCCCGGCTTCTATCAGGAACACATTGTTCTTAAAAACCGTTTCGAAATCCTGATAAAAGCTCTAAATCAAGAATCAAATCGACCACTTTCCGGTAGTAATTCTCGAAAAGTGCAGGAAAACTTAAAAAAAACTTTATCGGCTCGTAATAACATGTGGATTCCCATAGAGTTTTGCGCTCTGTCCTGCTAAAATTAAACGTCTTCCAAGCTCATACCATCAATTGTTAGACTAAACAAAGTTAACATCGTTCGGCAGGAACGCAATCCATTAATTGAAACATTGGAAACAGCTATATTTTTGGATCCAAAAAATTAAGTTCAATCACACTACCAAGCTCATTAAAAAACCACACCAAACTGTCGCACAATTATTGTCAAACTGTCTCTCTTGGGTTTTGGGAACACCATAAGCGAGAATTTAGAAATTTTTTTACAAAATTCATGGCCTTCTTCATTCATTCCCTAAATTCCCAGTACCAAATCCACCAATAAGAACATTTCGTTAATTGTAAACAAAAAATTAGGTATTCTCTTCCAATGTTTGACCTCTGTTTTAGGGAACTATGCCAAAATGATTCTCCCCTGATTCGTCTTTAACCGCTTTATTTGAAAACGCTTCCTTTCCATGTTTTATTGTGTCTTTTTAAATTTGACACCCAAATTGGTTTCTTGAAGTTTCCAGCGAATTGAAAGTGTCTCGATAGCTCATTTAGCAACCGTCTCCTTGCTCTATATGTTCTCAACCTCCATTATGTTGTTATATTTCTTTTTTTTTAATTTTTACAATTTTCGTGCTCAAAGTTAAAATTATAGCAACACCATGTTTTGTTTTTAAGGTTGGCATTTCCGTGCGTTTTGCTTTTGCAATTGGGTGCAATATATTATTATTTTAATAATTCTGCATTGTTTTGTTTTATATCAAATGCCTCACTTAACCTCCACTCAAGCGTCTCAATTAGATGTCCGTCAGTCGTTTTTAGAGCTGATGGTCTTCTATACCAAAACCTCTTTAGGTATTACAATATGAATCCCAAATAAAACCATTATAAAATTATTTTTTCTTGTATAAAAGTGAAAGTGAATCTAAAATTATGAACAAAATATAAATCCACAAACACCAAACGCACAATATCGCATCTAGTAGAGCAGACACTAACTATATATGGAGACCTTCAACGCGTCAAGCGCAACTGAACAATAAACCCATGAAAAAACATAAAACAAAAAATTAAAACAAAACAAAAAAAAAAACTAAATAAAAGATATACGAGGTCAACTCTAAACAAACTTCATCTAACACGCACCATTTAGATGTCAAATTTTATGAACCCAAACTAAGAAAAAAAAAAAGTCTTGTCAAAATTTCAAACCAATAAAAAACGTCACAGACATCATGACACAATAGAATGGCTTTTAAAAGCCTTTTAAAGTGCTTTTGGCCCTTTTTTTTGTGTGTGGTGAATTAAGTGTGTGGGAAAAAAGAACTAACCAAGAAATAATTTTATAATTAGGTTAAAAGCAATATTTTAAACAAATTGATACTTTTAGTTTTTTTTCAGTGTTACTGGACTGCCCAACATACCAACTTACTTACATTAAATGTTGGACATTTTGTCTAATTGTGCCCTAGTCTCCCTGAATTAAAAGAAAAGCCTAGTTTTGTCTCATCTTGAGACTCATTTAATTGCTCCAATTCCCATAGACTCACTCGCATATGTGAGTCTCAGCATCAACTTAAAATTACCTACTAAAAGTCATATGGAACTTAAACTTATAGACTTGAAGAAACTGATGGCCAATGACCGACAATCTCAGCTCAAAAAAAAAAAAAAACACAAACAAAACTGCTAGCTGGCTACTGGAATTAATTTTATGATTTTTCAGTTTGAGTTAAAACGATTTTTTGTTTTGTTTTTTGTTTTAATGGAGACGATACGTCGCGCAAGATTCCATCAATGAGCTTCTCTACTAATGGGGTGAAAGATAGGAATATACAATTCCAGTGAGTTGAGCGAGGTTTTGATCGTTAAATAATCGTGCTGTGTATCTTTCCCCCGGCAGTCATCTATAAGAAGACACGTTAGGTTTAATTTGTCGTGTTTTCGTGCCTCTACTTTAGCAAAAAAAATAAAACATCGCATCTAGTATAATGAAAAGCACCAAAGGACTTCATCATCGGTTGAACCTATATAAGTACGTATAACGAAGTACGAGTATCTGTAAATGTTTTTATATTGTGTGATGTCTTGTCTAAATACTAGCTCTCATTAAATTGTAGAGGTATCCTAAAGTTTTTAGTAGATACAACTAGCGTTCTGTGTCGTGTAGATTTTATTACAACCATTTATACCTGCCAACATCTTATACCATAGACTTGAATTTTAAGATCAAAAAATAACAACTGTGCGCAAGTAGCTATAGGACAAAAACACCAACTTGTTTTTTTTACCTATATCCCATGAAAGAGTTGACAAAACATTTAAACTTATAAAGCCTAACTAACTAACTAAAATGCTCAGATATCTGTGGGGAAGCCTGTAGTTTTATTTTTATGAGCCATGTTCGAAAATCAATTTATGTTTATACATTTTTTTAAGAATGATTGAAATCTATAGAAGTTAAGTCGTCAGCTTTATATATGTATCTAAGCAATTATATTACTTAACTAGAAGCTAGGTTTTGAAGAGCTCCATGAAAGTTTGTTTTATTGAAGCCAAGGTGTAGTTTAAAACGAAGTTTCGTCTTGTGTCTCAAGTAGACTTACCTACTTTAAGGAATTCCGAACATTTTATTAGAGTAATGTGTAACTCTTAACCGACGGAACATTGACATCATACCCACCCAAGGGCGTACGCAAGGGGAGAGAAGGGGGCAGGTAGGGGTACTTGTCAACTGCAGTCAAATTTTCCTTAATTTAAAATAAGTTTTGGTAGGTTCCTTATTCTAAGGTTTAAAACTTATGACAAAAATCAGATTGTAATCTAATAATGTCCCTCTTCCATCATACAACTTTGGTCAAATATGTGACTTCAGAAATGATAAGTTCAACTAAAATAGTAGCCTTTGGACAGTTTTTTTATCAAGAAGTCTGTTTTTTTTGGGATGAGTTGGAACTTTTGGTATTTTGAATTTTTTCTGTGTGTTGAATTGAGGGCTGCAGAAATAAGTTTCCACTTAGCTTAGCTTTCCAGTATTCCTATAGGTTTTAAGTTAGGTTAGATATTCGGTAGAAAACACAATTTTTCTGACAGTAGATCACAAAATATTTTTCTTACTTTGCCAATTTATCAGTTTTATAAAAAAATTGTTTCAATCGCAATCAAAAAATTTATATATTTTCGTCACCGATATGACACTTATGAATTAATGAATCAATTGAACATAAATTCAGTCTATGTTTATGCGTAATAACCATCAAGCTGTCCTAAGACTTAGATAAACTGCAAAGCTTAGTTATACTCAATTGATTCATAGCGTTATAAGTGTCACATACGTAACGAAAATGTGTAAATTTTTTATTGTGACGGTATTTCAATTTTTATAAAAGTGACAAATTAAGGAAATTTTTGGATCAATCGTCCGACAATATCTTATTTATTTATAAAATTATGTCAATGTGATTTTTACTATGTCACATTCGTAACATTGAGTTTGAATTTCATTACCAACCTAATTTTTCTGTTTTTCATTTGGATTTTTGTTGTTTCTATAGAAACGGTCTTTTCGGTAAAAAGAAATTTCTTTCGTTAAGAAATTTAGTCAACTTTTAATGGAGGCTTTCCGATGAGAAAATCTTTATTTTTTGAGGAGATATATGTAGGTACCCATACTCACATACTTTCTAAGTAAATATTATAGATACTAATGATGACGGTAATTCTTAAAAATAATAATACACTGTACATGCGCAAAAATCATACTTTGTCGCATACGTAACATTAAGTTGTCACACCCGTAACAATTGCATATACATGAAAAATACTTTCATTGCTTTGTTTTTCATTTCTGAACTGGCATTGAAGATCGAATTTATCGGTAAGCATTTAAAACGTTGAAGTTGGTTATAGTCCCACTCCCGCGTAGTGTTGATTTTCTGATTTGTGTTTTAGATTCATACCTAATCCATGTGCATTATTTTACAACACATGAGAATAAGATCATCAAGTCACAAACCACCAATTTTTTAGGAAAACAACAAAAAATAGATTTAGTTAGCACCCGTAATAACAAGTTGTCACTGCCGTAACAATTTCAAACACAAAGTTATGAAAACTTCGTTTAACTAATCTAGTATTGAACATTAGATAGCCCATTAACAAATCACTTGACTAAGAATTCACTACATCCGTAGCGCAAGTGTGTATCATGCAATAAAATCATACTTGGTCACATTTAGTCTTTATGCAATAGTTTATTACACATTTACATAAGATGAACTTTTTACAAATCACCAGTTTTCTAAAGTCATACCGGTAACAAACTGAGAACGTGTTTGTAGGTTGCAGCTTGTTATAAGCTCACTACAACAAAAAATACCTGAAGTGTTGAAAAAAAAAAAATGCGTTAAAATTATTCCGTTTCACATCCGTAACTTTAAGTTGTCACATCCGTAACAATTTCATGCATACAAAATATATTCATAGCATTATTTTTCATTTTTGTTGAAATTGAAGATTGAACTTTTCGATTTGAAAAAGAAATATGTCGCAAATATACCTAGTTGTGAACTTAAAAGTTTTGTACTTTAAAGTTTATTTAAGAAGAAGTTTTAGCCTCGGGTAGTATTTATTTTATGATTCTTGTTATAGATTCATAACGTAGTCTATGTGTATTATTTTACACCACCTGAGGATTAGATCAACCAGGCACAAATAAAGTTATAGTTAATAGCATCCCTTATATTGTCACACACACTTGTCACATGCGTAACATTTTGTAGCACAAACTAGCTTCATATATCACTGTCTATCATTTTTTATCTGGTGTTAAATAAAAGATAGCCTATTAGTAAATCAATAAATTTTTAAGGTCACACCACAACACACTTAACGCAAGTGTACATTACGCGTAAAAATCAATGTAGGTACTTGGTCACACTTCATCTATACCACATAAATATTCTCAAATCGCAAGTTTTCCATGGTTATACACCCGTAAAGAACTGGTAATGCAATAAAATTATTACTTGTCACATCCGTAACATTAACTTGTCACAGCCGTTATATTAACAAACTAAAGTTTTGGATAGTTTCGTTCCTTACTAGTATTTTTACGCCGGTATTAAAAACCGGCTTTCGGTTAAATATTTGAAAAATAATATGTCATTTCCTGGCAGTATTGACACATTCACAAACAATTTTTTATAATTGATGAATTAGGTCTAATACATCAATTATTACTAATTAAATGTTTAAAGGTCACATACGTGAGGTAACTAATGTTTTTGTGCCAACAAACAACCCGTAACATAATATTGTCACATACGTAACAATTTCATATAAAATGTTTGTATTGTCTTACATCAGACTTAAGTTAAGAAGTTAATTTGAAAAAAAAATTGACATAAAACAAAACTTCCTAGGTTCATAAAATGAACATTAGATTTACGCTTTTCTAGGGTCACACATCCACCCATCCCTTAACCCTTTTAAAAACAATTTATCTTTTCTTATTTAGGACATCATTGTTTATTTAAGTATTTTTATTATAAAAAAATCTCTTGGGATTTCACTCAACTTCTAAAATATAAGGAGCAGGTTTCACTTTCACAATCGTAACAATGAAAACACCCACATATCCTTAGAAAAATTATATAAATAAAATATTCCAAGAAAAATCTCTCTGTGACAAAAAAAATTCCTTGTGACCTTTGATTTATTTGCAGCAAAGATTTTATAACCATCGATTGAGGAAGGTTTTATTTGTTTGTCTCTCTTGTTCCGTCACTTCAATGCCGACAAACATTGATGTGGTTGCAAAATGCTTTCGGTTCATGGCCATAATGTCGCGGTATTTTGCAAAAAAAAAAATCATAATCTTTCCAAAATTAAAAAAAAAAAAAATTAGTTTTAGATATACCACAAATCTCCCCCGTAAAGAGCTCAGTTTTTCATTAAACCCACACTGAGCCGATAGGGCCGCCAAAGCCAGCAACAAAAAAAACTTATGACCACAACCAAAAAAAACATAATTTTTTGACAGCTGAATGTCATGCGACCACGACGACGACGGTCATCTGGCACTGGTGTGACCAATTTTTCTTTCCTGTTATAGGTATCTTTTGACTAATATATTTTTTTAAGCCATCATGCCATGATTTAACTCTTTAAATATGAGATGTAACCTATATAGGTTAGGTACTCTCGCACGCATAAGGTTCTCAACATTTTGAATTATGGCTTTTTGAAGATTTATTCATTCATAATGTCCCTTGCGGGTTTTTTGTATTTTTATTATTATTTTTTTTTTGTAATCCTTTTTTGATCCTTTTTTTCCGCCTTCAAATATTATCTTCGTTTCTTTGGAATCCATTTAGGGTGGGCTTTTCTCATACCTAAATGCGGCGATACGATTCTTGGAGATTATGTGACAATGCTTTATGTCCCCGAGGGGAGACTTTATAACTTTTGAAGACAACGATGACGACAACGGACAGCAGTTTATTTTTTTTTTTTTTAAGTTCTGTGTTCCAACTACTCATTTCGATCGATTTTTACGATCGTTACCTGGATTTATAACCACATATAGAATTTACACTGAGGGTCGTGCGATGAATGGACGACACCAAAGGTATCAGATCCAGGCTGTACCAGAGGAACAACAACAACTACCTATATATTATTATTATGGTTTTGCTTGTGATGCCCCAAAGTGTCCTCGGTCTGTTCGATGGCAGGCTATTACACCACCTTACTATATCATAGCAAGGCAATCTCAAAGAGAAAAAAAAAGTTATATTGCGCATTGCATGATGCGCTGTAGGTTTTTATTCTTTTCAAAAAAAGATTGAATCTTTTGTTTTGTCGTCTTGTGGAGCTGCTGCTGTACCCTATACTCTGTACCTATACCATCTTTCCATGATGTGGTGTGAAAATACTAAGTTTTATTACCCACTTAAAGTCACAAACAACAACAACCAGCATCACCCATAGCTTATACCTCTACCTATCATCATCTCATATAGAAGTACGGGTTGATCCTGTTTTATTGGATAGTGTGAGGATCCGCTTAATTGCACTTGTTTTTGTCGTTTGAAATGGATTTTTTTTCTGAATTCATTTTATAGCGATGGTACTGTAAAAAGTTCAAGGAATTTTCGTCTTTTTTTTCATTCATTTCAGTCAGTCACGCAAGTGCAAGGTCTTCCCGGATTTTAAGGAATTTAATAAGTATCGTTAATGTGTTGTTGTATATGTGACCTAAGATTAGGAGAGTTATGGTGTTCTCTGCGAAGGACGTAATATTGATGCTGATAGGAAGTGTGAAACGGTTGGGTTAAAAGAAACTTCATCACAGTAATTAGGATCATAAAAGATAAAAATAGAGAATTCTTAGGAAAATCGTTATAAAATTTGTTTGATATGAACAAAATATGCGTCTCTAGCTTAACCAAAACAGAGTATGAACCTCTAAACGTGTTCTGTCGTTTATATTTATATCTGATGCGGATACGGAAACCTTGACCTCGGTCGATGATAGTTAGATAAATATTTCTACCATTATTATTGGGATGATGACTGCAGTAAATTGTATTATATCCTTCTATTCCTGGTGACTTACAACACAAACAAAGAAGGTTGAGACTTCTAGGTCTCCAAATTCTGCGGCATCAGAACCAAATATTTTGTATTTTATTTCATTCATTGATTGAATGAATTTATTCATTATTATTATTAAAATATAAAAAAAAAAAAAATAAATAAATTTAGTGGCACAACAGCTCGTGGAGAACCAGGGCATAGTGACTTACAACTCTCAACCATTCATGTGTGCGTGTTATTGGCAGGAATAGATGGGACCTACAATTTTTGCCGGGTCCGAACGGCTAGATGAGAAGCACTTACTCCTAACAAGTATACTCTTGGAGGATTTTTCGATTCCTCGCAAGAGGCAGTACCACGGAAAATTATTTCTGTTTTTAAGTGACAGCGGCTGGGAATCGAACCCAGACCTTCGGCATGACCGTCCAACGCACTAACCCTCATGCCACGAAGTACCACAAAATTTCATTACAACTTAAAAATACGTTTTTAAAGAGAACAAAAATATTCTAATTAATTTAAAAATTTATATATTAAAATGCCTGCTTTGGCTGGCTCTGCATTCGGCTATCCTATCAACACAATTTTTCATAAAATTTTTGGCCCTTATACTTATATCAATAGATTGTTCGTATGGCATCGACCTTTAATGATGGCACTCCACAAAAAAAAGTCAAACGTAATCAGCGCCTTTTGCCGGCCAAGCAACATCACCAAAACTGACTGATTAAACAGTCATTAAACTTAGGTTAATAATAAATCAATTCTTAGTCATCCAGGCTTGTAAAGCACACTGTCCCATTTTGATGGAACCACAGCTTGCCCAAGTTTAAATCCTCAATTTCTGGCCATACAAAATCAGTTATCATGGCTATGTGCGTGAAGTAAGCATTGCCATTTTCGATTTTTGAAAAAAAAGTTGTGCTATAATGTGCCCAACTTGTGCTGCCATCTGCCGTAGTTAATAAAAAAAATCTTCTAAAGGTATTGTTTCTGAAAGGTACTCATTTTTAAGCGTGAAATTAGACCCCTATTACACGATGGTTCTTTACGTCTGACTCTTTCCAAATGAAATCAGTTTTCTTTACTTCTTCGCACTCATGGAAATTCGAAAAGAAACTGACGCAAAGAATCATCGTGTACAATAGGGGTCTTAGCACCGTCATTTGCGACTTTCGAAAAAGAAAATTGTGCTGTATTGACCTCAACTTGTGCTGCCTTGTGCCGAAAATATTTGAAAAATTCGCAAATTTGCATATTTTACGAATGAAAGTTTTATATAATTTTGAGATTTTTAAAAAAAATACATAGTTGTGCTGTATTGAGTTCAGTTTTTGCAGTCACGCACCGAAAATATGCCTCGAAAACATAGAAAATTTTTGTTTTGTAATATTTACCTTAAAAAATAATCTTAGCGCAACGATGTAGTTATGTAGGACCACCATTTCGACTTTCAAAAAAAAATATATGTGTTATGTTGTGCTGATCTTGTGCTGCTTGGAAGCTGTAAATTTAAAAAAATCGCAAATTGACAAATTTTAGGGATGATTTTTTTAAATTTTGTATTTCCGTATAAATTGTGTTTTGTATTCATTGCATTCAGTGCTGTCGTAAGTTGAAAAAAATGAATAAAATCGCATAATTTCAACTTTTAAGGCCAAAAATAAACTTTGCGGAACGCTGTAGAGTAATGTTAGCACCACCATTTTCGTTTTTCAAAAAAAAAACTAATACTGTAATGTGGTGAATTTGTGCTATTTCGAGCGGTACATAAATTTGAAAAAAATTGGAAATTTGCAAATTTTACGGATAATTTTTTTTTTTAATTTTGCATTTTCGTATAAATTGGGTTAGGCTGTTTTGTGTTCATTGTGTCATAAGCTGAAGAAATAAATAAAATCGAATATTTGCAACTTACAATTTTACCCTCAAAAATAAACTTTGCGAAGCGCTGTAGCGTAATGTAAGCACCACAATTTTTGATTTACAAAAAAAAAAAAAACAAATGCTGTTATGTGCTGAATTTGTGCTATTTTGAGCCGTACATAAATTTAAAAAAAATCGCAAATTTGCAAATTTTACGGATAATTTCTTTTTTTAATTTTGTATTTTTGTATAAATTGGGTTAGGTTGTTTTCTGCTCATTCTGTCATAAGCTGAAGAAATAAATAAAATCGCATATTTGCAACTTACAATTTAACCCCAAAAATAAACTTTGCGAAGCGCTGTAGCGTAATGTTAGCACCACAATTTTCAATTTACAAACAAAAAGTTATGCTGTAATGTGGTGAACTTAAGCTATTTTGAGCCGTATATAAATTTGAAAAAAAAAATCGCAAATTAAAAATTTTACGAATGCATTTTTTTTGTAAATTTTGAATTTGCGTATAAAATAGGTTGGGCTATTTAATGCTCATTGTGTGCTGCCGAAAGCTGAAGAAATAAATAAAATCGTACATATATTTGCTACTTTTACGACTAAAAATAAACTTTGCGAAACGCAGTAATGTAATGTTAACACCACCAATTTCATTTAAAAAAAAGTTACAAATTGTCATACATTTTGGGCTATTTTGAGCCGTTTATAAAAAAATTTGTAATTTTTAAAGATGATTTTTTTTTGTAAATTTGCATTTTCGTAAAAGTGAAAGTTGGGCTGTTTTGTGCTCAACTTGTGCTGCGATATTCTAGAGGTGCAAAAGAATTCGTTAATATTTATGCAACTTTTACGGCCAAAAAACTATTAAGCGAAGAGTTTTGTTAGCATTGCATTGCCGTTTCTAATTTTCAAAAAAGTCATGATGTATAGTTTCTCAAGTTGTGCTACCTTGTGCCGTTAATATTAAATAATTTTTAAAATTGGGAAATTTTACGGATTAAAATTGTTAGAATTTGTTATTTTGTTATTAAAAAAAAATACCGCAAAAGGTAGCAAAATACGTCAAAACCTACACCAAAACTTTTCTTTTGAAGATAGAATAGTATGGTGCTAACTTCCTTCGCTTCACAAAATAGTTTTTCGGCCTTAATTGTTGCAAATATGCTTAAGTTTTTGTATCTTTTTTAGCACTTATGGCAAAATGAGCAAAAGCCATTTATTAACAAAAGCCACTAAAAAAACCACACCAAACAGTTGTGCTCACACATGGCTTTGGTATGGTCTAACTATGACAACGCCTTTCAATGTGCTAATGAATTTTTTCGCTGAGACAATGAAGAAGTTTAACAACTTTACGAAAAATATTTTTTTTGAACGTAGAAATTATCAAAATATTTAGGTATAATGAAAACAAATAATTCCTTACTTTCTTTCATAAGCTGATTGAAGTATCCAACCATGTCCTAACATAGCCAATCTTGTGGTTAATTTGAAAACTATAACGACTTATCCTCTATCACTATATATACAGTCTTAACACAATCATAAAACACACATAAAGTAAATGACAACTTAACCTCTGTCATTCCATTCAATTAAATCGCTGTTGAAAACATATGCGGTCAGCAGTAGTTGTTATTGCCTACAATCATAATCAGCCATGAAGCAGAAATAGACAGACATTCAGAGATTTCACCAAAAAAATAAAAGTCATCCTATCATCTGAAGCTGCTGGCTCCACTTAATATTTCATTTTCTTGTTTTTTTTTTGTGTTCTTTCTCAAGAGCCATCACCCTCATTTTTCACACATTCGTATACATTGCAACATAATATCATCAATCATTTTCAATTCTGGGTTGAAAGGAAATCCTCTATAAGAAGGTATGATTTTGCACAATATCCTTGCATTTCCTTTAGAGAAAAAAAAAATAAATATATTTCCCCCTTTTCACAACAATGACTATACCGAATATTTTAGCATATCTCTAAATTTTCTTTCTTTTTTTGTTGTTGTTTCCTTACAGAATCATGGAGCACATTATGTCAAGATTTCAATCGATGGACACCTCTCCACTGTCTTTCGTTCCATCACCATATCTACTACCAGCAGCTTTTGCAGCTTCATCAAAGTCACCCATGTCAACGTCATCATCATCGGCGGGATCTAGCCCGCCGACAGCATCGTCCATGCCAAAGCCCAAACGTTGGGGTTCTCCGCCAGTTAATCTAGCAGGGCAATTTATCAATCCGGCTACAGGCAAGAAGCGTGTCCAGTGCAGCATATGTTTCAAGACTTTCTGCGATAAGGGGGCTCTTAAGATTCACTTCTCAGCAGTTCATCTGCGTGAGATGCACAAATGCACAGTCGAGGGTTGCAATATGGTATTCAGTTCCAGACGTTCTCGCAATCGTCATAGTGCCAATCCTAATCCAAAACTGCATTCGCCTCATATTCGCCGCAAAATTTCGCCTCACGATGGACGAACAGCTCAGCAATTCCCACCGCTTCTCTTCCAGACACCTTTAATGCCATCGGCTGCTCCTGGTGGTGGAGTGTATTCATTTGACAGATTTGCTCCATATCCTTCATATCCACATGGACATACAGGAATGTTCTCTGGCATGAGTGCTGCGGAGATGTGCCCTTTGCCAGCGAATAGCGGAGGAAGCAGTAGTCACAGCAGCTTCAGTGATGATTACAAAATTGGTGGCTCAGATTCAGATGAGGAGTGCAGAGATGAGTTGATGGTATCGGTTGAAGAAGACGATGATGAAGACTATGGCGAAGAACTGCAAATGGCTGACGAAGAGACCGAAGAACCTCTACCCCAAGATGATAATCAGCCTCTAGATTTCTCAGTGAAAAAGCGAGCTCCCGAAGATCGTCTGAGTCCAGCAGTGACATCCAGTCCAGAGGAATCAACAGTTGTTGATATTGAATCTAATCGCCCCGTCAAACTCTCAGGAAGTTTTTCCGTCGATAACCTGCTAAGTAAGAAAATACGCACTGAAGAATCGACCGAGCCAGCAGAATTGCTTGATTTGTCAGTAAAACCACCCAAAGAACGAAAGCCAAGCTCTCCCATCCATCCGACACCAACCGTACTCATCGACCAAGGAAATCCTGCAATGTGGAATATCCTTTCCGAAGTCTACCGATCTATGCTGATGAACAACAGTCTCAAAGCGCAATACAGTGAATTACAATCAAATTCGACCATCTCTGTCTAAAAGAGAGATGAGAGAATCTCCGTAAAGGCAAGGTGTCCTATATTGTTATCCTGTTTGTTGATTTATTGTATAACCCCTGATGTAATATAAAAATATTTTAGCACATAAAATGCCTATTCATATTTACAAATCGTATCCATCGAATTACCTACGAAAGTATTAACTAGTATTCCTATATTTAACATTTACATATAAATGTATGTTTTTGTTTTTAGACTGTAAGGATGTGCAATACAAAGAAAAAAAGGGCCGTCCGATAATTTGATTATTTTTTTTGTCATCCCTGTAAATAATATTTCACATTTCCTAAAATTAATTGAAAAAAAAAGAAGTCATTAAGAAATATGTATATCCTGTTGAGAATATCACGAAGGATAATTATTGTCATAATTATCATTGTCCTTGTATAAAATTTTTATTATTTTTGTCCTATCTATCTATCGTGTTGGTACTTATTGCTTTTTAATTTGCTACTAATCTAAGTTGTTTAAGTTGTAAATTTGTATGTTTAGATAAGTAAGAAAATGTAAAGTTTATTTAAAAATAAAATGAAAAACTGATATAAACGTTAAATAAAATGAATTTATATAAATACATATATAAAAACACAAGTTTTTAATTTTTTTTTACCTCGTCATGAGAATATTTTTGTATTTTGGTAGGTTTAAATTGGTAAGCTAGGTAAATATCAGCGGAGTCCATCATATTTACAAGTCAGAAATCAGAAGTACTAATGTATTCAAAAGTCTTTTGCATTGGAGCAGGCACGATTATAAATCCACTGTCTATTTAAAATGATTCAGTGAGCGATACAATTTTGAAAATTTTAGGAAAAATGTCATGTTTTAAGAAGTTAGCAGAACATTTTGGAACTTCAGATTTAAAAATATCCCATCAAAATTTGCTCATTAATTACGTAAAAGTTAAAAAAATAAATGCATTGCTCTTTAGGCTTGTAAACTTGTAAAAAATGGTCTCAGCCCCCCCCCCCCGAACATTTTGAGGTATTTGTAAATGTATTTAGGATTTTGTCCGTTTTAGTATGTTTATAGTCAAATTTCTGCGGTCATTAATAATAATGTTCAAAACTTTCACGTAGTACATAATTTTTATTTTTTTAAAGAGCCATAGAAAGGTACCTACCTACCTTTATCACTTCTTAAGTCAGCTTAAAATGAAATTCAAGAATCATAATTGATTTCCTTTTTGTAGATTCTGATTCCTTCAATTCAAGCCAAAAATTAACGAAATTTTAACGAACTTCAATTAAAAAAATAAATTGGACAATTTTAAGTTTAAAGGTTTAGTTAATTCATGCTATGGTAGACATGATGCCCTAAGCAACAATGATACACAGACTTCTTAAAATTATGGTGAAACTAGCGGTTTCGACATGCACACCGGAAATAACTTTTTAACAACTAAATGTCTAAAAACTTATCCAAGAAATTCTCCTGATGAAGATAGACTACGCAGGGATGGCAAACTTTTTTAGAGCCTCGTGCCATTTTTAAGAAATAAATTATTTTAAATGCATTTCGTCAGCTTTCTGTCAAAACCTCATAAGTCTTAAAATGCCATTTTAACGTGTTTTAGATCAAAACAAATCACTGAATGAAAATATCAATGTCTCGCAAATGTATCTTGGTTTCTTTTGGTTCCGTCAACCAGTTTCAAAACCTTTTACGGTCTAAGAATCCGATTTTATTAACTTTCAAACGGATTTTTTGTGTCTTCAAATCAATATTTCAAAACCGACTAACGAGGTTTTGACAGAAAGCCGACGATATGGCATCATGACAAAATTCAGTCCGTTTTTGAAAACGTCTAATTAAAGTTATTTTGATTGTCATTTTTAGACGCAGATACTGCGATTGTCGAATGAGCAATCGTCCTTTTTGCACAAAATGGGTTTTGTCAGTCATTTTTTTTTTGCAAACGCATTTGACGTTTACAGCGAAAAAATTCTCTGGCTTTCCAATATTTTGTTCATCAACTGGTTTTTTTTATTGCTTAGCTGCAGCGCAGATTATGTATTCCAACTTTATTTCCTTAGCAAATTGCATTATTGAAAGCAATGCTGAAGCAGTAAAATTTGTATTTGCGTTTTCGAACAGAGAAGTTTTTTACAGTTTGCGTTGGTTGAAGAACATTCTATAAATGCGTTTTTGACGCAAATCAAGTTCTTGAAAAGAGCAACAGTCTCGATCTAGTTTTCTTGTTACTAATAGGAAAACGAAATAATTTCCAAGTGCATAGCACTTTATTTGTGAATCTAAACATAGTTATTGATTTTTTAAAACTATAATTTTTAAGAAATATGTACATAAAACAGTTTCTCAGGATAGATGACTTTTTCAAACCGCTATAAGAAGAAAACTGAGCTCGATGAAGACAGCTGATGCTGCCACTCAAAGGTAATCGAATTTCTCCATTGATGACGTGCCCGTAATATTTCATTACGTGCCACAATTGGCACGCGTGCAATTGGTTCGCCATCACTCACTACAGTGTTGGTGTTTATGTCAAATTCATTGACAAATTGACACTTACACGGATGAAGTTATGTTATAGAAAGTGTTTTTTATGGGACTGAAATAAAAGGTTTGACTTTTAAGCCCAGTTTACAGTATGTTGTAATTTTGTAGTTCATCTCATACATTTTTTTTAACATGCGAAAATAATAGCATAGACTTTTTTTCGCATGTGAACTAGACTTAACGACGATTTCTTATATTTTGAAATGTTACTGAAATTCTTAAAAATTTTCCTCAACATTACCTTAAATGATGAAATTTTTTTCAAAAAATTATTAAATTTGTTGGGGGGAGAGAGCAAATAATAGTCAATTTCGTCTTTTGGTTCCAACGCAACGGTTGGTTTGGTTTTCAAGTTTTGCGGAATATTGAATACCAAACAAACCGTTGAGTTACAAATTTTTGATTTGTTCAAAAAAAAAAAATAAGCATAGGAAGAGATAAAAAAAATGTACATACAGTGGAATTGTTTTTTTTTTTTTTAATTAGACTGTTATTAAAAAAATAATCAAAAAATAAGCATTTAAAAAGCTACAATTTTGGGCATTAACAGAATTAGGATTTTCTGATATTTGTTAGCTATCTTCATTCTTATTTTAGCGGAGTTTTAAATACTTGAAAACCCGTTAGAGCTACAAAGTAGGAGTTTGAGCAACAAATTAGCATTTAATTAGCTACAAATTCAGGTAACAATATTAAAAAGTTAAATTCGTGTTATTCTAGATTTTTGTCGCTTTTTTCAGACTTATTTTAGCGAAAAAATTATGAGTTTCAAGTTGGCAAAGCAGCTTTGACGAATCTAAAAAATGAATAGGTGTATAATATGCTGTTAATTAGTCGTTAACTAGTTGTGACAGTTAAGAATTTTTCGTTCAATATTTTCCATGTTTTTTGGGGAAAAACTACAGATACCTAGTGTTAATTATTTGTGACAAATCTTATTTAATCGAGCAATGTTTCCAATGTTTTTTGGGTGCTTTGCTAAGTTGATACCAAATTTGAAAAATTGATAGGTAAATAATTTATCGTTAATTATTTGTGACAGTTATGACTTTTTCATTCTATATTTTCTATGTTTTATTTTCGAGAAGCAGAAAAACTTTAAAAACTCAATATTTTATTGATTAATAACTAGTCGTTAATTATTAGTTGTGCCAAATTCATTTTCGTCGTGCTATGTTTTCTATGAATTTTTGGATGATTTGTTTTCTTCGAATGTGAAGTTAGCAAAGCAACTTTCACAAATCTAAAAAATAGGTGGGTGTATAATTTGCCGTTAATAAGTTGAGACAGTTTCGAATTTGTCGTTTAATGTTTTCTCTATTTTTTGCGTGCTTTGCTAACTTGGCATCAGATTGAAAAATTATTACCTGGTAAAGAGGTAAACACAGTTTATAACAGATGGTTAACAGCTTATTAATTTTCCCTTAATTAGTTGTGACAAATTCAATTAGATCGTGCAATGTGTTCTATGTTTTTTTGGGTCTAACTTGATATTAAGCTAAGGAAGAACTAAAAAAAAAACATAAAACAATGCATATTTAAATTCAATTTTTCACAACTAATTAATGACGAACTAACGGCAAACTATTAAGCCATAAAACATCAAGAATTAGAGAATTTTAATGCTTTTCGAGTTATCCCAGCAAACAAAGAAACCATTAAATGACAAATTGGGAACTATCATAACTCATTAATTACTTACAAATGGTAAATTATCCACGCCACAATTTTTCGATTTTTGAAAGTTGCTTTGCTAACTTGACATTCGAAGAAAACAAATCATCCAAAAATACATAGAAATCGTTGGAAAAAAAACGATTTTTTTATAACTATTTAATGACTAATTACCGACAAATTGCTGAGCAGTAAAATATTGAAATTTTGAAATTTTTACTACTTTTCGAAAAAAAAACAGAACAATAAATTCGAAATTGTCGCATCTAAAAAATAACTTATGAACGACAAATTATCCACTTACCCATTTTTCGATCTGTGAGAGTTGATTTTCTAGCTTATTGATTTCAAGTTAGAAAAGCACCCAAAAAAACATAGAAAACATTGTACGATCAATTTAAATTTGTCACAACTAATTAACGACTAATTATTGGCAAATTATAAAGCCAAAAACCATTAGGTTTAAGAAATTGCTACCGATTTTCAGCAGGGTGCTTAGCTAACTTGATATCAAGTTAGAAAAGTAGGTACCCAAAAAAACCTAGGAAACATAGAACGACAAATTCTACACTGTCATAACTAACTAATGATTAATGGACGGCAAAATATCCACCTATTAATTGTGAGATTCATCAAAATTGCTCTGCTTGATGCTCATCGGAAAATTGAATGGCAAGAAAAGTACACGACGTGGAAATTTTTGGCTTGAGCAACAAATTGAAAAGGCAAATCTTCAACACCCTTTATCGTTCAATTGCATTTACGTGTTTCGGATCTTGTTTCCAAGGTGATGGATGAGCTGCAAAATTTATCAACTTTAAAAATAACTTGAAGAACAAAGGCTTTCGTAGCAATAGGTCAACTATTGATCTGATATATCTCATCGAGCATTGGAACAAATCCTTACTAGTAAGATTATTGCGTTTAATATTTCAAAAATACTTTTTGATAGATTTTGGCATCAAGCTTTCTCAGCAAAAATACGTGTTTTCATAATTATCGATAAATCTTTTTTTTGATGGATTAGAAATGACCTTTCAGGCTCTTCAAAACAAGTTGTATATTGTATTGCACGCTTCTTAGTTCCAAATTCACAAAACAAATGCTTGTGTGCCCCAGGGCTCAATTTTGACTCCACCTTTCTTTCTTTATATTATTTTCTTTTTTTCTTATTATTTCATTTAATTGTTAAGAAACAGATGTTTAGCTCAACAAAACTTTACAAGGACAAATAAAAAGAAAAAGTTCTATTACCATTGCAAAATACTTCTAAGTTTCTTTCTTTTAACTTGAACATCAGTTGTCAGACCTACAAACGCCCATTCAAACTATCAACCTGAATCAGATCACTTTACACTATGTCCAAATGATGCTGTCCATTGTTAACGCATTCACAAAAAAGCCTGAAACACAAATCACAAAAACTTGTCCACTACAATCAACGTCAATCAAAGGTGTCTCCTGTCTCCTCTCCGCTTTGTGTCAAATTGAAAATTGCCGCAGTCTGCAACAAAACTTATAAATAAATGTGGCACCCATACCGACAGCAACAAAAAAAAAAAAAAACAAAAAAAAACCAAAATCAAATCAAATTGTCAAGAATATCTCAAGGAAAACAAAAATCAAAACCCACCAAGGCCCATCACAAAATTACCAAATTATAACCTTGCGCGCATGTCTAATAGACATTCCCACATTCAAAACGTCACAGGAGGACACAAAACCTCCCAACCTAACATAAAAGAAAGACATATTAAGAAGTAACTTTCTCACAAAACGTCGAATGCCACAGATAGCTGCGTTGTGTTCGTTGTATGAAGCTAGCAATTATATTAGGCTTGCTGAATGTGTTGCATCTCCAAATGCGATCCAGCTCCGCAGCAGTCAGCCTATCCAGCAAAATCAACGGACGACCGACATGTGAATGTGGAATTGTTGACGACAGGTGACAAAGTGATTTAAAGGCTCTGCGCGCTCGAGCTCACCTCAGCAAGTCACCATCAGGAGAGTCGCGTTTATAAAAGTCGCTCGTCCAGTTTACACCTGGGCTAAGGTATTAGAGCTCTGTGGCACTGTTCGTCCATTTCAAGTCGCGACTCTGTGCGAGATAATTATAGTAATTTGAAAATTCTACTACAATCACCCCCAGACGACTGAGGACAGAGAACTGACAACGATGCTCTGGACCAGCACATGACAGCACGGTAACATTTGAATACGCGCTGCTCTTTACACAATATGACCGGCTAAGGAAGCTCTGGGCCAGGTCCGATGAGATGCGATGGTGTGTTCGAAGTTAGTTGTCTGTGCGATCATCGTCTTAACTCATTCCCAAGCAGAGGCATGTATGTATACCTACAGTTGTAGCTGTATATAGCTGTGGTTGTGTGTCCAAGAGATGAAAGATCGCCTTGTTGAGATAAAGCAAAATATCTCTCTGCCTGATGGTGTGTCCACATATCATCGATGTTGACATATGTCACACATCAATCAAGCGGTCTTGAATAGTTCTGCCATTAAAGTCGTCACTGGTCCCATTAATGGCGAACTGTTGCTGGTTGCTTTGCTTTATTGTTCTCCTTTTATTTTTATTGCCTGTGTACCTATACCTATACTCAGTTGGTAGTTTAAATGAAATATTTGCTTGCAAAGTCTATGTTAGTTTAGTGATTAAATTTTTTTGTAAGTTCTAGTTAGTTAAGTCAGTTAGTAAGTTAACATAGAAAAAACAAAACGAATAAAACTGATTCATGTTCAAGCACCCTTTACGAGTATGTACTGCTGTTTGGGCGTTGAAAAGGTATCAGTTTTTTAAATTAAATTTTACAATTTCACGAAACAGATGGCTTGGTTTGGGTTAACACATATCTTATTCTTGATTAAAATAAAGTTTTTCTACATATGAAGTTATTTTTAATACTAAGAAGTGTGGTTTCCTTTTTATAATAATGGGGTTTGTTGTCCAACCAAAATCAAAGCTTTTGAAAAGTGGTAAAAGCTACTTGTTCCGGACCGTTTATGGCCTAGTATAATCTGCCATTAATCAGTCGTTAATTAGTTATGACAATTTGGAGTTTGTTGTTCATTGTTTTATATTAGCTTGGGACTCATTATTGTTATTCTGTTTCTTGGGCGCCATTTTCAAAAATGGCGCACAATCTGAAAAAAAAACTCATAAATTACATGGAAAATTTCCGGGATCAAACTAACGATTGATAATTAAAAAAAAGTTTTGTAGTAGGTGCATCTCCAGGTAAAATTTCAGTGTTGCCACCTTTCGATAACATACTTTTTTGGATGTCAAACTGTGACGTCACTTTTTTTTTGTAGTATTTGTCATTAAAAAAGTTGAGGAACCTTCTCCAGACGTCAAATGTGTAGTGAAAAAAATGGCTGATATGTTAAAAGAAAGGTGTTTGGGTAGGTCCACCTTCGGGTAAAATATCAGTGTTGCCAATTTTCGGGAATATACCTTTTTTAAGTCAAAGGTCACTTTTTAAGCCTGTCATCATCAGTTTCTACTTTTTTTTACTTGCTATATACATATGTAGGTACTATAGGGCAAATTGTGGATTCGTGCAAACAAAAATTTCAAAATAACAATCAAACAAGACCATTACGATGATAGAGGACACCAAAAAAGTTGGTGGCACAATTCTGTCTGTCTGCCTGTCCTTGACCTATACCCGAAACCACTGAAGAATTTTTTTTTCTAATTTCAAACTTAAGGATTTTTTTTGTAATTCTCCACAAGGGGAATTGAAAAAAAAACTAGATCCCTAAATGGAAAGCTTATTTATCTCAAAAACGTCTCTCACGATTTCGATAAAAAAATCAGTGTTTTATTGTAGGTATGGTGTACTTTCTGATAAGAAAAAAGTTTTACAAAAACCGTTTTGAACGGTACCTGCTATGAAACGGTTTTTTTAATTTTCGATTTTCTCAATAACGGCTTAAACGATTTTAATCAAAATTTTTATGCAAATGTTCATTTAAAATGTTTAATATTGCATATCAAAAGTTTGAAAAAAATGAATTTAGGATTTTTAAAAAATATTAGTATTTTTTTTTTTGAAAATTCAATATTTCAAAAATGAGTAGATGAATTTTTTTGAAACTTGACTTAGAAATATATTAAAATACATTCTCAAAATTGGCATACCAAAACTTTTTTAAAATATTAACTTAAAATTTTATATATAAAAATTTACGATTTAAATTTTTTTGTTGCACATATTGATATTTTTTAAATAATCAAATAGCATACTTGTTTTACAGCTTTAAGTTTATGAGTTGTTGTTTAAAAGAACGAAAAGAACGAAAAGCATTTAATGCTTTTTTTATATTTTAAATTTTTTATAATTACTTTCATACTTTAAAATTTCTTAATTCCAAACAACTTACGTGCGATCCAGTCGTGCATTTTAATTTTTACCACCTTTCTTACTAAGACTTTGAACTTGTTCGTTAATCTTTTTCACTTTCTTGGTATAATTTTAATTTTTTGAAGATGAAAAAAGTTGCAAAAAGGCCTCAAAACGCCAAACGTAAATTAGAGAAAAAAACGGTAAACTTCTTGGAAGAAAGGTGTTGAGTAGAAGGACCTTCGGTTAAAGTGTCAGTGTTGCCTCTTTTTGGGAACATATTTTTTCATGTCAAAATGTGGGATTTCTACATTTTGAAATTTTACATTTCTTGAACATAAAAAAACAAAGCATCCCAATATGCGTTTGGCATCTGGAGGCATTTCTGCAACTTTTTTCACGTTAAAAACTACCAAAAAGGGGAGAGTCTTGCATTTTGACATAAAAAAATCACTTAAAAAAATCAAATCATCAATTTTTATTTCCCAACACGCGTTTTATATCTGGAGAAGGCGTTTCCTCAACATTGTTCATGTTTAAAATATTAAAAAAGTGAAGGTTCCACACGTTGACATAAAAAAAGCATATTCTTGATGAGTAGCAAAACTGAAGTCTTAGTCGAAGGTGTGTCTTCTCAAAACCTTTCTTTTAAGACATTAATCGTAATTTTGATCATAGAAATTTTCTAAACCTGAGGACACACGAGCGAGATGTACACGCTAGGGAGTAACTAATACATCGAAACTTTTTCTACTCATTAGTTAACTTGCGTGCTTTTTTTGTTGCTAACTTCACGCAGCGAGGACTTTTTCATAAAAGGAGTTCTGAGCATGTTTTTCAACTTCAAATCAAGAGTTCTAGAGTTCCTGATACGTTGTAGAAAGTGTTCAGCAGAATTGCCAAAGTTATTCGCAAATTTAGGTGCCCATTGACTTAGAACCAAACATTTTGAAAATCCAAAAAAAAAATCAACAGAAAAGAGTTCTGATTATCGGGAACTCTTATCAGAGCTCTTTTTTTTTTGATTTTGAAAATTTTTGGTTCCAAGTCAGGCGACTAAATTTGCGAATTTCTTTTAAAAAATAAGTTTAAGAAAAAAAAGTTGTTTGGAAAATGCTTAGAACTCTTTTGTTGGCTATCGGGAATTCTAATCGGAAGTCCTTTTTTTATTTTTTGGATTTTGAAAATTTTGTATTCTAAATTTGCGAATAACTTTTAGAATTTTGCAGAACTCTAAAACACATCAGGAACTCTTGATTTGAAGTTGAAAAACATGCTCAGAACTCTTTTTCTGAAAAAAGTCCTCGCTGCGTGAAGTTAGCAAACAATTTTTTTTTTTGAATTTTAACACTTTATTTGCCAGAACTATTGAAAAAAAGTATTAGGAACTCTAGAACTCTTGGTTTGCTACCGGGAACTCTCATTTTGTATTCAATTTTAAATAATTGTTTTGCTAACTTCACAGGACTCATTTATTTTTACCATTAAAGAGACCACTTCAAAAATTGTAAAATATTAAAAAAATCTATCTAATCTTTTCATCTTCACTGAATTTACCAATAATGAGTGTTGGAAAATACTTAATGTAGTTTTTGTTTTATTCAAATAATTCGAAAATTTTTTAAAAAATATTTTATCGTAAAGAATGCCAAATAGGAGTGAGCTGTTTTTCACTATAAGCCGCGAAATATAAAAATAAGCCCCCTCCTAAACAAAAAGTGTAGGGATTCCGATTTTCTGACTGGACTACAGATTGGGCGCCATTTTTCAAAATGGTGTCTCTTTCGTGAATTTTGGAAATAGTTTTTATTAAATTCCTAAAGAAGTCCAGCAGCTTCAGTTTTCTTTGTATCTAACAAATTTTTCCTAAATCTCCATTTAATTTACGTCTAGCCTTTTAGTTTAAACTGGCATCAAAGTTACCTAATCCACTCCTGTAAAGCTTGTATAAGAGATCTTTTTATGTGGCATAATCTTTGGTTGGTACTGCATTAAAAAAAACATTTTCATGCTACAAAAATAGAACTTTATAAAACTACAAAATATCAAAATAATGTCCCTTGAACTAAAATGCGAATGAGAATATCTCAATTATTTCAATGCAATAATATAAATCACTTTTCCAGATCATTCCATAAAATAAAGATAGCGTAGTTTTATTCTTTAGTCAATTAAGAAAGCCTAAGTAGAATGGTAATGATCACAACATTTGACAGACATTAAACAGATCCCCAGCTAATTCATATAGCCTTCCTTCGAGAATAATTGTTATTTGCGCTCCTCCACCATAATATCCCCATAAAACCTCAAAAATAGATACATAACTGTGTTAATTCATCCAACGACGGATACCTAAGCAAAATGAAAAACTATTCAAAGAATAAGAATTATTAATCATCACACCCCGACCACAGCCATATCGTTGAGGAAAGCAAATCTTCAAGTCCGCCACAAATAATTGCAAAACCATCACCTATGAAGAATAAGTTAATCTTCTTCACGTTGATGGATGCCTGAGTGGCCTCGTTTTTCCTTCAGATACTTCAAATATTCTACATACCTACATATATCTGTGGCCATCTGGATTTGCCAGTCATATATTCTGCTACTTCGAGGAAGTAATACGAAAGAAATAAGAAATAAAAAAATTGAAAAAATGAAGAAATAAATTTTAACAAACCGAAAATTACATCGATAAACTTTGTTTGGACTATAAACAAAGAGTTTAGGACTAATAATGCAACCTTGTGGCACTTAATGTGGATTTTATTTGAAAATGCCTCAACGCTTCGTTGTTGTGAATACATTTAGATTTTTTTTTCCAAAATTTTCCTTCACAGATTTTCTATTTTGTGTAAATAAACAGAGATTGCAAATTCAAAAAGCTTTGTGCTATCGAAATGTTTAAACGAAAATATTTTGAATGATTACCTTTAGATAATTGCAAACAATAAAAATCCCAGCAGGTGATCGAACATTCATATTATATACTGGTTGTTCTTGGTGGTGCGGTGCGGTGGTGGTGATTAAATGTTTGCTACTGTTGGTTGCTCTGTGGCTGTGTTCACAAAGTAACCAAATTACCCGCACGTATATTCGAAAAAAGCCCATAAACATAGGAGTTGCATATGGCTTTATCGATTAGCAATCACCTGACTTAGGTAGGTAGGTATACCAATGGGAGTTATCGAAACGCAAATCAGAGGTGGATTATAAGGAATTTGCATAATTTTGTTTGCCAGAAAGTGTCACGTTAATAAATTTATGTCTCAATTTGTTGAAAAATGATAGATTTAATTTTTTTGTTTGGAAAGATAATTTTATCGATGGTTTATTAGGCGTGGGGGTTAGAAGTGGAAAAGCGTGTTTATGGTGTGCTTTTGTATTAAATAATTGCAGGTTATCGTTGTTTCTGAAAGGTTATAGGTAAGCAACAAACTTATCAAAAGTATTGTTTTGTTTCTCAATGGAATTATGCAAATTTTGTTTTGGTTTCGTCTCGAAGAAATTAATTGTTTATTATAATAATGTGAGAAGCATATGAGCTGGCTCGAGGCGAGGGTATTTGGAACCATTGTGAGTCGCCACACTTTGGACCAAATGACATGTCAAAATGTCTTTTTTCATAACTGTCTTTAAGACTCAGCTCTTTGCGAAATCATAAGGGGATGGTTAAATTAAATATTGGACTTCCAAATTGATATTTTAAGTGAGAGTTCTCTAAAGAACACACTGCCTGATCTAAAGAATATATTGAACGATAGTGTTTTTAAATTATTGCTGATATAATTTCTATAGCAAAAGAAGCTGGAAAGATTGTATTTAGTGTTATTCGAAATCTTTTTCTTGGATTGATATATTGACAACTAATGGAGATACGGATCTAATTATTCCTAAAGCTGTTAGACTTTATCTGTGGCCTTTTTTATTTTTGACGTTGCCACAAAAATCTGCTATAAAAAAGAAATAAATGTTGATTTTTTTCCCCTAGTTTGGGCAAACGGTTCTCTAAATGGATTAACGTAGGCAGCCAGTAGAAAAACAAATGCAGAAAAACGAATGCAACTTCCTTCGAAATCTATTTTTTTTTTAAATTTGCTATAATAAAGAAATACAAATAGATTTCTTTCTTTAATGTATGCAAGTAATTTTTTTCAGGGATTGACATGGCTATACTGTAGACAAATGAACTAAATTGATTCAATCACCCTCAGATTTCACTAAGCGTGGTAAAGATTTTTTTTAATTATTTGCTATAAAAACAAAAATAAATATTGAATCCTCTTTCTAGATTGTCGAAAACGATTTTTGCTATGGATTGACATTAAAACCCAGTGGACAAACGAACCCGATTAGTCTTACCCTCCATAAACTTGGCTTGGGAATAATAGGGGGTTTTTGATGGTGTTTGCTATAAAAAAGAAAAGCGTTTTTCACTGAGTCTGGAATAACGATTTTTGTTATACATTGACATTGGCAGTAAGTAAAAATACGAATCCAATTGTCTTCTTCCGAATTTATTTGGATTTTCTGGAGCATGCTTGGATTGGCACAAGCAACCAGTGAGCAAATGAAACCGATTGATACTACCAACCACAAATTTGACTTGAGGGCACTATAGGTTGCGGTAGCCATAAAAGAAAAGTTTTTTTTTTAATTTTTCTGAGTCTGGAAGAACGATTTTTGTTAAGAAATGACAGAAACAGCCAGTGAAAATACGAACTCAATTGGCTTCAACTCCCTCCAAATTGATTAGGGGGTGATGGAGCGTGTTTTTAAGTTTGCTATACAAAAGAAATACAAATTGATTTGTTTTCTTATATAAATGTTTTTTTTTCAAAAATTAATATGAACAGCCAGCAGACAAACGAACCAAATTGATCCAATAACTCTCACATTTCATTAAGCACGCTGCAGGTCTTTTTATTGTTTGCTATAAAAACAGAAATTCCTAATTCTTTTTCTAGATTGTGGAAAATGATTTTTTCTTTAGATTGACATATTCATCCAGTGGACATACAAACAAACCTGATTAGTTCCACCCGGTAACTTGGGGAATTTAGAGGTTTTTTGGTGTTTGCTATAAAAATGTAAAATATATTTTTTTACTGTGTCTGGAACCACGATTTTTGCTATGGATTAACATTGACAGCTAGTGGAAAAGTGAACCCGATTGGCACCAAATATCAGATATTATTTATAAGTGCTGCAGTTCTTTATTTTGTGTTGTGATATTTGCAATATAAAAATGGAATGTTAAACTTTTTTTGAGTAAGGGCAAGCAGTTTATTTCATGGACTGACATGGATATCCGAACACAACTGGCCTAACAATTTCCAGATTTATTTGAGGTGATAGAGTTTTTTTTAATGTTTGCTATAAAAAAAATATTTTTTCTGAGTCGGGCAAAATCTACATTTGTTTATGGATTGGCATGGACATCTAGTAGATAAACAAACCAATCAGTCCCATTTTCTTTTGTTTTCATTTGGTGGTCTTCTTTTTTTTTTTGTTTTTGTTTGCTATAAAAAAAGATTAATATGTGTGCAAACATTTTCTTGGGGATTGAAAAGTACAGCTAGTGGGTGAACGAAGGCTTCATGCCTTCAGATTTGTTTTTGGGGTGCTGGGAACGTGTTTTTGTTTTATAAAGTTTGCTATAAAAAAGATTTATAATATCATGGTTAAGAATATTTACTTAGACATTGGACTCAACTGGCCTCACATTCTTCTCATCTATTTTGGGATGTTAGACTTATTTGCTATAAAAAAGAAATGTTGAATATCCCTAGATAACAAAGTAACATACTGAGATATCACATCCATTGATTGAAAAGTGATATTTGTCTTCCTGTGATATCTATAACTATCGGTAAAATTTATTTACAATTATGATTTATATTAACATTTTTTTGATTAAAGCCACTTTATCTATATTAACTCTATTCCTAGGGTGTTGGAAGATAAATCCGCAATTAAATAAAATTGGTGTTTTGTGTCCTCAAAATTAAAACCCTCATCTATTTTTTGCTTTTCCAGAAAAACACTATTACTTACTAGGACTCTTTTAAAAACATTCTTTGATTAATCTTATATCTCTTAACTCTGACATAATATAACTTTAAGAACAGTTTTGTGGCTGCAAGATGCTCTACTCCTTACATACCCTCATTTATTATTTCTATAATACCAAACCGATAGTCTGAGGTTTTTAGTGACTTCAAAAGTTGTTCATATACAAAGCTCTCTCTGTGTGCAACGACTGAAACTGAAACAAAGGATATTCGTTTTCATATCCTTTATAAGCCAAATTGCAACCCCGAATAAGAAGGTATGGAAATATATTTCTCATTTCGTTTGGCCAATGAGTTATGACCTGTCCTGTCCGGTGCTGCATCAGTATTGTAGCATTATAGACTACCTTGTTCTTTTTCTTAGAAGAAACCAAATTTTGTTCTTGTGCCAAACCATAAACGCCTTAGTCATCCTTCTGAATTCTATCTTCTTGGTCGAGTGGTTGTGGTGTGCATTCATACCTTAAGAACGACCACGACACCCTGGGGACAGGTTACCAATCATAGAACTATACACACAATGTACCTATAGGTATATCCTGACCATTTATTCTTATGGAACATGTCCTCCTTTTCGGCCGTTATGATGTAACATTACACAACACATCAAATATAACATATCCAAGCCAAAAAAAAGCCAATGCACAGAAAAAGGAAGTCAAAATATTCCCGAATATTGTCTTAAGTAGGATCATCTCCTGAATAATCCATAAAGGGGTTGATGTTGATGTAAGTTCACATATGGGTTGGTGGGTATATGTGATGGTATACACTTGGGGTTGGCAATGGAATTGCAAAATGATTTAATGAATATGACGCCAGGACACCAAGGACTTTCGGAAATGAAAATCGTTTCGCATAACGAAAATGATTTTCATAAAATTTTAATCAAGCAAAACCAAAGGAATTTGAAGGGAGCTGGGTTCGGTTTGTATTTGTGTGGTTTGAGTTCGACAATTTTAGCAGGATATGGAAGGATAACTAATCACCGCTCTTGTTCTTTGCCTGTCAAACTTTGGTTTTTGCAAGAGAAAACAAAAATTAGTGCTTCGTCTTACAAAATAAAGAAACAACTTTGACAATACCACAGGATAATCGAATTAGATGTTTGGTTCGTTTGACCGTTGTTGGTCGTCCTGGGGTATAATGTCTACCTAAGATTTTTGTTCTTCCTTATTTCCAGATGATGTACGTTCGGATATGTTTTTGTTTGAAAGTAAGTCACGTCTTTGAAGGACCCCGATGTGTAATGATGTTATTAGAGGACTCATCAAATATTTTCGGACAGCTGACAATTGCGTGTTGTTCAACAGATTGGCTTACGTGACACTCATTTGTTTTGTCGATGATTCTAAGCTTACGTGTCCTTAAGAAATTATTCGCAAAACAGATGCTACTTCTTGAGGGGACACTTGACAAATAACCTTAAGTGAATGCATTGTTTTTTTTTGTGGTTATAACTTTCAACAGAATTGTATTGTTGCTTCTTTATTCAAGGACTTGTTGATAGCTATATAGTTCTCCAAACATCCCCTCCTGATAAAAGGACCTAATGAACGAACGTGTCAAAATTACAAGTAAATTAATTCATGTTTGTTATTGTGGTGCCAGATGATCTCTCACTCCCATTTCCCAAGCCCAAAATGCTGGATGCAATTTTCCAAGAACCACAAATACTATTTCTAAACATTTGGGCAGTAGCATTTCTTGTATTAAAGTTCATGTTGAAAATGAATTTGACTTTTCGAAGTATTTATCCCTTTTAGCAAAATGTGTTCAATATTTAATTGGAAGAACCGTTGATTAATTTTTAAGCATATTGACTTATTTCTACAGAAATTTGACAACATTCGGAACACAGCATTTGGATTTCCAAATTTATTGCCAGAATCCTGAATGGCTTTGCCCTCATTAGAGAGAGACAACACTTCTAAGATATTTAATTCTCAAGCTGTTGTGTTTTCAGCCCACGATTTTAGGGTTTCTTCCATTCTTGTTGGTTTTTGATGTTTTTCAAAAGGAAACAAACAAGAGCAGGATTCTTTGTCTATATCATCAGCATCAACTAGAGAAGGCATCTTCTTAAAATATTGTGACCAAAAATACACCATCATATTAAACTCCTGCATCGCAAAACAAGGGAATCGAGGGGAGTGTATCGAAATGGAAGAGTCTTATAACTGAAACAGAATTTGGAGCTTTACAACTAAGCCAAGCAATTGGTTGCTGGTTTTAAGACCGGAAAGCGGGCTTTTCAAAACCTAAATGCATTCAAGCAGCTATTAAAGCGACATGATGGGGGAAGAAGAGAAGCCATTTCTAATGTAGACTCAGTTTGTTTATAAAAGGAGGAAGGCTTTGTTATATAAAGAAATTGAAGAAAAACAAGGACATCAATAATTCTGATACCTAACCAGGGGAGCTTTTCAAATACAAAGGAGATTTTCTCACAAGGTGCATGCGTCAAACTATCAACTAAACTATTGGTGGAAAAGCATGTCTGATGACTTCAATAAAATCTCCATGTAACCCTATCTATAAAAAAATATTCTACGTCTTGCCAGAACTGTCAAGTCATATCTTTGTCTAACGTTGTCCAGAAAATCTGATCAGCTGGTGGTGCGTAAAACATTGGAAAACACACGGTTCAATTTTAAACTATATAGGGAAATGCTGAATCGTTCAAAACTTGCATATGTAAATAGATCGGAAACCCGAAACAAAAAGCTGATTTCTTCGCGACTATTTCTAAACCATTCTTAGAAAATACAGCAACAGATCCCTTACTGTTTATTGATAGAAACGACGAATGTGAAATTCCTTTGTCACGCTTAGAGAAGTAAGAAGCATATGTCAACATAAGTTGTCTAGCAAAAAATCACCAGGGTACGATGTAATAACTGCTCAGGTTTTGAAAGAAATGCCTTCAATAACCTTCAAAAAACTTCAATTTATAATAAATGCATGCCTTAAACTAAGATTTCCAGATTCCTACCCACTGCCACCTTACAAAAAAACAGAAATATTTTTCCGGAGGTACTGCCTCTTGCGAGGAACTGACAAATCTTCCAAGAGTATACTTGCTTCTCATCTAGCCGTTCGAACTCAGCAAAGAATTGTAGGTCCCCTCCATTCCTGGCAATAACACGAACACAGGAATGGTTGAGAGTTGTAAGTCACTAGGCCCTGGTTCTAGACGAACAGTTGGGCCACCAAATGTATTTAATTTAAACTAAGATATGTGCCATACCATTGGAAAATTGCAGAAGTCATTGTAAACAAGGTAAGCCACCAACAGATATAACATCTTACAGACAGACTTACAGTATATCGCTTCTACCAATCATGGCAAAAGTTTTCGAAAAACTGCTTCTGAAAAGACTTAGCAAAATAATAGAAGAAAGACTAATTCTGAGCCATCAGTTTGGATTTAGAAATAAACATTCCACGATAGATCAAGTGCATCGGATTACGCATGTTGTGGAAAAGGCACTTGAAGAAAAACAAGAACGCTCGGCTATATTCTTAGATGTTGTCCAAGCCTTTGTCAAGTTTTGGTACTTGGGACGTGATTACAGACTGCATAGGGATCTTCCCAGGCTGTACTATGAAATACTGAAATCCTTCATTATGAACAGACTCTTTAGAGTACGGTACGACCAAAATTACTCGGAACTAAAGAAAATTGAAGCCGGTATACCACAACAAAGTGTCCTAGGACCAACCCTGTATCTGTTATATACAAGGGACGGACATCAACGCTATCATGGCTACCTTAACTGATGATACTGCAATATTGGTGTCAGATAAATCCGATATGAAGGCTACACAAAAACTTGAAAATGCAGTCGATAAAATTAGTGATTGGACGCAAAAATGGCGAAAATCGACGCATATAAACATTACTGACAAAAAAATAAACAATGTTCCAATTTTTATAAACAGTACAGCAGAACCTTACTCCAATACTGCCAAATACCTTGGAATGACTTTGGATACAAAGCTTAAATGGAAAGAACACATACAAAAAAGAGAAGAACTAAACTTGAAGTACAGATAAATGTACTGGTTACTACGAAAAAACTAAGACCTATCCATCCAGAACAAAACTTATCTTATACCATAAGCAAGTATTGAATCCCGTTTGGATATCCAACTATATGGCTGTCCAAAAAAAAAAAACAAATGCTGAACCCACCGAAAAATTGGAAAACAAGGTTTTTTCTTGGAATAATAAATGCCACTTGGTATATTGTAATTGTTACAGAAGTGGTTAAAAAACACGCTGTATCTCACAATCAGCGACTGCAAAGTCATACCAACTCCGAAATGTAGACCGTCTTAAATGTACGAGATACTGTTCGGAGATTAAGAAGAACAAAGCCTCATGAGCTGATGATCTAAGAGCTGTCGGAAAGTGTTATAACTTTAAACTTTAAACACCCTTTCGAGATCATCCAGTTTTGCTTTTTCGGCTTTTACCAGATCTCATCTTAGGTTCTTATCTACTGTAGGTGAAGAAGGTATGCTTTAGATCATCTATTGGACTTGTTTTGTACCAGCAGTCTTGACAACTTATTTGTTCTGCCAATCTTTTGGAGAAAGGCATTGAAATATCCGTCTTTGGTAAATAACTGGTTGACGTAGTATTTAACCTCATTCCTGATCAGCCAGGCACTCCATCTTCCTTCATCAACTTCTTCTCCTCATTGGTTGCCACTTTGACTCCAATTTCCTTTTTTCTGTCGTTAAAATACTTCCATTCTGTGTTTTATGAGATCAATGGAATTAACTTTTCCTACAACGACTCAACGGCTGGTTCCGACACCTTTTAAGCAACATGTAAGGCTCCACCTCTTTGCATTGCCGCCATCTGCTCCTGCTGATTCTATTGTTGAAGTGCATCCATCCAAATCTCAAAACCGTACTGGAAAGTTTTTTGCGTGGTCATTATCAGAAGTCTCCACTTACTGTCAAACCATGGCCCTGAGTGTCAAAAAAAAATTCTTCGACGGATATTTCGCACAAATAGCTGGGAGGAGAGTGAATGGAAGTAAAACACATTTGCGAACGGTATAAACTATATCAAGATGTGAGTGAATGAAATACGAGAGTTCCTAAATTTCAGCATCAAAGCTTCGGGAAAAAAAACCGCCGAATAGCATTAAGTAAGTAAAGGAAGCCCGCACTTGGTCAGAATGAATAGAAGCATAATATTCCTAGGATCACAGAAGGCGGAGAGTTGCGATGTCACAGGCAACAGATTATGGATGATAATCTCCAAGATGTTGAGTTGATGTGGTTGAAAGAAGATTCAGTGTGAAGATGATTTTTTACAAGCTCCAGAACAATTTGAGCTATGATCTGAAGAACTACTAGGAGCTCATGCTTGCTCACCGATATTCTGCACATTATAAGAAGTTTTTCTTCTGAAGCTGGACAATGGTACTGGAAAATCAGCCTTATACATTGCTGATTGCTGTCTTACCCAGAGTTGAAGAAAAAGAGCGTTTGAAAAATTCTTCGATGGATATTTGGTTTATATAGCTGTGCTAAGAGGTGGAACCATCTATGTTCGGGAAAAATAGATAGTCGAATTGCAACACCCAATAAAACACAAGCCATGGCTGCTAGAGCACTTAGTCTGAATTACTGGAAGCAGTGTTCTCGAGATCACAGGGTACGGAAAGTTGCTTGGAGAAAAAACTTCGCTCCTCGTTAAAATATGGCCACATATTATTTCCCCGAGAAGTTGAAAGATGAAAATCCAGAGTGAAATTCTGCTTGGTTGGCATCAAAGTGTATCTTCGAGATTATTTCTTACTATCTGCAGAACAGTTTAAGCCATGATAAGAAGAACTACCCAAAACTCACGTAAATTCCTCACCGGTATTCTACATTTTATAAGAACTTTTTTTCGGGAACTTCACAATCATCAATTTTTTCACTTTGTTGAGGAAGCTATTGAAGCCTATTCTTTCCCCGCAGGCAGGTGGCGTGATAATCTAATACTCTAGCTGTGATGTCAAATGTATTCATTCATATTGATTTCCCAAGCTGCTGGAGAATACTCATCGTTGTGTTCATATACCTATCAGTTGCTTTGGCGAAAAAGTGGAGAAAATACTAAAATTGTTGGATAAAATTACCAATTTCTTGTATCGAAATATTATCAACAAATTGGCAAACGATAGGATTTGTGTCATTAAATCCATGGTGGTCATTTTTTTTTTTTTTGGCGAAGACCTAAACTCCTTGATTTTCTAAGAAACATTTAGTTTATTTGAGTGGGTAAAACTTTTAAACAACAAACCAAAGGGTAGCTAATTTTAATACCTAAGCCAAAGGACAACTTACGTTAAAGCAATGTTGAATCAGTCTATACTCCCCAATAAATCTATACTTAAATCCGCAGCTCGCACTCATCTGACCATCACATATCTTTCCCGTTTCTATGTATACCATCTTATACTTATACCTATTACACTTTTCCCTTGTTTCTCTCTCTTTGTCTTGTTAATCTTCGTATCCAGTTTAGTGAAAAATTGCATCTCACCCATAAATTCCACCAATAAAATAGCTTCGATCACACCCAGAAACGTGACCGAAGATCACGAATCAGCTAGCAATTCCAAATTCACGCAATCCTTGAACTACAGAGGAGTCGCATCATAGTGAGTATAGACATATAGAGCCTCCTCAAATACCATACCTACCCATCCATCTATCCATGATGCACCTCCCAGGCTACACCACATATTCACAGCTTTTATGAGACCCACAAACATCGAGTTCCATATCATCATCCATGCACAGGCACACAGCAATTTCCAATGGCGCGGAGGTTCTATCTTGAGTTGCTGCTGCTGGTTCCATTACTACTGCGCTGCTGTTCAAACGGATGCGCGCGCGAAGTGCATTACATCCTAGAAGCGATTACTTAACCTCATGGCTCAGCTCCATAACCACTTGGGTCGTCATCGCCACAATGCCGCCAGACGGGACGCGACGGTAATTTTCTTAAAGAGTACCTACGGCTACGGTATGGTTAAGTTGGGTTAGGTTATATGGTTGCTGGTGTATATGCGGATGAGCCTCTTCTGCTGCTGCTTCCATCATGGGGACAAGCCGATCACTATAGTCACTACCTACCTGGTGCATCAGTGAACAACATCGAAACCGGGCGGAATTATGGACACTCGGTGAGGTGATCTTGGGTTCACAGTGCGGTTAATGAGTCCAGGAGTCGCCATGGTCTCCACATCGTCGGTCGTCGTCATTATACAAAAGTCCACAGGCGGTATCCAAGGGTAACCTGTTTGAAACCAATTTCATGGTAGTTTTGTGGATGGTGAAGAGAGGGGGTGGAGAAACACAACAGGAATAGGTCTCTACAAACTAGGATGACAATTGGCAATTACGGTAAGTGCATATAGATAGATATATTTGATCCTTTGTCGATTCTCCGGTAATCTATTGCACCTTAGGGTCAACCGATAAAAAATAATTTCGGACACAGGATACCTCGCTTGCTGGAAAAAGGACAACGCATGCAGCAAAAAAAAAAAGGGTTGTGAATCTGGGAAACTCACCCTCCAAGATGATTTGTCGCCCTGGTTCAATTACCACTCTCTAAAGTGCCTTCAATTCACTTCATCCATTGGATATGGAAATTGCGTCACATAAATAATCAGACCATTTCCTTGTTGTGACATGTTTCCCTGGAAGCGAGTCTCTCCTGGCTGCTACTGCTGCTGGTGCTGGTGTGCTGTGTGTCCCCCAGGCGAACATAAATAACAAACCCAACCGACCCAATATCAATTTGCACTAAGAATCTCTTAAATCCTTAGCGGCAAGACTCTGACATCCCAAAGAAGAATGTGCACTCATTTTATATGCAGGACGCAAGAGCTTTGCTAAAAGGAGAGCTACACAGAAATAAAAAAACTACCCCTATATACTTTTGTGTGATGGAGCTGGGGTGTATGTAAATTTGTTTCCCGCGAATGATTATTTTTAACCCATGCCGCACGCACTCGTCCCTCACGTAGGAAAAAGAATGTCAGATTTGACACTTCGTAATATTTATGAAGATGGACCGAAGACGGATTGAAATTCAAGAGAGAAAAAGTATGATTTCTCAGTTCTGCCCCTCCTTGATGATGCTTGAACCTTACGAGCTAAATGGCAATTAGCCAAAAAGTTTGTCTCTGTGGGACGATAACTTAGAATGTTAACAAACGGCAAAACGCAAGCAATTAAGGAATCTTTCGAACTCAAATACCGTTAGAAAGGGTTTTATAACAAATTTAAGAAACTCGCACAAAGCCTTGTTCGTTGGTTCTTGTGACTCGAGGGTCTTTATAAATATAGAACCACCAAGAAAGAGTATTGTAGTCCGGGTTTGTTTTTAGAATACGAGTACATTGCTGGATGCTGTTTTTGGGGATGGCACGGCGGAAGGAGTGCGATTGTATACTCCTGTTTGATTGTTGCTTGGCGGTGTGGTAAGTGGCAGGTAAATTAATTAAGTAAACTTGCTGCCGATTGTTTTGGGTGGCACAATATGTATAAAAGACTCTTTGAAGAATTAAAGGTAATTTTCGAGTTTCAATTGCTTCCTGAAAATGAGTGGAGATAGAAGGGGGTGGAAAATAAGGGATATTTAAATGAAGTTTTCTGAATTAATAACAGTTTTCTTAAGGAACATCTATTATACGGTTTGCTGAAAATTGTGTCATTTATTCAGAAAATTTATCATGGCTATAAAGGTTTAAAATTCTTATTTTCGTATAAATTTGTGTTTTTGAAAAGATGATAGTAAAATGTTCTGGAATTAGATAAGGAAGATTTGGTGAAAAATGTTTTCAAAGATGGAACAATTATAAAAATAAACACAATACTGCCATGTGAGTTGTTTCAAAAATAATGAGAACATATTTTTACTTCTGATTCATGTTTCATGTATCATTCTGGTTGGATGTTGTAGGAACTGGGGGCCTCGAGCTGTATCTTTGCTACACATCAAGTAGTTATATTACCTCCAAGCTGGTAACCGCCGGATACTGGTCTTGGCTTTATGTCATGATTTGCTAAACTTATAAGTGCGAGTGTTGATCAAGGAAAGAATTGCAACACCAAACCCATGGTCCTACAGATTGTAGGTTAGTGCTTTGGGCTACCGACCTGGCCATATTAATAACCCAATTGTTATGAGAGAGAAGCAAAAAGCCTCGGATAACGACCCTTTCAAATGGCAACCAGACAAGAAACGAAAATGGACTACGACCTACGAGTATGCACCTGGAATGTAAGGGCACTCTTCGCCAGGAAGTACTCAAAAACTTGAATCTGTTCTCACGCGGTACAAGGCAGATATTACCGCGATCCAGGAGATACGATGGATAGGATCAGGGATTATGAAAAGAAAAGATTGAGACATTTATTACAGCTGCCATCACAGATTGCACATGTTAAGATGCGGATTCGTCGTGGAAAATCGACTCAGATCGAGAGTCATCGATTTTTAGCCGATCAGCGATCGCCTGGCTGTGATCCGCATCAAAGCTACCTTCCTAAACATCAGTGTAATATGTGCACATGCTCCTATACCGATGAAGCTGAGGAGTCAAGCAAGGAGGAGTCTTACGACCTCCTGGACGGAGCCTATCCGGAGTATGATTTCAAAGTCGTGCTCGGAGACTTCAATGATAAAATTGGCAAGGAAGGTATATTTGGCAGATTAGTTGAAGAGCACAGCCTCCAACGACAACAAACAACGGCTTTCGACTTTGCTGCAGCTCGTAAAACGGTGATAAGTAGCACTAGGTTCCCCAGGCGAAGGATACACACAGCAACCTGGCGATCCCCAGATGGTCGAACCGCCAACCAAATCAACCATGTGCTAACTGGCGCAAGGCACGCATCGAACATCTTGGACGTGCGAACTTTCAGAGGTGCAAATGTGGACCCTGACCACTTTCTTGTTGTGACAAAGTTCAGAGCCCGACTGTCCAATGAAAAGAAAGCGAAGACCGCCCAAAGGAAGAAATTCAACATTGCATCCCTTAGCACATCTGAGAAAGCCAGAGACTACAGTGAGCAATTAACCGGGAAACTCTCTGCCGTACCCCCACCCACACGTGTCAACAACCAGTGGAACTTGTATCGCGACGTCATTAAGGAGACAGCCGAGACCACCATAGGCTATCAACCACCTAAAAAAAAGAACCCGTGGTATGATGAAGAATGCGCGGTATTGAAGCAGGGGACGGAAAATGCACGAATGCAAATGCTGCAACGGAAAACAAGAGCAGCAAGAGAGGAGTACCGTGAAAAGACAAGGAAAGAGAAGAAAACCCTTCGTAGAAAGAAAAGAGCATCCGCAGCCTCTCAGCTCAGGTATCTCGAGGAGCAAAGCACTGCCACCAACACCCGCCGGTTCTACAAAACAGCCAAGCAACTGGCATGTAGTTATAAAACCGGCACGCAAGCTCTTCGAAACAGCGAAGGGAACCTAGTCACCGAAGCACAGGGAATTGTTGACGTGTTTAAGCAGCATTTCCAGCAGCTGCTCAATGGGCATTCTGTAGAGGAAGCGACAGTAGAACAAAGAAGCATGAGACCAGTCAATGAAGATCCAGTCCCACCGCCCAATACTGAAGAGATTAAGAAAGCCATAAACAAGCTTAAGAACAACAAATCCGCCGGCTCAGATAGCCTACCTGCGGAACTTTTTAAGTATGGAGGAGATGTCCTGGTAGGGTGTATGCACCAGCTCATCAACCAAGTGTGGGAGGGGGAAAGTATGCCCGACGACTGGTCAATTAGCTCCATATGCCAAATCTACAAAAAAGGCGATCTTATATCCTGTAAAAACTACAGATGTATATCCCTGCTTAATGTTGCATACAAGATCCTATCCAACGTATTATGTGAGCGTCTTAAACCTTCCTGCAACACTATGATCGGTACGTACCAGTGTGGCTTTAGGCCAGGCAGATCAACGATAGACCAAATCTTCACATTGAGGCAAATCCTGCAAAAGACCAACGAATTTCAAGTCGAGACCCACCATCTTTTCATCGACTTCAAAGCCGCATATGATAGCATAAGTCACCAAGAGCTTCTATTGGCGATGTTGGAACTCGGGATCCCGAAAAAACTGATCCAGCTATGCCGTATGAAGCTACAAAATACGCGGTGCAACGTGCAAATGGGTAACAGCTCATCCGAGCTATTCCAGACATGTACAGGGTTCAGACAAGGAGATGCTCTATCATGTGACTTCTTCAACCTAGTCCTGGAGCAGATAGTTCGCAAGAGTGGTGTTAACCTGGAAGGCACTATCTTCAACAGGTCTTCGCAACTGCTTGGCTATGCGGACGACATGGAGGAGAAGAGGAGAAGGTTTAACCGTGAATTATACGAGCTGTACCAAGATGTGGATGTAGTCCAAAGAGCTAAAGCATGCCGACTACACTGGCTCGGCCACATCGAGCGAGTGGACAACAACACTCCAGCCAAATAAATCTTCGAATCCCAGCCCCCAGATTCGAGATGACCAGGAATCCGCTACAGGAATCAGGCGATTTATAAAATTACCCAAATGAAATGCCAAAAATCGCAATGACCTTGAAGCGAAATTTTAAAATTCATTAAAAAAAAATCTATGACTGACCAATTACTAAAACTAATTGACCTTTTATACTCGTATACATCTAGAGATCTTTGAGATGGTAAGTAATTTTAGTGAATTTCCCATAAATGAGGTGCCAAAAATCGAGCGTGACCTTGAGTGACCTAGAGAAACTTTAAGCCTTCATTACAAGTTATCTAAGGCTAACCAACTTCTAGGACTCGTTGACCTTTTCGGACCAACTTTCCCTAGGAAGGAAGGAAGGGGCAGTCTTGTAGAGGAGAAACAAAGCATGGAATCCTACAGAATGATTTCAAATTGGTAAAGGATGATCATCGAAAACATTCTTCAATATTAGTAAGAGAGTGACGGCTAAACAATGTAGAATCTTATAATTGCCTCATCCATCACAGTCCCCAGACCAGACCTCAACCCCATTGAACATCTGTAGGACTTTTTAGTGAGAAAAACAGTTCGAAAAACTCACATATGTAACCAGCAAAAATCCCCTCGAAGATTTATATTCAAGAAATGGAACACAATACCAACATAAGTTACCTCAGCGATTGTGTTTTCAATGAACACCCATTTGAGAGATTACAAAAAAAATTAACTTGTTATTAGAACTGATTTGACATCATCTCAAACCCTTATTTTACGATCCAGAGAGTTGCAGTTGCGCAGCATTTATTATTTCATGAATATAAATCTCAGCTGAAACATCTTGCGTCTTTGTTTGCTTGACAGAGAGATAACAATCTTAGTAGTGTACTACTACATACACCATCACCATCATCATCATTATCATCATCATAGTCTAATCAAAATTACAGCATCCTTCCACTCATCAGCTTCCTCCACTCAATTTAATGTCAAAATTGCCTGACTCTTCAAATCAGTCATCTGTGTTGTGCAGAGAGAGAAACGTCAAATTCTACAATATCGCCTTCATCTTTACGCCACTTACACTGCAACAGCATTCATCCAACTCTGTAATCGAAACCTTGCCTTTCAAGTGGAATATACAAACCAACATAAGCAACGCAAAAAACATGATCGCATAGACCACGATTAGTGTTCTTCCCACTGGAGAGGACACCAAAAAGTCACACAAAGACACACCACAATGACAAACGTCTTCAAAACGTCAAATTTTCCCAGAATGTCTCAGATTACAGATTTCCATGCTACAAAAAATTAAAAAAAAAAAAAAAAAAAAACAGAACAGCCACAAGTAGTATAGCTGGAAGCACACCAAAGCCTGATCATAATCTTGGGTCATTTGTTTCGAAGTCGCCGCAGTATAGCGCCCCAGACAATGGAATCCTTTTAATGTCGTGGCATCAGCTACTGTATTCAGTTCCAATGCCATACTCTCTCAATGGTGGTCATGTCGCGTAGTTTGTGATCTCCATGAATCCTCGATAAATCCGCACTACCACCACCCATTCTTCCGAGTGGTCCAACACAATAACCCACTCAGATTGTCAGGCCTGACGCGACAATGATGATGCTCCTCCATCGTCATCATCATCGTCGTCGTCGTGCGGACGTCACAAAAGTCGCATAGATCGCGTAGAGTTTTTCCCGCTTGCTGCCGCTTTAGCAAGCGCGACATCATTCCTCGGCTATCGATGTCGGATCTTTTGTCTGTTCTGTACTGATGATAATTTCGTGACATTAATTTCGCAGCACAAAGTCCACCACTGTCCCATAGAGGCTGATGCGAGACAGACAGTGGCAGTGTCAAAGGGCCGGAGGATCGACCATACCAGGCCAGTCAGCCAGCCATGCATTCCCGTGACTCGGTGCGGCGAAGCGTTTGCAAATTTATCAACCGCCTGCGCGAGTTCTTATCTCTCATGGCCTGTCTCTGGGTGGGTGATATGAAATCGAGGCCCCCCATCCCCGTTTCATCACCATTCAGTCTGTGTTTCTGGGAATTTCAATCTGAACCGCAGATGCAACGCGAAACGCACGCCTGTCGAACATGAGTTCCCGTTCCAATCGATCTATTTCAGGCCTCTTAACAGCTCTAAACACTCTTTTGCGGAAATAGTGTGCTGTGCAGTTGCATTTGTTTTGGCCGATGCATGTGCACCAGTTGCACCGTGCCACCCCCAAAATAGACGATGTGCGTGACTAAAGGCGCAAAAACGAATCATTGTCGATTGCGGATCCGCAACAAATTTCGTGGAATTCCCTCGGCCCGAGAGTGAAGGGAAAAATTTCCGTCGATTCGGGAGATCCTGTGATGATGGTGAAATTGGAAGCGCACCGAGAATATTTTTAGAGATTTACGAGCGTCCTATTGTTGAGTGATGGACTTGGGGTGGAGAGTGCGAAATTCTAATATGCGGCAACCGGGAATATATGCGGGACACCACATGCCATATATATGAATGTCGTACTTTTATTATATGAAGTCATCGTGAAGTGTTTAGTTCCACACGATTGCAATTGTTTGGAGGAAGAGGCAAGAGGTTTGTTTTTTTTTTTGTGTTCATTTTAATTTCCTCAAGCTCAAAATATATATGGATCACATTTCGCTGTTGAACAAATAATAAGCATTATGACTTTGATGGACGTTTATGATTAATTTGAAAGTACTTATAGAATCTATGGTTGGTAATTGCACAAATGCCTTAAAATGATTCTGTGAACATGAATTGTGTCTGGACTATGCGGATGTTGTTGTGGCCTACCTTTAGAGTGTTGTTATAGATGCATTGTTTTTATAGATTTTCGCTGAATTTCAACCGGATAACTGGCGTCAAAATGTTTTATGGTCTTCGCAGTGTGATATGTTTCGGAATAACATTATTGCATATCATTGCGTCTATTAATTACATAAGTACATCATGTTCTTGGAAAACTGGATCAGGGCCTGAAAATAGCTTTATAGATGCATTGGTTTGAGGAAGCAAAGTAAAAAGAATGGAATTCGACGTTTGCTGTTTTGAAATAAATTTCCATTCAATTAGGTCACATAAGACAATGTAGAGATACGGGTACCAACATTTGATTAGAAATTCATTAGAGCAATATTAGAAGACGTTATAGCCTGAGACTTGAATGACATTTTCTTGAAGGTAAAAAGAAGCTTTTTGGTAGGACAAGGTATAAGGAAGTTCTCGATATATTTCCTCGTACTACAATTTAGCAAAAATAGGTGGTAACCACGCTCCCTATCAAAAGAAAACTTTAAATTTTTGATTTTTAATTTGTATGCACTTGAATACCTATTCTGGTAAACAAAAAATTTTGACAAGAATATAGCGCTTATTTTAACTGAGATCGTGTTTTTTAACACTGTATATTATGAATTTCAATTTTACCACAAATCAGGTTAAAGTAACCTTTTATATGGTTATTTTTACAATGTTTACTTGTTAAATTTAACCTGGCCTCATATTAAGGAAACATTCTGCCAGTCAATATTAATGTGACACCAGTTTAAAGGTACATACATACACCCACAAGCCATCCAAACAAAATCAGCGTGCTGTCTCCATGTGTGAGATGTTCCCAGTTCAAAACTAAGTAAGTATCACGCAGTATTTTTAAAATAAAATAATGAACATTGTAATAAATTTCTATACTTTCAGAATAATGCAAAATGAATTGGAAGGTAAGCAGCGTTAGAGGTGAGACCTAGATGCATGTACCCAAGACATATTAATTACTGGATACAGGGTTGATTCATAGTTGAATCATGTTAAATGAACTAGATCTGCTTGTTAAATTTACAGAAGGTTGAGCAATTAACTAGATTTTCATGTAAGTTAACTTGATTTACAGGTAAAATTAGCTAGATTTTCAGGTAAAATTTATAATTTTATTATTTTAAGGCAGTGTTAAATTTACGTGATGTCATGTAGATATTACCTGAAACTTACGTTGATTTAATACGATATTAAAACCAGGTTCCTGGTTAAGCAGTTAACCTGATCTACCGAGTTGAAAAATAATTACCTGAAAATCAGGTATAATAAACCAGAAATTGGTTAGTTGTACCAGATTTTTCCTCTGAGCGTAGTACGAATTTAGCGATTTTAGTCTTATATCTCAAGGACCACTAGGTATTACTAATAAGCTGAAATTAATTGATGTGCTTGAAAATTTACTAGTTTAAGGAATATTGTCAATCTGAAGTTTCTGGTTTTATCGGAACTGAAGGTAGAGTTAAAATCAAATGGTTGCTGTTGAATTTTCTATAAAAATTAATGAGCAAACATTTCTTAAAGAAATTAATACTAAAGAAGTTAACAAAAATTAATTGTAAAAGAAAACGAAATTCCCATATTTTTGAATTTAAACAAAATTATTAACAGCTTCAATTAAACGAAAAAATAGCAAAAGAAATGTTAAAAAAAGAAGAGCTCAAGTCTTGGGCATGGCCCAGAGCCTTTGCCCCACGTTGGGCGCCAAAAAAAATCAAATATCAAATTTAAATTGATCGTCAACAGGGGGATCTCTATTGATCCTTTTTTTGCAGGATAAGAAGATCCGACAAGTAATTCCAATGAAAAGTGAGCAAAAAGTATTCTTGATGGCTAAAGAGAATAACCACAAAAGTGAGCGAAACAATGGCGACAACTTTCGAATAAAAAGTCAGAAACTTTCCTCTAAGGAATGTGATAGTGTAATTTTATTTCGTAGATTGTTTTTTATGAGAAAAATATTGAATACAGTTTCAAAAAAAAAAGAAAACGTTATAAATTATAACGGGTGATTTTTTAAGAGGTTTAGAACTTTTAAAAAAAAAAACACAAAAAATTCGAAAAAATGAATGAAATATTTATTTGAATCGATAGTTTGAACCTTGCAATTTAATGTTTAAAGATAATTTCATGCAAATGTTGACCGCGGCTGCGTCTCAGGTAGCCCATCCGCTGAGTCCAATTTTGGCATACTCTTTCACACATATCGGCCGGTATCTCACGAATGAATGCATGGATGTTGGCTTCCAGTGCGTCAATCGAAGCGGGCTTGTCCCTATAGACATTAGCCTTGACATACCCCCACAAAAAATAATCTAATGGTGTCAAATCGCACGATCTAGGCGGCCGATTGACCAGCCCGAAACGTGAAATTAACTGTTCACCAAACTCGCCTCGCAATTGCGCCATTGTTTCGCGTGCTGTGTGGCATGTGGCACCGTCTTGTTGAAACCACATATCATGCAAGTCAAGAACTTCCATTTCGGGCAAAAATAAGTTTGTTATCATCGCTCGGTAGCGTTCACCATTGACAGTAACGCTGCGATTCGCATCATCTTTGAAGAAATATGGCCCAATAATGCCGCCGGCCCATAAACCGCACCAAACAGTGGCTTTTTCGGGATGCATTGGTAGCTGTTGCAATGCTTCTGGCTGATCTTCACTCCAAATGCGGCAATTATGCTTATTTACGTACCCATTCAACCAAAAATGAGCCTCATCGCTGAACACAATCTTTCGATAAAAAAGCGGATCCTCGGCCAGCTTTCCAAGAGCCCATTCACCAAAAATTCGGCGTTGTGGTAGGTCGGCTGGCTTTAGTTCTTGCACCAACTGTATCTTAAAAGGCTTTACGCCCAAATCCTTCCGCAAAATTTTCCACGTAGTGCTGTAACAAAGGCCTAACTGCTGGGAACGGCGCCGAATCGACATTTCGCGGTCTTCTGTCACACTAGCTGATACGGCCGCAATATTTTCTTCACTACGCACAGTACGTAAACGTGTTGGTGGTTTAATGTCCAACAAAGTAAATTTGGTGCGAAATTTGGTCACAATCTTCCGAATAGACTGCTCAGAAGGTCGAGAATGCCGACCATAAAATGGAAGCAGCGCGCGATGAACATTTCGAACCGAGCACGAATTTTGATAGTAAAATTCAATAATTTGCAAGTGTTGTTCATTTGTAAGACGATCCATGGTTAAATTGCAAACCAAACTGAAGCTGTTTGACAGTGACACAAGGTACTAAACACACGTCAGCTGAAAAACCAGCTAAAAAATCACCCGTTAGATTAAACATAAATGGTAACATATCTTTGACGTCTCCTTAGAATTTTCAGCTCCATTCACAAGCATTACCATTTCCTCAATTTTGCTTACAATTTTTGCTCGTAGACCTCTTTTGTAACTTCATACTATTTTTTAAGATTTTCATTTGTCAAGTCGAGATTTTGATAAAACCTGACCTTATGGCGATAGGGAAGACGAAAAATCTGTGTAAATCTGTCTGTTTATCTGTTCAGCTACTGCGTAAACAAATGTGTCAACTTTTGTTAGCAATTTTTTAGAACCAAAAGTGACAATTTCCTCGTTTTACGATCGAAGAGTTCTTAACCTATTTGTTAATTCAAACCGAAGTTGGAACAATATTCAAGAGTAGTTCGTGCCAAACATCGCGCGTAACATTGACAAAACTTTAAGTCTTGATTACTAGTTATCTAGGGCTGACCAATCTCTAGGATTAGTAAACCTTTTCTGAATAGTTACTGACCAATAAGATGGCATTTTCGTTTTTTTCAAATTTCCCATATATGAGGTGTCAAAGGTCCAGAGACGTTGCTTGTGAGATTAATATGGGAGGAGTGCCGACAAGAGACTTGTTTGTTTAGTCAAAAGTGATTTAAATGTTTTATTTCACAAATGTTTGATTATACAATTTATAGATAATTTAGATTTAAGGTAATTTTAAAATTCTCAATTTACAATTTAAGTTTAAAAAATGAAAAAATAAGCCAAAGTTATTAGAAAGGGTCAATGCGTCGCGATGTCGTAGCCGTTGTGTTGTCGTGAGCGTTCTGTCCTCTCTTTGTCGAAAAGTTTATTCTTGCTCACGGGTATTTGGCTATCGATTGTTTTAACGGTACCTATCAGAGATGAGTACTAACTTCATGTGTAGTGTAGAATTTTTGAAACTCATTCTTTAAATAGTAGTAGTTCTTAAGCAAATAATTAGTCATTTTCTTACTTTCACTATCTGCTACAGTTTTTACCAATCTACCTCGTTTTTCTAAGCAATTTGCTTCACTTTTTGTGATCAGCATTCTTATCCCTGGTACCAATGATTAACAGAAGATGATGTGATAATTTGATAGTATAGTGGCGTACGGATAAGGGGTAGTGAGTAGGCAATTCTAATAAAAAAATTGTATTGTTGTATATGTCGATTTAAAACAAAAAATTGCCCCCCTTCCTCCATATATTTTTTTCATAGAATGAACCCAGAAATAATCCTTCAAAATATCAACCATAAATTTGGGAAAACCCAGTTTACGAGTACACCAACATTTATTCAGAGGATTTTCTAGTAAAACTTAAGAAATGTAAGTCGCTTGACTTACTGATTAGAATTTTTCAAACATTTCTATGAAGAATGTTCAGTTATCGCTATTCTTTCCAGCTTGAAAAAGTTTTTTTCAACACTCTACAAATCGCTCGCAAGGTTGTCTAGGCTCGTCGGTGATCATAACAAGCCTCCATTGGTCTACTTTGCAACCATATAGTGTACGTGAGTGAATCGCAGTCGAGCTTGTGGGTGAATTATTGTCAATTTCAGCAGGACATTTCGCACAGGGTTAGCATTGTTAAATCACCTCCAAATTGTTCATTCACTAACGATTGTTGGTACCTCTTACCTGCCTTAAAAGTTCTTGGGCGTGAACGTCCGTCAATTGATGATTTCAGAGCCATTACGACAAATGTGCCATTTCTCTCAGTGGGACACTATGAACGTAAAGTTGTTGGCTTTCACACAAGTTCTCCAATTTCCCTGAACCTTCTGTAGGTTTTTGATGTAAAGGGTGTTTTTCTTAGACGTGTGGTTTTCAATATAATATTTTTTTCGGAGCTGGTCTTTTTGATAGCAGTCACTTGATTTATGCTCAGTTTGGTTTGCCATGTCATAATGACTGGGTTTTTTCCTGAACAACATTTGCAAATCATGCAATTTTATTAGCAAAATAATAGTGCGGTTCGCGCGACGCATTCCGAAACAATAAATTTATTGAAGGAAACAGAGCAGAGAAGGAGCAGAGCCAGACACGCTATACGTGCAAGCGGTGCAAATGCGCAGGGCGCTAAGTCCAATGGTCACCTTGAGCAAGCATTAAAAAATCCACTTCCTCGAAACCACTACCTAAATAATTTATTAATTTTTACTTCTTTTTAATAGATCGCACCAATATTGATCAGATCAGATCAGATTATTCTGAATTTAAAGACAGATATACATTTATATAAAGAGTGTTTTTTTAGACGTGTGGTTTTCAATCTGGGAATACTTTTTTCAAAGTTGATCTTTTTGACAGCTGTCACTTGATTTACGCTTAGTTTGGTATGCTATTTCATAATTAATTGACTTACTCCTAAACAACGTTTGCAAATCATTCAAATTTATTACCAAAATAATAGCTCGGGTAGAGCGAAGCATCGCGAAATAATCAATTTATTAGAGGAAACTCTTGGGGAGCGTATTATCTCGCGTCTTGGGCCTGTGGCGTGGCCTTCAAGATCGTGCGATTTACCACCACTGGACTTTTTTTTTGTGGGGTTTTGTGAAGTCACTTGCCTACGCAGATAAGCTCAAGACAATTGGCGCCTAAGAAGAGAATATTCGGTGCTTCACCACAAATTTCACTCAGTAAATTGATTGTTTCGCGGTGCGTCGCGTGAACCGAACTATTATTTTGGTAATAAATTTGCACGATTGGCAAACGTTGTTGAAATGGAAAAACAAATTGAGCATAAATCAAGTGACTAGCTATCAAAAAGACCAACTCCGAAAAAAGTATTGCTAGATTGAAAACCACACGTCTAAAAAAACACCCTTTACATGTTTGGTTGGATTGCATGTTGCAACAAGAGCTGGTCCTTCCTTTTTTTCAAGATTAGGAGACCTATAAAACTGAAATATGTACATAGTAATTTATAATTTTCGTAATAAATAATTATCATGGATAGCACCGAAATTATGTTTTGAAGCTTTAAAATGAGACCATATAATAATTTAAGCTTAAAGACTGGTAAATCCAAGGCAACTTTTGTTCTTAAAAAGCAAAAGAGGGGGATTCCGTATTTTTTTTTCCGTGATGAGTGTAGTTTTGTTTCTAACAGCATTAACCATTTTTGAAATTTCATTTGAATAAATTAATATTTGTTTCATGAATTCAATTGGTGTCATATATTTCAAAGCTTTAATTTGGCTAAAGCTTTGATGACAACAAAATTAGTCAAGCTATAAACACTTATAATGCTAGGTTTCGACTCGCTTTTGTTGTCTTTCATTAACAAACAATGTTTATCGGTTCAAAAACAACCAATTTTGGAATATTTCCATTACTAGCTAGTCCTGTTATGAAATGACGAAAAAATGCATTTTTTGTCAGTAACTAGTTGGTAAGTTATAAGTGGAAATCTAGCATAAGCGAATATTAAACTCAGATAATTTTCTCCAAAACTCTTCAACCAGTTATTTTCATCATTATATGAAATACAGTTGGTGTTATTTCTGTTCCATTTACTCATAATGGAAGCTTATAATAAAAACCACTCAGTCATTTTAGATAAAATTAAAAAAAAAACGATCGTAGTTGCAGCTTTGTACAGGGTGTCTACCGGGAAGGTATACTACTTTGCTTGTTTATAATTTTTGATTAAGTGAAAGATCTTATATTGATGAGTGTTTTATTTAATGTCGGTAATTATGAATGGAATAAAATATCAGGTAAATGTCCGCCTCTGTTAGTCTCACAAATGCGAGCCGTTTTGAGCACATTTTTCATTACATTCTCACACATTTCACACGGTATTTCATTAATTTCATCACGAATATTTTGTTTGAGTTGCTCAAGAATTTCTGGTTTGTTTGCATGAACCTTGTTTTTCAGATATTCCCACAAAAAAAAGTCCAGAGCAGTCAAATCAGGTGACCGTGCAGGCCAATCAACATCACCATTTCTTGAAATAACTTGTTGTGAAAAGAGGTCTCGCAGTAATTCCATTGTAATCCTGTCTGTATGCAATGTGGCACCGTCTTGTTGACGCCACATGTTGATCAAGCCCAAAGCATGCAGTTGTTGCATTAAAAAGTTTTGAATCATATCACGATATCGCTCCCCATTCACGGTTACCGTTAAGATGTCCAATGAATCCTCCTGACCAAATTGCACACAAGACTGTAACTTTTATTGGATGCAAAGGTGACTGATGAATAATTTGAGGGTTTTCCATTGCCCAGAACCGACTTTTCTGTCTATTCACATATCCATTCGATTCAAATGAAAATGTGCCTCGTCACTCATTATGATTTTTTTCATAAAAGTCACAGTAATCGATGATTGATTTTGATAAAATGTTTTAACACGTTGGTTTATCGAATATTTTTCCATAATAAATTTGCCACGACTCTACTTCACGACTGCCAAATATGAACTGTCAAGACAAAAATGTTCACCAAAATGGCGGAAAAACAAAGTAGTATACCTTCCCGGCGGACACCCTGTACTTGTTCTTGAATTGCTTAACTTCAAATTTCTCCTAAATTGAATCACAAGCAAATGGTCTGTAAAAAACTTAAAATAAATCCGTTTAGGCTCTTATTTGATGTTCTTATATACCTGAAAGAACGAGGAACAGACACAGAGATAATTAGTCCACCGATTTACTCACAACTAACCAATACCAACTTAATAGGTGAAGTTGTGAAAACACTCAAGTCTCCTTTTTGTTGGAAATGATCACAAATCCCTTTGGACCACAATTGTTAATCCATTCGAAACCTTCATCCTAAATATAGAAAGCTTTATCTGAGAGTATCAGGACTTGAAATGTCTTTATTTTAGTTGTAGTAGTAGGACCCTGTATTTGTAAATAATAAAAAGTCAACTTTTCAATTTTTTTTACCTAAAATTGATATATCACACAAAATTTTTATATGGCACTGCAATCCTATTTAAAAAAAAAAAAATATGTACACATACCAACATTCGTTCGTTTATCCTTTCCCAAAAACTCAAGGTTCCACCCTGAAATGCAATAGAAGCACCAAAACACAACCTTGGACAAAAAGTTGTTCCCTCGGCAATAAAAATGATAACCAAAGCTATACAACAACAACAAACAAAAAAACATCAATACCAAAACACTCCCCAGGCCGGTATATATGGGTAGTGATGTAGTCTGTAGCGTTGGCCCCAAAAGCAAAGGGTAGCATTCCAAAAATGTAATCAAGCAAACAATATTTATGGTTGCCCCGAAACGGTATGTTTTCCAAAAGCTACTTCTGATGTTACTCTTCGGGCGGGATGAAAGTTACGCCGCGCACAAAATTCACGATGTCGGTCATGAAGCTACCACTGCCATCAATTTTGCAGTTAAAAAAAATAAAAAAAAAAAAATAAAAGGAGTTCCTCGCATCCTCGCCAACGAAATTATCCGCGATATTACATTTTACCCCCCTTCTACTAAACCCTTCTCTCGCGTCCATGGTCTCGTGTAAACATGATTTATAAAGTGATATTAGATCTGGAGTGCTCGAAAGCCATGTTTTCTATTTTCCCGCGTTATGGTGGAGTTCCAAGCAGCTGGTTTGGTTTGTTGCAGTTGCAGTTGCTGCGATGCTGGTGCTGCTGTTTCGGTGTTCCATGGTGTGCTGAGTACATACATATGAGTGTTCATCCCACTATGATGCATAGCCCTGTGATTGACCATAACTCTCTGCGAACATGGAGCGTTGTGGCAGCGGATATGGCAGACTTAACCACTCGTCGAGATTGATGACATGGCGAAAAGCCATGTTTTGGTTAGATTCATTTCTTTTCTCCAATCTTCTTAACCCCATGATAACTCTTCGGGTTAACTAGGCGCTAATCACTATAGCTCTTCTGATGGCCATGTCACACTCATGTGCGAGTGTCATGCATCGAACAACTTGCCCCATCACGTGCAAATGATTTAACTAACTTCACCGATTCCGACACCGACACCAAAGACGCACATGCATCAATGACAATGCACATGACCGTCACTAGGAAGTTTGTTCCTAATCAGCTCCAGACTTCAAGACATCCTAAAGTAACTTTTTCTCAGTCTTCCATCGAAAGACAAAGGCGACGCATTGTTCTTTGGTACCAAAGAACTGCTAATTATTACTAAAGGGGTGGCGATGGTGGCGGCACGGCGCGGCGTGTTGTGGCACAGCGGTGGTGTAGGAGGTGAAGGTTCTTATTTGTTGCCTAAGTTAAGGAGGTAAACAGGCGTAAATTGATGTTCGATCTTGGGAAGAAGACACTTCTTCCTCACTGTCGTTGTTGCCTGCTCAAAGCTATATAGCTAGCTGGCTGGCTGGCTGAATGGATGGATGGCTTGTGATGTGAATTGTTTAAACGTCAACTTGTTAGCGGTGTTAATTTGTTTGCGGAATGTTTATCGCCGGCAGTTGTTGTTTTATTCTTTGTCTTTCATTTTCTTGTTGCAGTTGTTGTGTACCTACATGTTAAAGGCTTATAGGTTAAGGGAGAACAATAATGTTGGTGATTATATGATGATGGAGAGCTGGAACCAGCCAAAAGAAAGATGAAACTCACTTACTATACTAAAGACTTAAGGCCCTTCGGTTCCGCCTGAGGGGTTGCAGGGTTTGTTTTTGTATTTAACAAAGATGGTCACTTGGATGAGTTCATATGGAATTATATTGATTTATTAACTTCTTCATTCTTAAAGAGTTGTTTTTTTGTAAAATAAATATATTTATTTTGGGTAATATGGTATTTTTAGGATTTTTAAAATTTTCCTTAAAAATAGATACAAAATAAGCAGGAATAATTTCTTTTTTTCAAACTTATTTTCCACCACTTTTTACATATCTCAGATCTATGTTCTTTTTTTCTTAAACACTTCAGAACCAACAAGTTTCATTTTATTAGTTCAATACAATGTCCAATTTTTCAGTATAGATGAAAATCTCATTTAAACAGAGTTGGCAACCCTAAATACATATTAATCGTTCCACAGCCAGAAAAGACGAATAAGTCTTTTTTTTCTAAGCTTCAAATCCCTTTAGCTGATTGTCTTAACACTTAATTTGTAACATCTTTCCAGTAAAGTGATATTCCCTGAAATTCCTTGCGACAACATAACCCACTCAATGTCATCAAAATTGCATCACGCAATCTTCTGAGTGCGTTATATTCCGCAGATCTTCTTCTTCTTTTTCATAACAAAAAAACCCACATGTTATTTTGTATTTGAAAACCAATTTAAAGCTCATGTAGCATCATCTGAATGATAATTTGCCAATCTATGCAAATCATGTTATCTCAGCTAAGACCTCTAGATGACGACGCGGAGACCAACGACAACATCAGAACGGAGATCAAAGTGCTGTTCGCGCATAAATCGTGGACCACCTAGAGCACCACCAACCGGCCAGTCGACTGGCAAAGCAATCGGCACGAACTCACCAGAAGATTTATGTTCCGAGTGGTGACAACAAATTAATTCCCTACGCCCATGCGCGCGCATCAGAACTGATGGAACAACAGAAGCCAAAGTGGATCCCTGATGCACGGCACAAACGAAAAAAAACCATCAGAAACCATCTCGCGATCGGTGTCGCCATTCTGATATCCCAAAGCTGGTCCCTGATCATTTGTCCACCGTTGCACATGCGCAGCGAATCATCATCATCATCATCATCCACATCCACATCCGACATCACCATCATCATCATCATCAGGTCCCACATCGGCATTGCAATCGGGAACGCGCAGAAGCGCGTAATCTCTGGCAGTGGTGTCCGCGTTTGCGTTTGCGCAGTGTCCTGTCCCTGTCCGTGTCCTGTCCACTGTCCAGTGTTATCTTAATATTGTCATTGTCACAATTTACAAAGAGCAACGCTAATGGATTACACGTTTTTCCCATTATCTCTTTGTGGTTGTGGCCGCGATCTGGACTTATCGCGCCCGGTCCCGATGCGATGCGGTCCTGGGGAATCGGAAATTATGCGCGAGCCCGGTGGCGATTTAAGTGGTGGTGCACATAGTTTTGCACTAACGCGGCATAGCGTGCCTTCGGAGTTACACCACACCGGTTGGCAGATAAAGTTGATAAGGTTCGGCGTTACAAGCTCGAGCGTTTTACTGCCGATTCAGTGATTGTTGTTGTTGTTGTTGTTATTGTTGTTCGTGTGAATGCGGTTGCGCCTGCGCAGAGATACGTTAATACGCATATCTTGAAGAGTTGGGACCCTTTTGGCATAGCCTGATCCTCCAGGTTGATTAGCGAGAGGTATTGTACCTACAGTGAGTGTATAGATGTTCGCATTGCGCATTCGTGCACGGAACACTTTTTGCGTACCTTCCTATTCTTATAGGTATTTATATAAATGAAATACTGTTCAGTGGGATTTGACCTCGAATATTAAAGAGATGGTATATAGCGTATAGGAGAGGCCTTAAAGCGGGTGGGGTGATAGAATGATAGTGCCTATGAGACAATAATCTCCGCCTGATGGTGATTAATTGAATTTTGAGGTACACTGCGACACCTGTGCGGACTTTACAGGATTGTAGTTCATAGAGCATCGAGATTGAAAAGATTTGGGGTTGTAATCTCACGCGAGATTTCCTATAGCCAACCAAGAGAAAAATTTTAACTTATTTTCGAGATGAAATCGATTAAGTGGAAAAACAAGCAATTACGGGAGAATATATCAGTAATAGGTACAGCAATCCATAGTATTAGTATTTCTTTAAGGAAGAAATATTAAAGTTTTTTTTTAATATTTAAAAAAAAAATGATAAGAAACGGTAAAATACCAACTTCAAAAAATTAACTAAGTTGTTTTCGATATTTTGATTTCCCAAAAAAAAATGAAAATTTAAAAAAGAATTTGTAACGCGATACTTTTTAAACTTTTTTTAGGCTATTGAATAGACATTTTAGAAGGGAACAATTACGTGCAAGGGATTTCTATATGTGTGTTTGGCTCTTAAGCATACATTTCTAAGAGAATGGTCACACTAGCAACTTTTCAATATATTTGGCATAACTCCGAAACTATGTCAAATTTGAAAATTATGATATAAGTACATAAAACTATTTGTTCAAAAATAAATTCCCTTATAAAATGGATGGTTTGAAAAACAACAAAACAAAAAACGGAAAAACAAAGATTTTTTTTGGGAGCAAAGATACATACAAGTTGTATGGTTCTAATTGGATCGTTTTGAATAAAGTTTTTTGTATGAAAATGCACATTTTTCCATTAGACGATAGTCCAGTGCTTGTATTAATAGGCAAATTCCGATTGATTTTAATTGTGTCGTTCTGTCAATAAGGGCTTCTTCCTAGCAAAGTCTTCATAGAGGCCAGCTTCACACAACTTTTCTTACTTGTGATGTAATTAAGGTAGGTAGGTACTAAGTATATGGCATTCGCTTAAATAATTCAACTCGAGATCAGACTTGTCATTGCGATCAAAGGGAAGACGAAAAAATTGGGTCTCACAATTCTGTTTGTCTGTCTGTTTGTCGTTCGGCTGCCACCTAAACGTGATGGATCAATTTTCTTTAAACTTCGTACATAGTGGTTTTTGGTGATTCTTCCTACAAGTTTTCTATTTTTTTAGAAATAAAAATACTACCATTCAATTTCGTTTAGAAATTTTACAAAATCTTTCTTTTCCCAAAAATGTCTCAAAATGACTCTTTTGAAGAAAAATTCAATATATTTCTTTCAGTTACGGCTTTCTTTGGATGAGGAACTATTTTTCAAGAAATGATTGTTAATGGTACCTCCAATAAAACCATTTTTTCGATTTTCTTCGAAATGATATTTTAGATTTCAATAATTTTTTGATGCAGAAGCTTCGAAATATTTTTAAAAATATTTAATTTTAAATTAAGTTCCTATCATGGGCTTTAGGTCTTTTTTGCTTTAATTTAAAGTTTTTCTTAAATTGTAACGTTTCGGGTGTGGTTACACCAAAAAATACCTAAAGCCCACGATAGGAACTTAATTTACATTTAAAAAGGTCACGAAAAAAGGATATAATATTTAATTTTTTTGAAAATCAAATAAATTTTGAAAACTACATGGTCAATTTTAATGAAACTTTTTAGAGGTGTTTTAACACTCTTTAAGTATTTTTAAAAAGAAATCTCACTTAAGTATATATAAAAATTTACATATGTAAAAATCTTTTTTTCTTAAAAATGGCTCCTAAGATTTTTATAAAACTTTTTTTGTATGCTAAAATTTGCGGGGTATGCAATGAAAAGTTATAAAAATTTAATTTTTTTTATTATGAATAGATAGATAGATAGATAAAATAATTTTATTTTCTTGAAACAGTAGTTATAAAAACAAGATTATGCTGGTTTATAAAATTAATACGGACAATAACTTGTTAAAGTTGTCTGTCAGGCTAAAAAGTTTTACAAATTTAATTTTAGCTTAGCTTGTAGTTAAGTTAGTAATATTCATTTACAATAAGGTTTCGGTAATTAATAGCATTTTTTAAGAATTTATACAGTTTTAAGTAACATTCGCCATTCAGTATTTTGAGAAACTCTGTGCGATCAATCGTTTCAGCACCAAGAAATATTCGCCGGTAAGTTTTGAAAATAGGACAAACGCTGACGAAGTGGAAGGTATTCTCTGTTGCATCCAGGTTGCATAATGTGCACAAACCAACAGTGTCATTTCGAAAAGCCCTTCCATTCAAATCGAGTAGTCCGCATCTTGCTTTTAAAATAAGACTTATCATATCCCTTGAATTCGAGTCATCAAAATAGTTGGGTACATCTACAAAGGATAGGTTACAATATTCATCATGAAATTGCGATTGCAGAGCACGGTCAGTAAAAGACTTCCAAAATTGTTCCTTAAGTTTATTCAAAAGCATATGATGAGCTTGTTTCCATTCCATATAGTTTATTTCTAGACTGAAAGCAATTCCAGTCTCTTGGAAAAGGCCTGACCATTCCTGGGCCCAATAAATATTTTTTTGCAATACTGCTACTGAAAGAATGCGAGGAAGTCTTTCGCTGGGAAGACTGAAAACTTTGCGCATATATGTAAAATGGACGTTGAGTGTTGTAAGAAACGCTTTTGAGAGGCCAGTTTCAATGTGTACTGCATAGTTTGGTGTATTATCGGGTAGGTTGAAACATCTTTTAACAAAAAATCGTTGAAGCTTTTCGACTTGTGAATACTCTTTGTACCCCCATACTTGTGCACAGTAGTACATTATTGACCTAGCAGCTGCGTCGTGTACTTTAAACTTGGCTGAGTGAGGAACATGCTGGCTCTTAACGAATCTCGACCATGTTGCGTTAATTGCATTTTTTGATGTTGCCAGCCTTTTTGTTAGATGCTCAGACCATGACATATTATAGGTGAATATGACGCCAAGATACTTATATTGGTTTGTTATTTTGATTTCTGCTTCATTGTAATACCATTTTTCAGTTGCAGCTCTTCGACCACCATTCCTAAAATTGACAATTTCAGATTTCTCGAGGTTTACTTCAAGGTTCCATTTCTCACAGTAGATACTGAACTTATCGATGATAGTTTGAAGTACAGTGGGACTATCAGCCAAAAGCACGATGTCATCAGCATACAAGAGAACGTTTATCTCTAGCCCATCCAAGTATAGTCCGATTGGAAGTTCAGAGTGCAGGTCATTTAGAAACAAAACGAATAGTAAGGCACTTAAAACGCAACCTTGTTTAACACCTTTGCTCGTGCAAAAAAAATTGGATGAACTGTTCCCGTCCCAGACAGCAGCAATTGTATCTTGGTACAGTAATTTGATAATTCTTATCATCTTAGCTGATATACCCAAAGTTACCAGCTTATGAATTAGAGCTTGCCTATTTATGTTGTCGAACGCGGCTTTAAGATCTACAAACCAAGCATACAACTTCTTTTTCTGGCTTAGCTGCAGTTGTATTATACATGAAAGGTTGTAGATCTGATCAATAGTGCTATAGCCGCTTCGATAAGCAGCTTGGTATTCATTGAGTATATTATTGTTCTCGATCCAAGTGATAAGGCGGTTTAAAAGTACAGAGGTAAATAGCTTGTATAGGGTATCCAAAAATGAGAGTCCACGATAGTTGGATACAACGCTGGCATCGCCTTTTTTGAAAAGTGGAAAGATGATTGATTTTTTGAAAGAGGATGGTATTGTTTCGGTCTCAAAAATTTCATTGAAAAAAACGTGTAACTCTGTAATAAAACAGTCGCTTGCATTCTTATAAAATTCATAGGGTATGCCATCTATACCTGGAGCTTTATTTTCTTTCGAAGAATTTATAGCTATTTTAAGTTCCTGCAGGTCAATTGGACTATCGAGTAACGTGATGGAAACTGACGGAATTCTTTCAATGTATATATTATTCGGTGAAATATCCGAGTTGAGAACACTTTCGAAGTGAGACATAAACTCAGAAGCTGCGATTGGAGTTCCACTATTTATAGGGCTACCACGTATTTCTTTTGCAATTTTCCACCAGTCTTTTGCAGAGTTGTTATTATGTTAGAGAGAGTTATTATGAATATAATTATTATATTATAATAATTATTATTATATATAATTATCGGCGGAACAGATTTAAATGAATTTCTTATACACAAATTTCCAATAAAAGTTTTTGAGTTTCTAAAAATGTTTCAGTTTTTTTTTTGTGGAAAATTGTATACCTATTTTTAAAAACGGCTTGATGTTTTTTTTAAATTTTATTTTTATATGAACAGCATTAAATAACATCTGCTTAGATCTTAATATTTTAATATTTTAGATATTTCGCTGTATGATTTTCCATCTGCATCAATGGTCATGCGACACAGGCACCGAGCTCTTACATGACAAGATTTTTGATCCCCATTATAGAAAACTGCAAAAAAAGGGCAATTTCTCAAAAAAAAAAAACCTTCAACCTTGAATTTTAAAACTATTTGGTTTAAGACGGTTCTAAGATCTTTAGCATCGAACCTTTCCCAAAGCTTATAGTCCTCACCATTTTGACAGTAAATTCTCATGATATAGCACACATCTACTTATGTTTTTGATTCATTCAATTCCAAATCTTATCTTCTTTTTGCAGCAATTGACCTGCTTTATAGTTTCGATAAATAGTTAACATACGCCACAGTGACTTTTTCAATAAAGCCGGAAAACTTTTTTTTTGCTACAAAAGTAGTAAGTCTAAGCTTCAAAAGGTAGCTTACAGTGTTAAGGTATCAGATGTGCATAAAAAGAAGAATTTCAAAGACAAAATTGCCTTTTTTTTTAAATTTTGATAAACAATATTTAAAGTCTCATTTCGAATTTTTAGGTACAATACAAAAATTAATTTAAATCCATCCACCTGCTATTGGAAAGACTCAAAATAAAAACTCAAAGTAAAAAAGCCCCCTACCATCCCAGAAAATTTTGTCTTGTCCGAATCTAATCTATATATACATACTCGTATTTAATCGGATTTTTGTTTGCGTGTTTTAAGAGTTTTCGCGTGTTTCAAGAATCACCTTGAACTCATAATAACTAATTTAATATCAAAACAAGGAAGCAATGTAGGCAGGGTTCGAACCTCAGTAGAAAAATTTCGGAGAAGATTTGTAGAAAAAGTTGACAAAACCAAAAATTTTCGGAGTTGTTTTATAAACGGAGGAAAAAGTTATCAGAAACTACATTTTTAAAAAAAATTTATGTAAAAGGTGTTCTTAACAAAAACAAAAAAAAATTACAAATATCCTAGTTTACAGTTGCCATGCGAAAACAATATATGCAAATATTTTACATGTCAAAAATTATTTAGTTGAAATACAAAATTTTTTTTTGCATGTATAGTTTACAGCTTCAACCATTACAACAAACAACCATTGCTGTCATGTAATGTCATGCCTAATAATGGACCGCTAATTTTTTGCATGCAAAAATGTGGTAAATAATTTTTTATTGGTTGGTCAGTTTAAACTTTCAAAAAGAGTATATAAATATCTCAAAGCATTATTTGCATGCAAATGTATTTTGTTTAAAAAATTATTGTTTTCTATTTTTAGGCAAATTACTGACTCAATAGGAGGCATGAGTCAAGGCAAATATTTTAATATTATACAATATGGTGCACAGATGGCGCGAAAAAATATTTTGTTTTTTCGCATGGCAACTGTAGACTTTACTTAAATGTTTCCGTTCAGCATATAGGCTTTCAGATGCGCAGACATTCAGATTTTAGAGTCAGAGTTGGTTGGAAACTTGAATAACACTTTGTGGTTTCACTAAAAAATTAGGAAATGTGTAAAAAAAGGAGTAGATTAAAAAAAAGTGGAGTGGCGGAGTTTCTTCCTCAAAATTGAAGTAAATTTGCCCCGATTGGAGTAGGGTTCAAACGCTGGATGTAGGTGAAACAAAAATCTAAAAAAAATAAAGAACTTGTTTTTATATTTCAGACTGTTTTTTATATGCACACTGGGTTGCACGAACTTTCTCTTATGTTCAAGACGCTGAGAGTTTAAGAAAATTATATGTAAAGGTATGGAAATTGTGAGAGGAAAATGTATAAAAGTATGAAATGCTATCTTTAAATAAGCTAAAACAAATTTTTTAAGAGTTTAAAATCAAAAAAAAAAGAACGCCATCTTAATCTTTGATTGAATATGAATGTGTGGGAAATAAAAATCAAATCGTTAGAGCGTTTTTTTTTTTAAATATATTTTAAAGCATCAAATTCTTAAAACATTTTTTGTTTGTTTTGTTTTTCGCAATATTTAGTATTTATTTATAAGCATATTAAAATTAAATAAAAAAAGTATACAACCAAGTTTTGAAATATGGAATAAAAAAAAAAAAAATGAAACTTTCCTTAAAAATTCAAAAAAAAATTTAATTTTAAATGTAAATATTTTATAGGTAATATTTTTGAATCTTATGTAAAATTTGTGTATACAAAAGTAGTCTTAATCTGTTGTAAAAATTGTAAAAAAATTGTAGTTAATCGCACTAATTTGAACACACACAAAAAGTTTAATACAAATCAAAGTAGCCATTTATAAAAAAAAATGTATTGCTTAACGGATTTTTAACATTTCTAAAGAAGCTACCGTTATTTTTTCATAAAGTAAATATTTTTTAAATTTTTTCAAAAAAAGTGTAAAATACCTTTGAATACCTAGTTTTGGTCGATTTTTATAAAACTCGGTATGTAAAGCTATAAATCAAAATATTTGATTTAAGAAAATTGATCATTTTCTTAAGATCCTAAAAAACTTTTTTTTTGAAAATTTTGGTAAAAAAAACTATTAATATTGCTTAGAAGCTTCTGTATAAAACTATTGAAATAAAAATTAATAATTTGAAGAAAATCGAATATAAAAAATAGTTCTTCTGGAAGTACCATTAATAACCATTTTTTGAAGAATGGTTTCCCATATCCATAGGTAGCTTTTACTGAAAGAGATGTAGGTATTTAATTTTGTATAAGAAAAGTTGAGGAGCTGTTTTTGAGAATAATAAGATTTTATTAATTAGATAAAATATAAAAATTGTTCTGCAGGTACCTACCGTTATTTTAAGTTCTAATCACCAAAAACCACTATGTGCCAAGTTTTAAGAAAATTTATCCAACTGTTTAGGCTGTGGCCAAAAAGACAGACCGACAGAATTTTGAGACCCATTTTTTCGTATTTCTTACAAAAGCATAATGCATAACTTACCACATAAAATATGGCGTTAAGGAAAATGGGCCCAAGCCGACTTGGAAATAGCGCCCAGAAAAACACTGATTAAATTGTTGTTGTGCTTTTTGTTGTTGTGATACTATTTCCTTATTTCCCTATCTTCTGTAAAACAAATAATTTTGGACATATTCATGCATTCTTTGCATGATTGCAATCAGTTGCAATCTTCGCATTTATTTGAATTTTTTGCATTCATTTGCATTTTATGCATTGATTTTTTTTCATTTTCATTCTTTTCATTCCTTTGATTTTTTAAAATTTTTTTTGAGTTCTCATGAAATTTTTTCCCTTACCTAATTTGTTTGTTTTCTTCTTAAGCCAAAAATGAACTTGGAAGAATTAGGTTGATTGGCTATTTAAAAAATAAAAACGCAATAAACGAATAAAGTAAATATAATTGAAAAAGATTTTTGTGAATCAAAATTCTTAAGAATTTAAAAGCATGCAATAGCATTTGAAAGAATGCAATCATGATTGAAATCATTTGAATGTCAAATGAATGGTCATTGCAGAATTTGAATTCGCAGTCTCAAAATGAAGTCAATGAATGCAATTTATTGAAATAATTCAATAAAAAATTTGCATTTACAAAAGATTTCATTCTCTTACAACCCAGTTATAGGCATAGGTAATAATATTGAGACATAGGTTTTTGATTGTCTTTTATTATTTTAAATTCCAGTCTTTGCTGAAATTGTGATTTGGAGCAATAATTCTAAAAAAAATTTGGGTATGCTTTAATAATCTTCATATTTCGATTCATCTTCAAAGTAAAATTATGCATAAATGATCTTGGTATAGTAAGGCGTATAGCTACACCTATAACATCCATCATTATTTCCACCATTAATCATTAAATTTAATACCGAATTGCATTTTCCACCAATCGTTTACCATTTATAATTGCACAAAAAAAAAATATTAAAAAAACAAAAAGTTTCACAGCCAATAAAATGTTTGGCATTTAGTGTCGGCCGTCTGCAATAGCGGCGCCTACGCTCTACACCCCGTTGACATTCTTCAGAACACATCAATACAATTTTATTCTTAGAATATAAACTGGCAACGAGCGGGAAAGAACCACCGTCTTCGTCCACCCAAATTGCCTCCCCTTATTCCCTGCATCCTCATTTCAAACCCATAACAATTTTGTATAAACAATTCACACACTATAATCCGCCGAAATGACATAATAAATCTTCGGAAAATCTAAACAAAAATCTATAAAATGAACAAAAATTCTAAACGAAACAAAAATATTACCAACGCACAAGAGAACAAAAAAAAAATTAATTACAATTTACCTGACAGCGTGAAGCAACCCCCATTTGAAGCACAATGTACAGTACATAGGTATCGTTTATGCTTGTAGTATTGTAGCCCCTAAAAGATTCCTTCAAGTCGTAATCACCATCATCAGCCAAAGAACCACATCAGCTACCAACATGATACCTCTATCACGTCATATAGTCATATACTAGAAATGGCCGAATAAGCTTCGTGGTGGTATAGCGATGGCGGTCTGCATTCCATTTCTTGACAAACTTCCCTCCGATATTGGCTAATCTTCTACATCTTCTTCCCGAAATAGTTTTTTTTTTTCAGAAGTCTCAAAGCTGAGAATGCCCAGCGCAATGCCGCGTTTGTTTGTGCTTCTTTGTCCACATGTATGTACGCGCCGGAGATTTGTGTAAAAAAACGATTTAGTGAAAAATTAAGAAAACAACATCACCGCACCACAAGCCACACGGACACGGGATGCCCACCCGGTATGTCATTAGCTATTTTTAGGTCAAATGATCCGTTTTCAAAATTTTTTGTTTGCCCATTTCATTCTTTCCAATCAAAGAAGACGCGATCACAGTGTGACCCGCAGTGGATCGATCGATAATAAATTAATTTGTTGTTTAAAAACTGAAATGTGTAGATATTAGCCACCACCGCAGGAATGTATATCGCACTTCAAAGGCTTAACAAAAAAAGTACCTACATATCTCTGTGCTCCGCTCTCCCCATGCCCCATTCCCATCAGTTGATAGCCACAGAAAGAAAAACATTACACATCTCGAAGGACTTAGCTTTTGGGAAAGTTCGGTTGTGGTGGCGATACGGGGGGATAGTAGCAACAACCGAAAAAAAGCTCAAGCTGTGCTCATCTGGAAAGCGTCAATCAGCTTCTGATAATTTGATAATAATAATAAAATCTGGGAGATTAGAGAAAAAAAACTGTTGTTTTTGTTTATGGGACGATTTAGAGCACTTTCTCGAGTGTTTGAATAAAAAAATGATGATCATGAGTCTGACGATTGTGACTGCTGTGACTTCGATGGTCTTGTGATGATCGAATCGGCCTTAGCAACAGAAAATCAAAGGAGACTGTATATAGTTGATAATATTTTATTATTAAATATGGAACTGATTGATTCGGAGATGTACTTCTTATACTTTACCTACAGTACAAGAAGATTGGCGTTTTTTAATACGAATAAATGTAAACGGTATTCGAATTGGGAAAGATTAAAGTTCCCAGTCTTTGGCGGCCATTTTTTGATGACGTCTGTCAAGTCAGTTGTTTATTATTTATTTACTCATGCCAAATCACGTAAAAATTATACGTCAAAAACAAATACATAATCCGGTAGTGCCACGGTGCGAAGCCACGATAGGGTCGTAGCAATACCGTTTTATATGGGGGCTTGTGAAGTTAGCAGCGCAACTTTTTTTTTGCATTTCTGTTCTCGATTTTGCATTTCGCCAAATAAGGGTGTAATTGAGTGACCAGCTGACAGTGAGTGACTTATGCTAACTTCACAGTGAAGAGATGGAAAAAAATGCAAAAAACAAAAGCAAAAAAAACTTTCTATCAATGTCCCATTTGAGTGAGTGAAACAAACCCAATGAAATTCTATATTTAAAAATGTTGCTATTCACCAGCATAGCTGGTACTGGTAGTATGGATTGCTAGTATAAAATGATGTAGGTACAATCACTCAACAGTATGCACTGCACAATTATACAAGTCTCCAAAAATATTTGTAGTGAAAGGGTGTTCTTTTCAATGAAATGGAAAAAATTGAACTACTTCTATGAAAGCCCTCCCAAACTTGGTACGTTGATGAAAGTTGGTGTACCTAAATATTTGACTATTCCTCCAGAGAATCAAATAATCAAAAGGGTACATAGAAATATTTACGGTCTGAGCTTATTTTTCGAGGGGGGAATGAAGATCTGAGTTATCGTCCTTGCATTTTATGTTTTTGAAACCGAGGTACATACAATGTTACATGACAATTTTGAAGAATTTTTTAATGCTGACTCCAATAAAATCAAAATTAATGAGAAAGAAGCTCCCGTTTAAAAGTTATCTTACTTTTACAAAGTTAATGTTAGTAAATTATTGTATTTTCTGACTAAAATAGGTAAGACTTTATCTCTCAAAAAAGACCTCTTGCCGATCGGCGGCTCTTTTACAGTCGAGACGTCCTCGCACAAGACGGAGCTGAGCACCTTCGGTTCAGTAGGACTGTGTCCGAATGGGACCGAAGAGATAGGGTAAAGCAGGAGAACCAGTTCTGGTGGTTGAAAAACAAAGATGAAGTTCCTTCAGACATTTAATAATTGAACTTGGTATTTTCTTTTTGTATGGTCGACTTGCATAGGTTTAGGCAGTAAGTTTTAAGTAGGGACAGTCAGGGTGGCACCAAAAAAAAAAAAAAATATTTTTTATAAAATTATAAAATCAACAAAAATACAAAAAGAAAAAAAAATTATAGAACCGGAAAATGCTTGCTGTGGCTGTTCTAGTTTGTAAGTGGTCTGTTAGTAGCTTATAAGTAGGTAGTAATTAGCTCATAATTAGCTGTAAATGATTTTAAGTAGCTTTAAGTAGTTTTAATTAGTTTAAGTTAGTTTTAATTAGCTTTAATTTAGTTTTATGTAGTTTGTAAGTTTTATATAAAATCAAAAAAAAAAAATAAAGATAGTGATACCGAGTTTTTTGTAAATTCTTCTCGGGGAAAAATAAAAACCGATATAGAATTTTAGCATTAAGATAGTTCTTAGGCCGGAAGGCATTAGCATTAAGTTATTCTAGTTTAACTTAGAGCGATTGGGGCCAGTAAGTTAGTTTTAAGATATTGATAAGTAGGCTAGTTTTTATGAATTTTTGTCTAGCTTTAAGATATTTTTAAGAAAATGGAAAATAAAAATGAATTACAAAAAAAAGACTCTCTTGCCATAGATATTCAAATGGTCTTTTTTGATTCTTATTTCTGATTGATTGAGGGTTTTCGTGGAAGTAGTTCAAAATTGTTACATTTCATTGAAAAAAACACCCATTTATTACAAATATTTTTGTAGGCTTTTTTAATTCTTATTTCTTTTGATAAATTAAATATGTGGAACAAGTTTTGTCACTATGCTGCTAGAATTGGGTAATATTTTACTTGTTTAACTTAAAATTCATTAATCATTTATGACACTTTTTTTAATGTGGTTGTATCGAGTTCATTTTGATTTAATTAAAGTGGGCTTTAAAAAAACTTTTTATCGTATGCTCAGATTATACCAAGATAAATATTTGAGCTTATTTTACTTTCATATGCCCCTTTTCCATTACTGACTTTTTATAAAACCAAAGAAGGTTTTTTAATTAACTATGGATACAACGTAGTAGATGGAGACATTCTGCGTGGACACCAATCTTTAATTTTAAAAATATAAATATTTTTCTTAGTTTTGTTGGCTTTGCATTTTCAATCAATAATGTGTCCTATGGTTATAAGCATTTCAACGAGAGCTCTCCAGCCATCGTCTGACCTTTGGTTCTCGATTTATAGGCCAATGTATGAAACAAATGGCAACCCTTTTCTCGTTGTTCTGACAGTGTTACCACCTTGGCAACACTTTTTAAAAATAAAGTTAGCACATAATCTATTAGTAAACTAAAGCTCAACCTGTCAGGTTAAGATGACAGGTTGGTCATTTCAGGTCAGGGGGCTTCACAATTTACGTCAGATTATATACCCAAATTTCAAAATTGTCAAATTTCAAAACTTTCAAAGTTAATTATCAGAATTCTTAGCTGGATGTCAGATTTAAATAATACAACAAATAAAAATATCAATCTATAACTTTCGATTATTTTTGATTTTTTGAGTTTTTGACCCAAAATTCCCATCTTTAAAAATTGTCCAATTTCTTAAAGAAACGATCAGATTAGATTAAAAAAAAATGTTTTTCAATACAAAACCTTCTTTAAAACTAGCACTAAAATTAGTTCTTATCTCTTGGAAACATTTCTCAACATTTTGGATTATCTTCACTTTTGTCTTTTTCTTTTTTCGTACAAATCAGTATTGGAGTCATTTTTATATGAAGATATATCTACATTATTCCAAGCGAATATTTAAGCCACTTACACCCAACTATCAGTTCCTGACTTCGACAATACTTTTGAAATTTGGAACTATGTCGTGACCTAAATTTTGAAAAAAAAAAATTCACAACAGCAATTTGTTTAGTGTTATTTGAGCTTATTTCCAAATCGATTTGGACGCTTTTTCCTTGGGTGCTATTTCCTAACGCAATGTAAAATTGCTAAAACAAATTGTGTGACAGGTAACATTATTTTTATTTCAAAAAAAAAAAAAATAATAAAAGTGTGGATATCAAGTCTTAAGAAAATCGATCTAGGCTGTAACCAAACAGACAAACAGGCTGACAAATAGAACTGTGAGACTTAACTTTTTCATCTTCACTATCATGGTAATGACAAATCTTATCAAAAACTACTCGAATTCAAATTTTTAGCAAATGCATAACTTGCCTAATAGGTTCTACATATAGCAAGTAAAAAATAGGCGTGCCACTGAAGTCAATACTCACAAAACATTACTTGCATCAAATGTCATTAATTTGCTTGTAATTATTCTTTCTGCCAAAATTCAACAAACGGACCACTGTGCAGACTGCGGAGGTTTGATACTATTCGTTCCCTCAATCTTGGGGACCTGGATTCAAAAATTTTCCTTGCTGGAGCCTTATTATTCATTACATCGACATGGCCGAGCCAATGAAGTTGACGTATTTTAATTTGCTGGATAACATCCTCATCTTGATACAGCTCAAAGAGTTCCCGGTTGTATATTGTCCTCTATTCACCCTCCGTGCATACAAGAACAAATATTTGTCAAAGAAATCTGCTCTAAAAAAGCCCAGTGTCAGTTCTTCTATTCTGCCAATCGCTCAACAAGCGGAGCCATAAGGCAGAATTAGCATTAAAAGGGTTTTTAAAGCGTACACTTAGTCTTATAGGTGTGAGGAGTTTTAAACCCTTTAGCACCGGTCTGCTAGGGTAGTTTTTGGTCAAATCTTTACTAAGATGTCATTTGTGGGATTGATTGTTACTTCAAGATCGATAAAATCTTCATCTACTTCGAAGTTGATACTATCAACAAGTGAAAAATAGGTTTTACAAGAGCTCTTAGCAACTAAGCCTTTAGTGACTCTCTCAACTATTCCTGTGTGCGTGTTGTTGGTAGGAATGTAGGGGACCTACAATTTTCTTGCCGAGCTCGAACGGCTAGATGAGAAGCACTTATCCATAACAAGTATACTCTTGGAGGATTTGTCAGTTACTTGCAAGAGGCAGTTCTCAGGGAAAAACATTTCTGTTTTTAGGTGGCAGTGGCTGCGAATCGAAGCCAGAACATTGATACGATAGTCCAATGCACTAACCATCATGCCACAAGGTACTGCTATCAAAAGTAAACCTGTCCCTTAATGATTTAACAGGCATTTGGTACAACCACAGCACTCCCCAAAGTTGCCAACCCAATATCACAAGAGGTATGTGCTGGAATAGCAGGGTCAACTTGCGATCCTAGTAGTACGAGTACCTTATTCGTGTGATTTACAGTTAAGGTTTTCTTAGGTCAACCATCACTAGAATTATGGATATTTTCATACCCAATAACTCAAAATGCGCAATCTTACATACTACGAGCAACGATTGCAGTATTGATAAGTCTACGCTTCATTCCTTCAAACCTGGGCAGTGAAGCAGGGACCAGAACCCTTGGTTTGATATTTAAAACAAAACAATGACTAGGGTTGAAAGTACCAGTTCTGCTTACCAAACCTTGACCTACTGTGTTTTGCAGCACTAGTTTCATAAAGAGAGGATGCTAGTCGGAGTCTCAAGTGGATAGTTAGAACATCAAGAGTGACATTTTGTCCTAGCCAGTTGACAGATCTTTAGGGCTGGCAACGATACCAAACCAAACAACACTTTGGTAAGTATCGTCTCCGTATCGTTAAAATATTAAAAAATTTTAGTATCGTCTTGGTATCGGTATTGGTCTCGCATTACTCAGTCTCGTTTGGTCTCATATAGCAAAGTCTTTGTTTCTGTATCGGTCTCGGTCTCGTCTGGTTTCGTTCTTGTCTCAGTCACAAGCAAAAAGAAAATACACGACTTCGTTATATAATCTTGATCTTGTAGTTGAACCAAACATAGGAATTGTTTATTTGTATAAATTTATTATATTTAAAAAAAATCTATTTTTTTGCCGATAGCAAACGATACTACCGTAAGTATCGATAAATTTCGGTCCTAAAAGTACGGTTTCTCATAACTCGGTCTCGCATATCTCAGTCTCGTTTGGTCTCGTATAACAAAGTCTCGGTTTGGTATCATATCGGTATCGTTTTGAATGCCTTGGAGCTAGTATCGTTTAGGTATTGGTTGTGTTTCCGATACCGATACCAAACGATATCGAAACTTTTCTGGTATCGTGGCCAGACCTACAGATCTTTCATTGTTTGTTGATAGCATGTCCTCTATTAATTCTAGACCAATCATTTTCACCTGTTCCTGAACTATAAGGGCCTGGTGGAAGCAGCTGATGATTTCGATATCATCGATAGAATTTGGATAGATCTGCTGAAAATAGTGTCTTCAGTACTATTCCAAGACTTGCCCTGCACACTATTTGCTCCAGAACGAGATTGATAACACATCTCCTTGTCAAAACCTTGAGCTTGTTCTATAGTTGCACATTGTATCGCGTGTTTTCCAATGTCACGTGACATAACTGGATCAGTTTTCCTAGGATTCCAAGTTCAGCCATTGACACATAGAGCTCTTCAAGATAAATATCATATGGGGCTTTGAAGTCGCTGTAGACCGTCTTAAGACGATCACACAGTACGTTGGACAGGTTCTTGTATGAGCAGGACAAAGGTTCGCCTTTTCTGAAGATGGAAAATGGGACATAAGGAGAGAATAGACTAGTCATTTGGTATGCTTACTTCCACCCAAGCTTGGTTGATGAGTTGATGCGTGAATCTCTTCAACACACTTTAGATGACACTTGGTGGCATACTTTTTTAATTATCAGTATATTTCAAAAAATTCTAATTGGGGTTTCAATAAGATACAGTAATGAAATACCTCAATCCACTTCGTGTAAAAAATGAGCATCTAGGCATATTAAGCTTTGCCCATGATTCATAATGTCGACATTTGCTGTATAAGAAATGTTTTCACCCTGATCGACACTTCGGCAGGCGTCACACCATCATAATCTAGAAAAATTACTACGTGAATAGTACAAACAATCGAAAATTATTTACATATCTCTTGGCACTTGCCACTTGCCACACTCACATTTTTTTCCTTCTATTTTTAGCTTGCCATATCTATAGCCAAGCCAGCCATAGAGTATAAAATATTAGTTTTATTTCTTTGACATGAGGCACCCAGCAGCAAAATGAACATTTGCGTTCGCATCGAAATCATCATCGAAACGAGACTCATGCCAAGGTATCGATACGATTGTTTGTTGATTTAAACAACAACGGAAAAAGGGGTGCACACTCATGCACACATCACATGGGACAGGCAAACATGAGAGTGTATATGCTTGCGCCTGATGTGCTCCCCCTTGCCACCCAAAACAGGATATTTTTATTTTTATTCCAATTGATTGTGAAATCGATCGTAAAATATATCACGATCACCGAAAATGCAAACAAAAACAAACAGAAATGTAAAGAAAAAACTTTCGTCGATGACGGGCTCCAGCAGGCTCCAGATGTAAATTGATGTCTCTGTATACCTCCATACAATTGCCGGCCGGCCGCCCAGAAACCAGAATTCCTTCGCACGTGAAGCAACATCACTACCACCACCAAAAACGACGGGAATTTATTACTTCCTTGGAAAAGTAGATGAGATCGAACGAATTAGGTCAATTTTGAGAAATAAAAACAGGAGATTAAAAATAAAAATTGTGGAAAACATCAGCTGGACACGTTTTGATTGGTGATGTTGATGCAGAAGACCCTTAACCCTAATTAGCACTTTTGAAGCAAAAGCGGCAAATTCACAAAGTGATGCCACTCTATCGACTCGTTCAACACGAAAAGTGATCAGCAAACAACAAAAATGCCGACCAAATGTCATATTCAGTTATTCGGCTTTAATTGCATGGTGTCAGAGGTATTGAGAGTCTTGAAGAAATTCTAAGTCTTCACATCACGTCTCAGCTCATCAGGGTCAGACGATCATCTCAGTCATGGTAATCAAAACTCTTCTACTTTGAAAAAAAGGATATCTCTTCTATGTTTATCCATGATGGCCGGCAAAGGATCATAGAACAAACAGCGGGTATGCAATGCATGCAGTATGATGTTACTCTCTGGGATCTGGGCAATAAAAAAATACGGTAGCTTGTTTGTTTAACATGTCGCCTGATGGTGGTGTTTGTGTTGTTCAACATTTTTTCGGTTACAAAGGACCAGAACTAAATATTTTAGAGAGACTCACTTTGGTTGTGTGTTTGGCATTTTAGTGCAGAGCGGACAAAATAAATTGAGTTGCTTCGTTGGTTTTATTGGTTTTTATCCCTTTTATGACAGTTCATCAAGGATTATGCCGACTTTTGTTTATTTAGGCGTGTGATACATTACAAATATTTTTGACGTAATGAATGCGTCACATTTTGTTTCAGTAGCCTGAACCAATAGAAATTAAGAAAATGATTTTTTTTTCTTCAATTTAACATGCTTTCGGAATTTATAGTAGAAAGCCGAAGCGGGAAAAGGATTAGGTGCATTTTTAGGATTTAAAAGCGGTTGGCGGCGTGGATTCTTTGATGTTTTTGGCATCTTGTTTGTGTGCAATAAGAGATAAGAGATATATAAGTAAAGGTTAAACAATTTGGATCCTTTTAGCAGATTTCTTGTGTAAATTATATTTCTTTCGTACCTACATATTTATTTTGTTAAATTGGTTGCTCTTGAATTTGCTTTCTACATTTTCCTTTTTTCTGCAGGTGGAAATTTACAAAAGACACACGGTATTTCTTGGTACAAAGTTATGTGTTACAAGTCGTATTATTTGCACAATAGTTTAAGAACATAGCTAGCAAAATAATTTCTATGTCAAATTCTTGTTGCATGGTTTTTCTAACATAAATAATTAAGAGCAGATTCAATTGCTTATTGAGCTAAAATTATTGGCACCCTAAAAAAACAAAAGCCAGCAATGAGTGTCAAGCTAACAAAGCAGCTTTCCACAACTCAAAAAATTAGTAGATGTATAATTAGTCGTTAATTTATTTTATGTGACAGTTTCGAACTTGTAGTTCTATGTTTTTTTTTTTCGAAAAGTGGTAAAAACTTCTAAAACTCAATAGTAGCTTGTAGTAATGTGAGATTTTATTATTTTTTCAAATTAAAAACTCAATATTTACTGTTTAGTAATTTATCGTAGATTATTCGCTAGCTATTAAGGCAAATTCAATATTGTCATGCGATGTTTAATGTGTATTTTTTGTGTGATTTTTTTTTCTACGAGTGTCAAGTTAGCAAAGCTACTTCCACAAATCGAAAAATCGCTAGGTGGATAGTTAACAGTTAACTAATCATCAATTAGTCGTGATAATTTTGAATTTGTCGTTCTACGTTTTCTATGTTTTTTTTTCGAAAAGTGGTAGAAACTTCTTAAACTGAATTTTGTATTGAATAATAATAATTTATTTTTCAAAATGAAACATAGAAAACATAGAACGACAAATTCAAAAAGTATCACAACTACTTAAACGACAAATTATCTATCTGCCCATTTTTCGAACCTTGAAAGTTCCACCCAAAATAACATTGCACAATAAAATTGAATTTTTCACAACTAATCAACAACTTATCAAGAATGTTTTAATGATTTTTGACGTGGTGCTTTGTTAATTTGATAACCTAACCTAACCTAGCAAACAACAAAAATAAAATATGAGATCATTGAACGACAAATACAAAATTATTACAACTAATTAACGATTAATTAAAGAGAAATTACCTACCTCCTCTTTTTTTTTCCATTCGTGAAAGTTGCTTTGCTAAATTAACACTCATCATCTCCATGGATTCAGATTATTTTTTTTTACTTACAGATTTCAAATAATATTAAATATTATTGCATATCATACATTTTTAATTTTTTTTGTTGATAATCCGATATCTCAAAAACGGGTTAAAAATTTTGTTTTTAAATTTAAGTTTAATATACACATTTGGGTGGTCCTTAAATTGGATGTAGTCTTGGATAGCCCTAATTCGTTTCAAAACATTGAAACACAATTACCTAATTTTTGGAGATTTTTATTTCACGCCCCTGGTCACTCTATTTTCACTTTAAGGTACTTATTATGGGTAAAGGATTATTCTTATAAAATGCGAAAATAAATCTGAATGTATAGATTAGACTCAGAAAAGAAAAAAATTGTACTGGAGGGGTGGTCTTTATCCCCCCGTTCAGGCGGCGGGGGGGGGTGTAATTTTCTAGAAATTTGGCCAAAAACAAAAAAAAATTATTTAAAAAAAACGGGAGCACATACAATGCCATGCTTTAGCTTTTCTTAAAGCTTAGATTGTATTCTATAATATGCTTCCTTAATAAAGTTTATATTTTAAATAGTTTTTGAAAAAATAATTTATACCTTAAAAAGTTATAATTTTTGGTTTTTTTAATTTTTAAGTTTGAAAATTATTTTTTCAAAAACTATTCTAAATAAAAACTTTATTTAGGAAGCATATTATAGAATTAAATCATGGCCTTAAAAAAAGCTAAGGCGTGGCATTGTAAATGCTCCCGTTTTTTTTTAGTAATTTTTTTTTCAAACGGGGGAAAAGAGACCCCTCCTCCGATACTATTTTTTCTCGTCTAAATCTAATCTATACCCGCAGATTATTTTTTTCGCGTTATATAAGAATCGCCCTAACCCCATAGTTGGTACCTTAATGTGAAAATAGGGTGACCAGGGGGGTGAAATAAAAATCTGATGCAGAACCATTTGATGCCTATCCATCACAGAATACCACCCTAATACACATACAAAAATATTAACGATTTTGCATACCAAAATTTGTCTTTAAAAATTTTTTAATAAAATGGTCTTTTTAAGCTGAATCTGTATAATTTTGTATCATAAAACTAGTTTACAAAATTTACAGGGTTATTCTAACTGTCTATATCAATATAGACAGTTAGAATATCAATAATAATATCACACATTTAAAATAATTTTGATGAAGGAAATTCTACTACAACAAACCTTCATTTAATTTTTTTTTTAAATTTAATTCTTATAAAGGAAAAAATAAATTAATATTTACGTAATTTTATCAAAGAAAAACGTTACTAAATAAAAAATAATAGTAAGTTAATAAATAAATAGTATTAATAATTTATTACTTTAGTTCAAAAATATTAAATAAATAAATGAATGAATAAAGAAATAGTTAACAACAACTATTTTCAGTCATTGGTCAGCCATAGTTTTTTTCTATGAATTTTGAAAATTCATTTCATGGTTACAAAAAACTTCTGGTACCTCATTCGGACCATTCCCAAAAATGTATTATGCCATTTAAAAGGCCCCGTCACGGTGATAAAAGATCGGCTTTTTTCAATAATTGGTCAACCTTACATATTTTTTTATGAACTTCTAATGAATTAAATAAATAAAATTTAAAGTCATAAATATTTTTTACACCTCATTTATCGGAAATTTACAAAAATTGTTTACCCTCTGAAAGATCTCTTGATCTTTATATAGTTTTAAAAATTGTTCGGTTACGGATTGTGTTATTGAATTTTCCCAAATTTTCGAAGGCTGTCAGTCATTACTATTTTTGGCACCTCATTAGGGGAAATTTGTAAAAATTGTATACCGTTTGAAGGATCTCTTGATCTATACAAAAGGTTAGCTTGTTTTAGTTATTGGTCAGCTATGGATTCTTTTTTACGAAATTTTTTTTTTTTTCAAGGTCACGAACGTTTTTTGGCATAAAGATAAAGATTCGTAACAAAAAATGTATTGCTGACCAATTACTAAAAGTGCTTGACCTTTTGTAATGATCTAGTAACTTACCAGAGAGTATATTATTTTTATAAAATTACCCTTCAGTGACCTTGAGAAACTTTAAGCCTTTATTACTAGTTATCTACATAAGCCTGACTAAATTCTAATACTAGTTGACCTTCTCCTGAGCAATTACTGACTAATTATATGGTATTCTTAAATATCAAATTTCCCATAAATGAGGCGCCAAAAGTCTACAGCCTGGAATATTACTTTGATAACTATCTATTTGTTTACGATTTAAAAAAGAATATAGAGTTTTAATCATTTAGCAACCACATTCTAAAAATAGTGGAGGGGCAAGTGCGCCTACCTGCCCCCCTTACATACGCCCTTGGGTCAAAGTTTTCTTAGAGTGTGCCCCGAGATACTTCGTACGTTATTTCCATACCGTCTGAACTCCATTCAACTGAAGCCCAGCAACCCTTCTAGGCTTTCTTTTCCTACTAAAAAAAGAGAACCCGAGTCTTGGAAGTGTTTAATTTAATTTTCCAGTCGCCACAGTACATTTGAACTAATTTCGGAGTGGATTGCAAATTGAGTTCATTAGTATAACTTATCGTCCACAAAAATAGCAGTTTTACAGTTTTGGGACATAGGAAAATCATGTGCTTATAAAATATACAAAATGAGGGCCGATCCTAGCGCTTAGAACACCTGGGGCAAGATCAAAGAAGCCGCCATTTTACACTACAAATAATACAGAATTAATAAAAAATCGAATATTAAATCGTGTTATTTCCACCGTCTATATACCGAATCAAAGCTAGTACCAACATATTTTAGCATAGGTTACCCATGAATTATCGGAAAATGGTGATTTAACCAGTTGAAATGTCAGTTTATATTGACTTTTTTGGTTGCTAATTCATAAAATGTTTACCTTCACTCTTAAACAAAAATTAAGCTACCGTGAAAGAAAGTTGAGAAAAGCATCCACTTGTCGATATTTTTTCCCAATACTAAGTTTATACAAAATAGTCGACATAAATCGACACTTAAACAATTCAAATTTTTTTTTGTCGTTCATTCCAACGTAACTTATGTCATTTTAGATTGGATTTTCCGACTGTTCTACTACGTTTTGATTCCAATTGAATATGAAAACATCATATTGTCAAATTTACACACACACTACTGAATGATGCCATTTTTCAAAATGGCTTCTTCAAGCATTTATCACTTTTGAAAAGTATTCCGACAAAAACTGTATATGAATGCGTGTCTACTCCTTCTTTAACTCGGGGACAGAAAAAAGAGCCCGAGAACAATACTCCGAACAACTAATCGAAGGGTTTTGAAGTAGATGCAGTGAAAATGGAGAAGAAAAGTAGTACTTCAAAAGTCCACTTCGAAAACAACATTAAAATTCAAAACTCTCCTTAAAATATTTGAACGGAATTAGCAAAAACTCAAATCATACATTCTGGTCTAACTTTATAAAATGAATTTGACAGTTATTTGATGCTTTCGAAAATTTTAAATTTTGCTTAAATTACATTTTCTTTCGATCACCTTTTTTGATTGATGCCAATCCAAAGCAAGTTAAGTATGTTTTTAAACATCATTCCTTATGAACACTATGAACTGATCACAATATCGGCCGTTTTCGAAAACAGCAAGTCAAAGTCAATTTGATTGTCAAATGATCGTCGATTTTTGAAGCAGATATTGGTTGTGACAAGAATTATATAACCGTCCTGTTTTCAGAAAATTTGTCTGATTAACGCCAGTCAATTTACTTGTAAACGCATTTGACGTATACAAACAAGCTCTCTAGCTTTTCAATATTTCTCAACTCGATTTTTGCACTACCCAGTTACACCGTAGACGATGAATTCAAACATGTGGCTTTAGCAAACTTGGTTATTGAACACATCCGGAATTGTAAAAATTGGAATTGTCAGAAATATAAAAATGGCTGTGAATGTGAGGAAAAAATACATGCAAACAAAACAACAAATATTTACTGAACAAACGTCAAATTCCTAATGATATTTTGGTTTTCAGGCAGAAGACTTGCAGTTTGTGTTTAAGAATATTCTTCAAACACATTTTTGAGGCAGATGACGTCGATTACAGTCGAAACTTTGGTGAAATTCTGTCTATTTTTTGTTCAGTCGGTCTTCAAAATAGTAAAAAAATTTTTTTGTCGAGACTATAAAAATCGACCTTATCAACATATCATACCCAAATCCATTTCAGTTGTCGGTAAATATAATTGCAATAATAATTTCTCAGTTTTTTCTACGTAAGCTCGCCTCATATGTCAGCCTTCACGATATGGTGACGCCTTTCATGGAACGTGGCGAGCCATTCATGCATTCAAGAGAAAAAAACTGGTATAACCAACCAATTTCTGGTTTATTATACCTGATTTTCAGGTTGTTATTTTTCAACTCGGTAGATCAGGTAAACGGCTTAGCCTGATACCTGATTTTATAATGTCGTGTTAAATCGACGTTTGTTTCAGGTGAAGTCTACACTGCCTTAGAAAAGTAAAACTGTAAATTTTACCTGAGAATCTTGCTATTTTAGCCTGTAAATTTAGTTAATTTTACATGAAAATCTAGTTCAAAAAAATGAGTAAAATGTTCAACGTCCTGTTAATTTAACATGAAGATCTAGTTAATCTTACATTCTTCAATGATGAATTAACCCTGTATCTAGTAACTATTATGTCTTGGATCCATGCTTGTAGATCCCATCTCTAACACTGCTAACCGGCCAATTCATTTTGCATTATTCTGAAAGTATAGAAATTTATTTCTATGCATATAACTTTATTTTAAAAATACTTTGTGATATTTACTTAGTTTTTAACTGGGAACCATTCATACATGGAGATGGTACGCATCCCCTGGGCCACGTCGTTGCATTAAAAAACTTGTACCAAATATCAATAAGTTGAAACTGACCTTGTTTGGATGGCTTGTGTTTGTATGTGCTTTAACATTGGTGTCACGTTGAAATAACCTGGCAGAGTGTTTCCTTAACCATGGCCTGTGAGTGTGTTTCAACGCTGGTAGAGGTCTAGTTTAACAGGCGGCAATTTTAAATTTAAATAATTTTATTCGGGTTGCCTGTGTGAGTGTGTTTTAACATTGGTGTCACGTTAAAATTTACTGGTAGATAAGACCAGGTTATATTCAACAGGTAAACATTGTAAAAATAACCATATAAAATGTTATTTCAACCTGATTTGTGTTAAAATAGAAATTCATAACAAGTAATGTTAAAAAAACCTGATCTCAGGTAAGATAAGCGATATATTCTTGTCAAAATGTCTTGTTTACCAGAATTCAGTGTTAAAATAACAGTTCATCTTCTTAAATCAACTTGAATAAGGTAAAATAGGCCACCAGGCTAATTTAAAACTTAATACAAGGTTATTAAAATGAGGTAAATTTTTGAAATGTCTGTAACTTTATATGGGATTATGCTCCTTGTAAATTTAACAGGGCCCAGGTTAATTAATTACTTGACTTTTTTTCTTGCGTGCAGTTGCCCCATTGTCCCACCGCTAAGCGTGCAAACAATTTCAATGACATCGGAATACCAATTGTTGACGGAAATTTCGAAAGCACGCTCTGTTTGGAAAAGATGATAAAATTTTGACTTTGAAAAGTGAGAAGTTCAGAGTAAACAGAACAGAATCGAATGGCTGTTTCACAAACTGTTTTATTTCAAAGCACTTTTTCATCATCAAGGAAAACCACTGCCGTATTTCTACCTAATTTTTTAAAAAGGTTCTAGTTTAATGTCTGTGTGCACATACCGTAATAAATACTAAATATTTCAATAACAAAATATTTCTTTAAAAATGTTTTGAGAATTTGATATATAAATATAGGAGTTTTATTCAATTCGATAAATTTTAAAACAAAATTAAATAATTTAGAATAGTTTTAAGTAAATTCAAAAAGTTAATTTAGACAGTTAATTCAATTAAGAGATTTTATCAAAAGGATAATTAAAATTTGAGCGATACGGACATCTTGGTGGTTAAAATATTCTTACTGTCTTCATTGGTGCCTTCATCTCTTTCGTCGTGTTCATCTTATGTTCATAAATAGCGGAGTCTCCTTTGCTGATTTTTCTAAATTTATATTTGATTTCAAAAAGATGGAACCACCACCGTCATAGATCGAGTCTTAACCAATCGATGTTTTTGTTCCAATACTATTTTGCAAATGTGTAAGAATCTATTTTCTATCAATAAACCCCCTACCTTCCCTTTTATCTCCATAAACTCTACCTTAGCTTCCCAATCAATTACCTTAACTGAGCTGATATCCTTAAATATAAAACATTTAACCGCACTTGAAACATCTCAAAAATAAAAATATACCATTTCCTTCAATTGAAATTCAAAGAAAAAAAACGGATACACCAAAGATCCATGTAACAAAAGGACTCTCCCGCGATTGTGTTTGCCAATTCTTTTGCTTTCGAATTGATTGAATCAAGTGTATCCTTTTGAAATTATGCAAAGCATCTTACAGCACACCCATCATAAAATGTTTAAAATACAATTCACAAAAAAATTCCCTTTTGACAGTTAACTGACACCACCACCGCACCGCAAGGATATAATATGAATATGTGACTTGGTATGGTTGTAATCCAATTTTTCACACACATCAATTTCGTCCCACGTCATAAACCTATCTATATCGATGATGATGATGATGTTGTACTACCAGGAGACTTGTCGTCCTTTGTTCTCGGCGTCATCTCAAAAAAGCTCCCCATGGGATCTATTTATTTTCGTTTTTTAATCTGCTCTCATGGCCTATCTTTTTTAGCCCGCGGCTCCCTGGATGATTCATTTTAAATAATATGACATGAGGACACGCAGGACACCCATTGTAATTTACTATATATGTATGCTGTTTGAAGATTGCAAAGTTCCATGTTCCATCACTAGATGATGATGCCACACAAAGATCAGAACTTTGTGCGGCTATTTAAGGATGATGAATAATTGCGGTGAAAATTCTTTTCAATTACTGAATCCTTATCGTTAAAATATTCTATGCACCCTTTCGACAGCCAGGGATGTCATGTTTTTTTTTTGTAAAAGTTTCATATGAAAAATGACGAATGAAAATTATTCACACACTCATTCGCATCTGTATATCTGTATAACTCTTTGTCAGAATTTTTGACATTTTCACGGATATTTTCCAGGAACCCTGAACGATAGCATAATATAGTTTTGAGGTTTGTATTTTGTTGTTTATTTTTTTGAATTTGGTTAAAACTGGATAAAAATGGAAATTGAAAGGAATTCTTTTTGACAGTTTCAAGGGTTGGCAGATTGTGGTTGTATTGTAAATAGTATAAAAAGGATACTCGTATATGATGATGTTGTGGTCGAGGAATAGGGTATATGGCTGTCTTTTTTATCGTAATATGTTTGGTAAAGGTGTGGGTTGAATATTTGTGTTAACGTTTCTACAATACATTTTCATCAGATGTCAAAAAGTATGCTGGATCTTCTTTGTACGTAGGATGGTTTTCTTTTTTTTTCAAATGTTACCTCATTTTTTTTTGTGGTGAAATGAAACTGTAAAATATTTTCATTTCAAAGGATCAAGTGGGTTTGGATGGTATTTTTATATATTTTTTTTTTATTTGATAGACAGTTCATGGAACTTTTATGCGGGAAGATTTAAAGTTCTTCCAACAATAAACTATTTTTTCATATTATTGTTTTTTAAAGGAGTACTGTAATCAAATTATACAATAATTTGTTTGGAAGTTTCAAGACTTTTAGTTTTTAGAACTGAAAAAATTAAGTGATATTCATGAAAAATTGTAGGTAAATGCTTTCACTGGAGAATTTCTATATATAAACTTTTTATGATATGCGTACAAGTTAAGTGGGTACATATATAGCCAAACGTTGGAAAAGATGTTTGTATTCTAAAGGTAACTATATTTAATTTTTCGGAGTACAGTTTTCAAGGTTAAACTAAGAATTTTATTTCCAGATGCCTAAAAACTGGAATAACTTTTTGTTTTATATGAATATACTTCAGTTTTTCAAATATACAAAGAATTATGGTTTTTTTTTTTTTTTTTTTGTGGTTATTTTCCCGTGGGTAGGTGCAAAACCTGCTATTCAGGCTCCATGAGGACCAAAAACGTGTGCTCATAGAAGTGTGAGATTCTTACAACACTAAAACCACCTCCACTTCCCGATTGCAACTAAGTTGAAACTTATCTAGCAATTTATTTTTAACGAAGTTAAGTAACGTGTTGCAGGTTACTTTCCGGTGAAAGTTCCTGCTTAATCCGCGATTTTAAATCGGTTTTCTGTTCACCACACCAAGCCGGAAGGTTTTGTTCTTCACAGACGGCGTACTAAATTCGACTCGTCAAGAATTTTAATAATCGTTGAATTAGCGTGTTCTAATAGTCGATTTCTATGTTTTCGCGCGAAACTTTTTATTTCGTCCCGGACCGTAGGAATCCCGAGATCGCTGTGAAGTTCTTCGTTTCTTATACCACGGAGCATTTACAAATGACCTGAGTAATTTATTTTCAAACGTTTGTAAGTTATTTAAGTTTGTATCGCAGGTACAACCCCAAAGTTGTATACCATAAGTCCAAACAGGCTTAAGAACCTGTCGCCTGTCGGTATAAAATCAATTTATTTTCAATATTAAGCTTTGAATATTTACCGAGTAACCAATTCATATCTCTTAATTTACTTTTTAGTTCTTCGAATTTCTTTTTCACGTGCGGCTTCCATTTTAATTTCGCGTCTAGAGTCATTCCCAGATACTTTGCCTCATTTGCAATTGGAACAAGAGCGGTATTAAGAAAGACGGGTAATCTATTTATTTTTTTATACGTAAAGTCCACGTGGACTGATTTTTGTTCATTGAACGCTTTTTGCCATGTTTTCGTCCACTCATTAACATTATTAAGAGCATTTTGTAGTTTATTTGTAGCTTCGCTAATCGTTTTGCCTACTGCTAGTATTGCAGTATCATCAGCAAACGTGGCTACAATAGTGTCATCTATTTGTGGTATATCGCGTGTAAATAAAAAGAACAGAACTGGACCTAATACACTTCCTTGTGGTACCCCAGCCACTATTTCTTTGAAATCAGAATAGTCATTTCCGTGTCTTACACGAAAAAGTCTTTCATTCAGATATCCGTTTAGAATGTTGTAAAGTCCTTCAGGCAGAACTTGTCTTAATTTGAATTTGAGGCCTTCGTGCCACACCTTGTCAAACGCCTGCGACACGTCCAAAAAGACAGTCGAACAGATTTTCTTTTCTTCAAGAACTCTCTCAATTACGTCAGTAATTCTATGCACTTGATCAATTGTCGAATGCTTGCTTCTAAATCCGAACCGATGTTCAGGTATTTATTGTTTCTCTTCTATTATCGGTTGCAGGCGCAGGAGTAGTATTCTTTCAAAAACTTTCGATATTATAGGAAGAAGCAAATTCGACCTGTAAGACTTTTTTTCGTGAGATGGTTTGCCAGATTTCAAAACTATTATGACTTCCGCAACTTTCCATTGGCTCGGATCATATTCTAACCGTAAAGCGGCATTTATTATGTAAAGGAGGTTAATAAACCCTTTACGAGGGAGCATTTTTAAAATCTCTGCCGTTATTAAGTCATATCCTGGAGCTTTTTTGGACTTAAGCTTCTTTATTTCTCTTTTTAATTCGGCAAGTGCAGCATTTCTCGTTATGTAGCTTTCATTTGAGGTAAAATTTATATTAATATTTTCGTTGAGTTCTTGCCCATCGAACGGCTTAAATGTTTCCTCTAAGTAATCGGCGAATACCGTCGTTTTTTCTTTGTCACTTTTAGCCCATTAATTTTGGCTTTTCTTAATCGGGGGCACTGGAAGCTTTGTTTTTTTTCGTTGTCTTAATAGCTTTCCAAAGTGAGTAGTTGGATTCTTTCCCCGCTGTCAAGCCTTCATGATAATTTTCAACTTCAAGGTTTTTGAAATCTGATATCGCCGTTTTTAGCATATTACTCAAGCGATTTAAATGAGCTTTGTGTTGAGGAGCACGGGTTTGCTGCCATTTTTTACGTGCTTTTCGTTTCTCTTTCACTAAATCTTTTATTTCTTGCGGATATTTTATATCGCTAAAGCTAGGCATTAGCCTTTGATAAGGTGTGTTATCCCAAGCTGCTTTTTGTATTATATGAACAAAGGTATCTACTGCGTCTTCAAGCTCAAGAGGCGTTTGTAATGATACCCTTAACTCAACGTTGTCCTCGATATCTTTTTTAAATCCATCCCAGTTGGTTTTACTGTTTGTTAACCTGCGTGGTTTTTCAATTTTAACAAGGCTTTCGCTCATAATGAGTACGACGGCAGAATGATCTGAGAAGAGGTCATAGCCCTCTGAAATTTCTATACGGTTAAAGGGTATTCCTTTCACCATGAATAAATCGATTAGGTCAGGTATTTTCGACGGATCAGTTGGCCAGTAAGTTGGCTTGCCAGTCGAATGAAAGTCACAGTTATTTTCCATTCCTACTTCATATAGCATGCGACCCTTTTGAGATATGCATCGTGAGGCCCAGTAGGTGTGCTTTGCATTTAAGTCACCACCAACAATTAAATTTGGACTTAATGACTTTATCAATGTCGTAAATTCACTCTTATCAATTTTGCAACGCGGAGGGCAATATATGGAAAAGAAAAGAATTAATGAAATTTATTTTTTGATTTTAAGAATAAGAAATCTCAAAAGCCTTATACCGTAAGCTTGATGTATGAGTATATATTAGTGAAAATGCCAATTTTGTTCTATACATTTCAATTTTCTATACCTACCTACAGACACATCTTCAGAAAAATTTAAATACCTCTATAAAACGCATAAACAATCATAAAATTTAAATCTTTTGAAAACAAATTCAAGTAAATATATACAAAAATATTGTTGATCAAAATTTAGAAAGATCTCAATTCAAAAGAATTAAAATCAATATCAAAATGTTTACACAAATCAGAGCTAAAAAATAAATTGTGGCTTCCGAATTGTATTTTTTATTGCAAATACACTTAATCCAATTTCCAATTCTAATAGCTTCTAATTGCTTTGGCTTTTAGAAAATTCTTTTTCTTTTTTTAATGTGTTAGTTTGTTATTTAAAGCGTATAAAATGTGATTCAAAATTTTTAGCCCGGTAGGTACACTGAGAGAAAAAAGTCAGGTAAATAATTAACCTGGGGCCCTGTTAAATTTACAAGGTGCATAATCTTATATAAAGTTACAGACATTTCAGACATTTAAATTAAGTTTTAAATTAGCCTGGTGGCCTGTATTACCATATTCAAGTCGATTTTAGATGATGATCTGTTATTTTAACACTAAATTCTGGTTAACAAGAAATGTTGACCAAAAAAAAGCGCTAATTTTAACTGAGATCGTGTTTTTTTAACCCTCTATGTTATGAATTTCTATTCAACTAGAAATCAAGTTGAAGTAACCTTTTATATGGTTATTTTCACAATGTTTACTTGTTGAACTTAACCTGGCCTCATATTTTGGAAATCCTCTGTCAGGTAATTCCAGCGTGACACTAGTGCTAAAGCATATACACAAACATGCCATCCATACAAAATCAGTTTCAACTTATTGATTATAATAATTACCGGATACAGGGTTGATTCAACATTGAATCATGTCAAATTAACAAGACCTGCATGTTAATTTTTCAGGACGTTGAACATTTTATACGTGTTTTTTAACTAGATTTTTATGTAAAGTTAACTAAATTTACAAATAAAATTAGCAAGATTTTCAGGTAAAATTTACAGTTTTACTATTTTAAGGCAGTGTAAAATTTACATGATACCATGCAAATATTACCTGCAACCTACGTTGATTTAACAAAACATTTAAATCAGGTATCTAGTTAAGCAGTTAGCCTGATCTACCGAGTAGAAAAGTAACAACCTGAAAATCAGGCATAATAAACCAGAAATTGGCTAGATATACCTGCTTTTTTATCTGAGTGTAGGCACCAATATTTAAAAAATAATTGCTTAATTCAAGGTGATGTCCAGTCCAGGTGGTATCTAAAGTTATATTATTTTAAGTTTATATCTATAAGCTTCCTTTGTTTATGCGATCGGAAAACAAAATATTCATTTAGAACATGGAAATGTTAAACTAAGTTGTTTTTTGGAAGGTGGGAAGGTGGAAAATTTTTATAATCACTAATGGACCTAGGACACTCCCTTGCAGAAATAAAAAGCGTATAGCTTTGGAATAATATGTGTATTTCTAAAAAAACATGTCTAATTGTAATTGAAATGCATGGCCTCTGCATATAAGGAATTCTCTAAAGTTGTTGAGAGCTGCACCTCTGGAACCAAATATTTTCAATCTTACTGTCTGACCAGAATAGAGTGCTGCAATTGTCGCCAACAATGTGCTGTTCAGCTTTCTGACATTTTTTGCATTTCAAATCAGCTGTGCGAACTTAATTCAACACAAAAACAAAAATTCAAAAAATAATAGGCATTGAAAATGATAAAATTGAAGTTAAAATCACTTTAATTTTTTATTAGAGATTAAAAAGAGTTTGAAACTCTCTTCAACCCCCCTGGTAAACACTTGCTTACGCTCAAAATTTTGAAACGTCAAAACAGCTGCATGCAAAAGTTAAAAGTTGGCCAACTTGTCCATATATCGGGTTTTTCAATAAGAGCGCTACAAAAGTTTTCTTAAATAAAACAAAAACGGTTTCTTTTGTATGGCCACCACGGGCACGCTTGCAGAAGTCCAGACGTCGAACCCAATTTTCGACGGTTTTCAAGCATAAATCGGCCGATGCTACTGCAATTTCACGTTCGATATTCGTACGAAGTTCATCAATCGTCGCTGGCTTATTGGCATAGACCATAGACTTGACGTAGCCCCACAGGAAATAGTCTAACGGCGTCAAATCGCACGACCGAAGTGGCCAAGGAACTGGACCATTTCGTGAGATAACACGTTCTCCAAACTTGGTTTCCAATACATTGATTGTGACATTCGCTGTGTGGCGCCGTCTTGTTGGAACCACATGTCCTCCAACTTCATATCATCCAATTGGGGTCAAAAATATTCGGTTATCATTGAACGGTAGCGATCCCCATTCACAGTAACGTGCCGGTCTTGATCATCACGGAAGAAGTACGGCCCAATGACGCCACCGGCCCATAAACCACACCAAACCGTAATTTTTTCGGGATGCAATTATGACTCATGGAGTACGTCTGGATTGCTGCATATTTTGTTTATTGACGAAGCCATTCAGCCCAAAATGAGCCTCATCGCTGAAGATGATTTTTCGATGAAAATCCGAATCATTTTCAAGTTGTTGCTCAGCCCAATTCACGAACATACGACACTTCTAGTAGTCAAGCGGCTTCAGTTCTTGCGTCAGTTTAATCTTTTAAGGATGTAGGCCAAGATCTTTTCCCAAAATTCGCCACAATGACGTCACAGAGATGCCCAACGGTTGAGAACGACGTGTGAGAGACACATTTGGGCTTTCTGCAACTGAAGCCTCAGCGGCAGCAATGTTTTCGACACTACGGGCACTTCTTTGTCTCACTGGCACGAGGCCATTTTGTACTGTGCCTGTGGATTCAAATTTTTCCACTAGATACTCAATTGTTGATCTGCTAGGACGATTATGACGACCATAAATTGGACGTAGCGCTCTTAAGGTTGAGGCCACTGACTCCGAATTTCGGTAATAAATTTTAATAATTTTGACTCGTTGTTGGCTCGTATATCCTTCCATCATGAAATGGCAAACCTTACTGAAGAGAAATGTCAAAAGAACGGCAAGAAATATGGCGTCGTTTGCTGCTCCTGTCGCTCATCTTTTGTAGCGTCCCATTTGAAAACCCGTTACGATCAACAAGTGACGTGTGACCCAGTCGTTTTTTAATTGTTCTTAGTTCAAATAACTCTGAGAACCATCTTTGCTATCTCATATCTCACTTATTGCTAAATAAGTCTTAACCTTTAGCGTTAAAAAATCTTGTCAAGGAAATTTTTATATCCAATAAATAAGCTACATATGCAATCCTTAATCCAATTACCTATCCAAAGAAACGTAAGAGATTCGTGAATGCACTACAGACATTATCATTATGTTTAACTGTCATTTTTAGTAAAGAAACATTTATTTCAAACATCTTCACCGAAATTAACAAAGCCCCCAAGGTTATTGCTTCAACGACATGTCGACATCCTTACTTAGCAAAACCAACTCCATCAGCATTGAATATAATTAGTTGAAACAATCTAATCAATTTACAGAAGCAAGTAAATAGTTTCCATATGGCTGCAAGGCATTATTTGTTTAGGCCATCGCATTCAATTCCTAAAACCTAATCCCAATTAACCCTTCCTCTTTTCACTCGAGTAGAATTAAATGTTGTCTGGCAATTTATTATGCCCACACCACCCACACCCGAAGCTAAAGCTGAAGCAGTTACGTAATGAATTTTTAGCAACTTCAAAGATTAACCCTTTCCTTATTCTGCCTTAAAGCTCATAACTTTCCATTTTTTTTTCACTCTGTATCTTTTTCTAAAATGTGCTCACCCTTGAGGTGTATCGTGTATTGACTCAATCGATTACACAGAGCTACATTTCAACAACAACAAAAACTGTCTTACAATCAATGAAATAAACATTTACCCTTAAATTAACCACGAATAGTACACAATGATAGAAATGCATCAACCCTTGTTATACCAAAAGGAAGGGGAGCAAACAAAAAATCTCTAAAGGACGAAGGACCAAAGGACTTTTGGTCAAAAGAAATTTAATCAGCTTAATCGGGCTAAAGGTATTGAATTGCAATTGCTGATGAGTTCAAAACTTTAGCTAGTCCTTTCTTTTTGTTGCATACTTATTTTATTTTGCATTGATGCTGGTGATGCTACTGTGAAGTTGTTAAAAAACCCTTTTTTTAGCACACTTTATCTAATGCATTTGCAGCAGCAGAAGCACAGTCCTTCATCCGTATAGTATTGGCTTCGAGTTTCAGTTTAGGGTTTATTATCATCATCATCATCGGCGAAAAGAAAACAAATGAGCAAAAAACAAAAAAAATCTCACATTTGCAACCGAAAAATAGGGACGCTTCTCCAGAGATTAGCATATTCTACGGATTCAATTCTTTTTCAATCTTCAATTTCATGGATCCAATCGAGTTAAAACGTTCGGAAGTCTTTATATAGTCACAGAGTCGTATAGTTATTTGAAAACGGTTGCTTTTTTTTACGATGTTCATTTCTTTTGATGGCATCTAGTCAGGGCAAGCACACCAGTTGGATTGTTGGGTTGCATAGGGAAACATTTGATGGGGTGTTGTTGAGTGAGCTGAGTATAATAATATTCGGAATGGGATTTTCATTTGGTAATTTTTTAGCAGTCAAAAGTCATGGACATTCATTCTTTGTCTATGGACTCATTTATTTAATGATATCCCATTGAATTTGAAATTTTCTTTCATAAAATCCGTCTTCTGAGAGTTTTAAATCTATTTTAATATGGTAAGCGAGAATTGAGGATTTATTTGGTGTGGGGTGAGGTGAGATAACTATCAAGGAGCTGGCTGGGACGTATTAATAGAAAATCTATTAATGCTCCAAAAGTTATTGTTGTTCAGCATACTTATAGAGGGTGGGTCAATAAGTCCCTGAAAACATAAAGAATGGACGTTCTTTTTGAAAAGAAACCCTTTTGCTTCTCAACATAATCTTCTCTTTGCTCGATATACTTCCTCCTGATTTTTTTAAATTTTGTATTCCATCCAAAAAATGGGTTTTTTCAAAGTCCTCAAAATATGCACTTTTTTCTTGAAAAACCTCAGTATTTAAGCCTATTTTTTTCCATTGAGCCACTTCTTCATATTAAGCAATTAGAATTAGTTGCAGAGGTCAAAACCTGGAGAATAAGCTGGATGGGGAAGTAACTCGTTTCTTAATTCAAGCAATTTTATCATTGTGACTGCGGGCTTGTGTGCAGAAGCTCTGTTTGTTGATACAAAAAATTTCCCCTGCCAAATGTGATGTTTCCTTTAAATCAACGTTGAATCACTTCAACAGGCCAACATAATAAAATAACATAATAAGCACCAATAATTGTCTAACTTTTCTCTAAAAAATCGAAATGGATGACACCTCCTGCATTCCAACAAAATATCACCATCGTGTTGTTTACTGGTTCAGGGCCAGCCCGAGATAGATTAGCTTCCCTATGCAAGCTTCATCATAAGCGCCCTCAATTGCGGTTCTTGGTGGAAGAAATCATTTCTTCATTACCCAAGGGTTGATTTTTCAATGCGTTTTTGATTAACAAAAAATAAATTGGATTTAATTAAAACCTAGCAAATCGAATATTATATCACAAAAATAATAGTAGCTAAAGAATATAAAAACTATTGTAAACAAAACTCAAAAAAACATCACAAAAATTTAGGAACTGAAAAAAAATATTTTAGTAACACGTATATTCAAAAACTATTTCAAAAACATAATCAGCCTTATTGTGAGTTTCAAGCGGAAAAATTGACATTTAACTTTTTGCCTATTTTGAGTTTCACCCTAAAACCGAAAATTCCCCTTTTTGTGATAACTAATTTCGGAAATTTTTTGTAAATAAGAGCTTACATTGAAGCTTATTTTTTGAGGATGAAAGAAAGAAAAACAAAGGGTACTGGTGCCCCTTGCGCAAGTGTTTTTTTAGGCCAAGGGAAGATCAAGCAAAACTCACAATAGCTTCTTAAATTCCTCGGGAACAAACATTTTTCGGGTAAAATATTTTCCATGTGAAACTTATGCCTTATGAATAATATAAAAAAAAATAATTGTCTCATTTATTAACTGGATTTATTAATACTTGTCAAAGGTGCCCATTGGATTAAGCGCCCTGCTCATTTGCACAGCTCGCACGTATAGCTTGCCCGGCCCTGTACTGAATATAACACGTTGTCTTTCTTTGGCTTGGATGCACCTAAAAAGTCCACTGTTTAGACTGTTCTTTGGTCTCTGGTGCAAGGTGGGGAACACAGGTTTCATCCATAGTTACAAATCGGTGCAAAAACTCGCTTGGACTACCGTTGACGATGGTCAAATACTTCATTGAAGTGTTTCGTTTATTATCAATTGAAAGCAAACGCTGCATCCATCCTGTGAAAATCTTTTTCATATCCAAATATTTGTGCCAAATAGGAATTAACGAGCAGTGTGACAAGCCTGTAGCCTCCTCGAGTTCCCTCTTCATAAAATGGGATGTGATATAAATAAATAAAAATATTATTTAAAATTGTATTTCATTCATTCAGGAAAAAGGAGAAAAAAGTTGAAAATGCACCAAGAACTAATTTTCAATTTGATTCCACCTTTCAAATAAATTAAATTCAATTAAGTTCAATTCAATTCAATTCAATACAGTTCAATTAAATTCAATTCTATTCAATTCAATTCAATTCAATTAATTTCAATTCAATGCAGTCTTGTAGGTTCCTGTCAAGAGGAGTAATGTTCGCTTCTGTGTAGAGGTTCGTAACTATGCATTCCTGTAGGTTTTCCATTGCTGCCGGTCAAAGTGTCAAATTTTATTTGTTTCTATTCTATTAATTTTATTCAATTCTATTTAATTCAATTCAAATCAATTCAATTCAAATCAATTCTATTCAATTCAATGAAGTCTAATAGATACCTGTCCTGCGAGGAGTCATGTTCGCTCATAGGTGTGCATTCCTGTAATGTTTCCGTCGCTGACGGTCAAAGGTAAGGTGTTTTAAATACAGTTCCTACGGGAAGGCCCAAGCTGTTTTTTGAGCAAAACTTCTTGAGTGTGGGCTGTGGACCTAAGCAAGACATTAAAGCGGACTCCCAGGTTCTTAAGATTCCGTTTGGAAGCCATGGTCGAGCAGTTTGAGCTTTCCAGAATAATATGTTTGCCCTTAGCTGCAGTGTGACCTACTCTGCCTTTTGAGGGTCTCCTGAAATAGACAAGTTTCGATTTAGTAGTTCTGCGTCCATGCCCCATTACCTGCAGAATTCAAAGGGTCTGTTGATGTTAGTCAGTAGAAATGGCACCATTGACGTGGCATAGGTGAGCAAGTCATCAGCAACAGAGGGTTCTCATATCCAGTTGCGACAGGTTGGTGAGATGTCATCAAGTTAAAGAGACTCCGGCTATGATAGTGTTTGTGTGTGATTTACAGCTGTCCAGTAAAACAAAAAAATTTAAAAAAAAAAAGAAAAGAGAGTGACGGAGGTAAATGTAAGAGATGTAGTTCGTGCATAAAGGCTTTTATCCGTAGACTGTCGAATGCTTTCTTGACATCCAAAAAGCATCCAACAGTGTTGGAACTTAAGCAGCGGATGATGTGTCGAGTGTTTGCAGAACCTCTTGAGCCTCCGGGGAATTAATTCCTCCAATATTTTGCTGATCTTGTTGAGAAACGATAAACCTGTAGTTGGGCACCAAGTTGAAAGTTCCTTTCTTCAGGATCACCATTGTCTTTTTTCTACTTTTCAGGAAGTAAAAGGTATTGAAGCAGTTTTTTTTGGGATGATTATAAGGACTCCATCCGGGTTAGCTGCCTCAAATTGGGAAATGAAAGCTGTAACCTCTTCCAGGATGCACACGTTTGAGCTGTTGATTGGGTCACTTATTGAATTGGTGCAACTGAAAATGACATCTTCCCGATAAGAATGCAAAGTTGCTGAACGGATACCTCAAATTCATCCAAAGATCCTGGATCAGCAGTTGGGTTTGGTGTGAGGTTTTCTTCTACTTTTTCTTGTGTTGATGTTGATACAATGTTGCTGCTGATAATAGTTTATTATGAATTCCTTGTATTCGCTTGGTTTCGTACGACCTCTTGCGTGGCCTTCCAACCGACTATTTTATAGTCCTCACTATGTAAGCTTGGTTGTTATTTCTTATAAAAGAACTAGCTATTTTTAAAATCTCTAATATTGACAGATTTCTAAAAACTTATTATAGTTACTGTGGTAATTAACGGGTGATTTTTTAGCTGGTTTGGTTTTGGCAACACTGGTTTTGACAGCTGACGTGTGTTTAGTACCTTGTGTCACTGTCAAACAGCTTCAGTTTGGTTTGCAATTTAACCATGGATCGTCTTACAAATGAACAACGCTTGCAAATTATTGAATTTTACTATCAAAATTCGTGCTCGGTTCGAAATGTTCATCGCGCGCTGCTTCCATTTTATGGTCGGCATTCTCGACCTTCTGAGCAGTCTATTCGGAAGATTGTGACCGAATTTCGCACCAAATTTACTTTGTTGGACATTAAACCACCAACACGTTTACGTACTGTGCGTAGTGAAGAAAATATTGCGGCCGTATCAGCTAGTGTGACAGAAGACCGCGAAATGTCGATTCGGCGCCGTTCCCAGCAGCTAGGCCTTTGTTACAGCACTACGTGGAAAATTTTGCGGAAGGATTTGGGCGTAAAGCCTTTTAATATACAGCTGGTGCAAGAACTAAAGCCAGCCGACCTACCACAACGCCGAATTTTTGGTGAATGGGCTCTTGGAAAGCTGGCCGAGGATCCGCTTTTTTATCGAAAAATTGTGTTCAGCGATGAGGCTCATTTTTGGTTGAATGGGTACGTAAATAAGCATAATTGCCGCATTTGGAGTGAAGATCAGCCAGAAGCATTGCAACAGCTACCAATGCATCCCGAAAAAGCCACTGTTTGGTGCGGTTTATGGGCCGGCGGCATTATTGGGCCATATTTCTTCAAAGATGATGCGAATGCAAGCGTTACTCTCAATGGTGAACGCTACCGAGCGATGATAACAAACTTTTTTTTGCCCGAAATGGAAGTTCTTGACTTGCATGATATTTGGTTTTAACAAGACGGTGCCACATGCCACACAGCACGCGAAACAATGGCGCAATTGCGAGGCGAGTTTGGTGAACAGTTAATTTCACGTTTCGGGGCGGTCAATTGGCCGCCAAGATCGTGCGATTTGACACCATTAGATTATTTTTTGTGGGGGTATGTCAAGGTTAATGTCTGTAGGGACAAGCCCGCTTCGATTGACGCACTGGAAGCCAACATCCATGCATTCATTCGTGAGATACCGGCCGATATGTGTGAAAGAGTATGCCAAAATTGGACTCAGCGGATGGGCTACCTGAGACGCAGCCGCGGTCAACATTTGCATGAAATTATCTTTAAACATTAAATTGCAAGGTTCAAACTATCGATTCAAATAAATATTTTATTCATTTTTTTGAATTTTTTGTGTTTTTTTTTTTTTTAAGTTCTAAACCTCTTAAAAAATCACCCGTTATAAGTACCGTCTCGACCATCAATCATATCACATGCACCCAAAGCCTTCATTAACATTAACTCGTACAGCTAATACAACAAAGTTTTATCATATATGATTCTCAAAATAACGAAGGTATACCTTTCGAGCTCTTGACAAAATACCAAAGTACGAGTACTTGCAACACACCCTCGGCTACGAGCCTAAATATCGAAGGATTAGATTTAGAATATTGTTTCGCATGTCATGTACAGGAACGCATCATATTTATGTATTCCTATGGCAAATCAATACATACCAACATGAATGAATTTACAGGATCTCTAGGATCCTGGATGGATGCCATTCCATGGCATCCAACTTCAAAATACCATTGGGTAGCTTACAGGTTGGGTTCGAATGTTCCAATGGCTGGTATAATATTCGTTCCCCCCCTCATCACATTCAAACGCATTGCGTTGCATTTTGATTAAATTAAACGAAGGAGTCAGGCTCACCCAGGTAGAATCGACAGGAATTGCGTTGACAGGATTTTGGGATGGGATAAGGGACTGGAGGTGGAGCTGGTGTCTGTATGATGCATCATGATGGCACTGGCATTGATAAAAAGGGGGCATGTGGTTGCTGATGGTTGTGCCGTTGAACGCTGTTGCAATTTAATTCATCAGTGATGTGCGTTTGTTTATGTTTGCACTTGGGTTTGTTTGTGTATACATTGCACATGACGTGTTGTAATTACAAGGATTGATACGCAGGACGATACCAAACGACCAAAGGTAGGTATAGCACTATAGCAACAGGGACATGAGCTTGAGCATTTCTATATAGGAACATGCTCGTATGTTATGTGGGAATGGGAAGCACAGGGTTTTTGATTCATTTTTCTGATTTCCGATTTCAACAAAGCAACGAGGCAAACATAGATTGTAATGACCACTTTTAACGGATTTCGTTGATTGCGGATAAATTACTAGAGTGTGTGTGCTTAAGAATTTAAAAGAGCTCCAATGGCAACTGGAGTTGGCAGCGAGGTACCTATCCACCAATATAAATGAATGGAATATTGCAATAGGGCTTCTTTGTGCATCGGACGGACCATTGATGAGGATGCATTTATCGGCACCGATACGAATAGTGAATTACGTAATTAATTTCAAATTAGTAATTAAGTAGGTTGATCCTTCATCATACACTATATACACCTACTACACATTCCTCCAAAACTCCAAAGAAATAAATACAAAACTATGAATTACTCATAATGTAGTGCTATGGTAACCTGGTTTATATAAGTATTATTTTATTCAAGAATATCATTGATGAAAATTTTAATTGATAACCCATATTGAGACGATTAAAACCAAAATTTGTATATGGAATTATTTTTGTAAAAACATAAATAATAAAATAAATCAGCAAACACTTTGAACATAATTTTTCCAACTTAAAAACCCATTTTGGTACCTACCCATCAAGAAGAAGTAAAAAAACCTCAATACACACTTTAATCAAGGAAATTAAGGGAACAAGATTTTTTTCCATTTTCTTATTTCTTATTTCTTCGGAAAGCTTTGATAAGTTAGTGGTCCGTCATATAGTGAGAAGAAACGGAAATGATATTCACTGAATGAAACTATAGCCAAATTTAATATGACTTAAAATAAAAGAATGGAGAAAAACTGATTCAAAAAAACACCTCAAGTTTTCGGTTTTTGTTAGCTTTTCTGACTAAAATGTTTATATAAATGTTTTTTTTAAATCTTCCATTTCGAAAGAAAAAGAAAATTTGAAAAAAAAAAAATTAAGTGCGGAATTGGTGAATTCTGCTTCATTTCCCAATTATGCCATTAACATATTGAAAAAGTCACCAGTGAAATGTGACCATTCTTTCAGAAATACAAAGGTAAATTGACCAACAAACATTTTTGGATGAAAGCATGCGTATGCCCCAAACTAAATATTTAGTTATATAAAATGTTATAACTGTTTCTTAGTTCCCCTCATTTTTATTCATATTCATTAACTTAATTGGAAGTTAAAAAAGTAGGTTTCACAATTCCGTCTGTCTGTCTGTATGGCCGTTGAGCTACATTACCGCTTAAAACTTTCTTTCTTATATATAAAGGGTTTTTGAATAAAGAACGCTACAAAATCATAGCGACAGAGACAGCAAACGACGCCATATTTCTTGCCTCTCTTTTGACATTTCTCTCTTTCATGGTGGAAAGATATACGAGACAACAACTAGTCGAAATTATTAAAATTTACTACCGAAATTCGGAGTCAGTGGCCTCAACGTTAAGAGCGCTACGTCCAATTTATGGTCGTCATAATCGTCCTAGCAGATCAACAATTGAGCGTCTAGTGGAAAAATTTGAATCCACAGGCACAGTACAAAATGTCTCCGCGCCAGTGAGACAAAGAAGTGCCCGTAGTGTCGAGAATATTGCTGCCACTGAGGCTTCCGTTGCAGAAAGCCCAAATGTGTCTCTCACACGTCGTTCTCAAGCCTTGGGCATCTCTGTGACGTCGTTGTGGCGAATTTTGCGAAATCCTTACAAGATTGAATTGACGCAAGAACTGAAGCCGCTTGACCACCAGAAGCGTCGTATGTTCGTGAATTGGGCTGAGCAACAACAATGATATGGACTTGGAGGACATGTGGTTCCAACAGGACGGCGCCACAAGCCACACAGCGAATGTCACAATCAATTTTTTTGGAAACCAAGTTTGGAGAACGTGTTATCTCACGAAATGGTCCAGTCGCTTGGCCGCCTACGTCGTGCGTAGCATACATTTCTGTTAATTTTTAAATTGATTCACAAAACCGTTTTTCTTCACCAAATTCTCAAATTCTTAAACCCATTTAAAGGGACAAATTGTGTTTTTTCCTATACCTTCAAAATTTGAAAACTAACAAAAAATTAACCGAAAGAGTATTTAAGTACATTTTTTAAACTAACTGAAGAGAGTAAAAAAAAAACTTTATCTTTTTTTGTGCAGAAGCTTCATAAAAATATAATTGTTTTTTTTTTTAACCAAAACTTTTAGTAAAATATTTTTTGGATTTTTAGAAAATGTTCAAATTTGAAAACTTAATCTTCGATTTTATAATATTCGATATTTAAATGTTTTTTGCATCCTTTTAAGAATTTTAAGAAAAAATTTTACTTTTATGAGAAAATAAAATTACTCCTAAGATTTTTATATATCTTTTTCGTATGCTTAAATAAGTGATGTATCAAATCAAAACTTTTTCAAAACGAGTTGACTCGAGTTGAAATTGAAGTAACTCTCGAGTTGAAGATAAATTAAGTGAATATTTTATATGCGTTGTTTCTGCAACTCGAGTTGAAGCAAAATTTTGTGAATACATTTCATACATTTGTTCGCAAATTAAGTTGACTAACTTGAATGGAATGGTTGAATGGAAGATCCCACTAAAATAGATTTTTCTGGAGCTTGGAGCTTACAAAAAGAAAGGAGAAATTTTGTGGTTTTTCAAATTCTACGAGTATTCTGCTTTTTAAAGGGTTTTAAGTCCATCGTCATCGTAGCCCTCCTTCAAAGAAAGTTGACAGTTCATAGTTAAAATATGTATTTCGTTCCCAATTTTGCCTCTAATCATTTTTTTCTGAATCAATAAAAAAACTGCGAAATTTTCTGATTTAGGCTTTTTAATCCACCGTCATCGCAGCCATCCTTCAATGGAATTTGACAGTTTATAGTTTGAATGATGGTGGACGAACTATAGTTTAAGGTAAAAAGTGTATTTTGTTCCAAATATCACCTATTCAGCTTCAAACACACATTTTTGTGCAGCAATAAAAAAGTTTGAAATTTTCAGATTTTAAACTACTCATTGGAAGTTATTGTAATTGGTCTTATTTGTCGAATCAAAAATTTTGACATATCTTCATGTTATGAGCTCCATAGAATCGGAATCCAACATTTTTAGAGCGATGTCTGTATCTGTACGTACGTTTGTACGTTCGTACGTTTGTACGTTCATGCGTTCGTAAGTTCGTAGGTTCGTACGTTCCCTTCGCTTTTTTTCGTTCGCCATATCTCAAGAAAAAAAAGGAAATATTGACTTCAAATACATTTTATTTTATAGATACAAGTTTCAATACGTGCAAAAAGAACTTTCAAAAAAATTCAACTACGGGTTTTTTTTACTAATTCAAAGAAACCCTTGTTGTTTCTTTATTCTCGAATATCTCAAGAAATAATCATAGTAGCGACCTCGGTTTTTTATTTTATTTTTACGCATATTAACGTGATACAAAATTATTTTAAATACAAAAACGTACCAACTTACAGTTTTTTTTAATAAAAAAAAAGTTACTGAAAATTTTTGAAAAAAGTGTTTTTTCTCGAATATTTTGAGAACAAACAATGATATATTGGCTTTTTTTAACGAAAAAAACTGCAAGCAATTTTACCAATAATTGTTGAAAATATTTCTTTTACCTCAAATATCTTTAGAAGAGAAAACAATGTTGGCTCCCGGTTAAACTAATCCTACATATTAGCTTTTAATTGATATTTGATAGAGTTTGAAAGAAAATTCAAAAAATAGAATTTTTTTAAAGGCCAAAAAACTAAAAGAAACTATACCAAATATTGTTGAATTTTTGTGTTGCGTATCAAATCTTATGAGAGTAAGCAACGATGGTGGCTTTGGGCTAATATAATTTTACACAATCGTTTATAATTAATAATTTATAGAATTTTCAAGTAGACATTTATTTTTTTTTAACCAAAAAAAGAACGACAAGAAACTGTACCAAAATCGTTGAAATTTTTGTTTCTCCCAAATATCCTGAGATCACACAAAATAGTATTGGCTTCGAGTTAGTTAAAATTCTATACACTAGTACATAATTGAAATTTTCTAGGTTTTGTAAAATAATTCAACCAACATTGTTTTTTTTTTAAAGTGAATAAACTACAAGAAACCTTACCAATAATTGTTAAACAAATTTTTTTCTCTCAAATTTCTTGATAACAACCATTGGCCTTGAGTTATATTTATTCTGCTCACTAATGACATATCACTTGATGACATATTGAATACATAAAAACTTTTTCGAAAATCTTCAACTGGCGATTTTTTAATAATAAAATATAATCGGGCCTCTAGCCTCCGAGGGCACCAATGGGAAGTTACCAGTGTAGGTCGCACCCAGCCTTTGGTAAAATTTTTTTTAATCCACCTTCATCGCAGCCATCCTTCAATGGAATTTGACAGTTTATAGTTTAAAAGATGGTGGACGAACTATATTTGAAGGAATGCTGTGTTTTTCGTTCCAGATGTCACCCAATAGTAGACAACTTTTTTGGAAATCTAATTTTTATATGCCCATAAATAAATACTTAAGATTTGCAAGCCAAAAGTTTTCCTTGAAAATGTTTAATGAATTTATATATTTTATATATAAAATTTTGTTCATACAATCATAATCAATAAAGAAATAAAATAGCATTCTTTTTCTTCATCTTAAACTATAGGAGAATTACGAGCACCTTATTCGTTAAAAAAATATGAATTTTCCAAAGATAAGAAGTCATTTTGGACACAGACAGTGTGGAGTTCAAGTAGTTTTTTGATCTCATTACCTTTAGCTAGTTGAATTTGCACAAGCTTTTATCTATCCACCTATACTGCATACATAAATTTATCCATAAATGCCAATGAACCTTCTGGCTATACTATGATGATGATTTACAGTTCAACAACCTGAAGAGACAACATTGACATCGATTAGTAATTAAAATAAAACCCCATCTCAGTATAACAGATAAATAAACAAAAAATATTTCCGGAGCTCCATCGCGCAATGGGGTGAGTAAAACTTGCATACAATACAAACACCCTTTACTTTTGACACCTTCCTCAATGCTCGATGAGAAAAATAAATTCGTCTTCTTAAAATAAAATTAAAACAAAAACAAAATAATAGAAAAAACAAATGACTTAACCAAATCCATTAGACATATTGGGGAGGACGTCCCTTTACTAACACCCAGCACACACGTGTGTCAAGGAACACGTTCCACATTTTTCCAAATAAACTATTTGTTTATACTATTATACTCCATCAAATACAAATACAAATCCCAAGAAAACGATGACGAAGATATTTGTAGACATCTCTGATCGTACTCGCATAGTACCTACTCCAAACAAATCGTCAAATTGTAATTTTGGAGAAAACTTTAACGCGCATCCGAGACTTGTGCGTGCCTGTACTGTACCATCTGTATATACCTCAGAACAAAAAACACATCCGGAATAAGGATTATAATGGCTTTCAACGTGTCCAAATTGAAAAATTCAGCAGATTGCATTCAGGCGCAAATCTAAACAATGCGCCAATAAGGAATATGACGATGCACCGCGACGACTTGGCAAAGACGTTGGTGGTGGCGGCAATGACGACGCATACAGTGGCGACATGACGACCATAATGCAATGCAACGCGAGTGGAATTATTGACATTGTTTAGCGGCTAGGTGGCGTCACCGAACACACCCGGCCTAGTATATTGCCAGCGATATGTTCGATGTAGCAAACCGAAATGCACATGGATGGCGTCGCCATCCATCTAGTCCAGTAAACTGAGCATATATTCAGCTGGCATAGACAGGATAATCAAAACCGCACATGGCTGCATTTAGTAGGGAGAATAAGGGCGCCTAAGAATTTCAAGATTTTTAGAGTTCTTTATTGAATGTTAGATTAACTTCCATGTTAAAGAGTGCGCCAGAATACCTTTGTCAAAAAATAAAACCGATCCTAGTTTAGAGTTGTAGAATATAGTTAAAATCAAGGGGCCCCGAAAAATCAAAAATTTGAAAATAAGCCCATTTCAAAAATGTACTGATAGATAAGTTTTGGAGTAACTAGACACGAAATTCAATTTCTGTTGACTCGTATACCAACACATTCCCCTTAATCTTCTTTTATTAGCGCCCTAGAAGGTGCTGTCAACTAAAATCCATCCCTAACTGCCTGGCGCTAAAATTAGATGCACAAGCTTCTGGTTTCATTCAAATATCGCAAAAGAGTGGCAGTGTGGCTGTGGCAGTGGCAGATATGAATTCCTATATACATTGCTTGTCGCGCATCACCAGATGGCAATTATATATATGGAGTGGTGTGTCGTCCCGCCACACCTTAATCCCGAACACATAGTCCTATTCGCTCTCATCGCTATCCTCAACATCGATTCCATAATTCAAATCGACGGACGACCAGCCACAAAGTGACTAATGGAAAACTTGTTCATATCAAATTGATTCTATTGACAGGAAAATGTATTTCTCGGTGACTTAAACTAAAAGCAAATTGGTTTTCCTTAATAGGAGGTGGGTGGGTGTGGGTTGGGGATAGAGGAGCATGTTATACAATTTGGTCGCCTATAACGAAATTTTAATTGAAGGCATCAACGCTTAGCATTGCCACAACGACAACGACGATGACGACGAACGACAACAACGCAACGTGTTGGACGACAATTTTACGACCTCAGTATGTCGTAAAGGAGCTCTGCCGAACTGAGATACCAATTCGAGTGCCTTCTACAGCACCACCACCACCACCCTCTCCATCATCGAAGCTTTAGTGCGTGTAATGAGGTGACAAATAACACGACCAGCATCTCGGTGTGTGGGTGAAAATAGTTTTTTGTTTATTTATTCTTCGTGGATTGTTTTTTATTCTAACGCAAATGAAAGACACAAAAAGAGGATTTTTTGTTGATTTTTTTTTAATGTTTTTTTTTTTTTGGAATTTGTTTCAAATTTGTTTACAAGAAAGTGAGGTGGTTCTAAATTTGAATTACACTTTGGTGGCACAGAATGACGCAGCCGATAATGATGATCATCAGGATCGTTGGAGTTAATTGTTTAATGGATTTCAGAGGGCGGAGGACGGGTTTGACGGGTCGTCGTATATATTTGTGTATAGTTATAGTAGGGGTTGTTAAACTTCGATGTCGAAGTCGATGTCTGTCGCGAGCACAGGTTTAATGATTTGGTGGAGACACAATGTTTAAAATCGTGAAGGTTTTGCCAGATGTTGTTCATGTTGTGTGTTGTGGATTAATATAATTTAATGGATCAAGGCAATCGCGCACTGAAATTAATTGGGATATATTTAATTAAAAGAAAAAAACTGAATGTTTCATGGTTGTCATAATCATTATGATTTTAACTACCAGCATCTGTAAGACCTTGAATTTTTTTAATACAACCTGAAGTAAATGACATTAAAAGAAGAGTAAGAGAGATGGGAAAGAGTTTTGCTCAAACATTGGAAAGAGTTTAGATTCAAGAATAAGTAGCTCATTTTCTCATGGAATCTCTATTCTACATACATGAGTGTCAAGTTAGGAAAGCAGCTTTGACGAATTGAAAAATTAATAGGTGTATAAGTTTGTGTTTCGATGTTTTCTATGTGTTTTTGTGTTATTTGTTTTCTATGAGTGTCAAGTTAGCAACTTTTACGAATCAAAAATTGGTTAAGGTTGATAATTTGCGGTTAATTAGCCGTTAGTTAGTTAGTGAAAGTGTCGAATTTGTCGTTCACTGATTTCTATGCTTATTTTAGGTGTCGAAAATCAGTAAAAACTTCTTATAATTAATGGTTTATGGTTAAGTAATTTTTCGTTAGTTACTTAGTACTTTATTTAAATTAAATTTGTTCACACTATATTTTCTATGTTTTTTTGTTTTGTTTTATTTTCTAAAGCTCATTTTAAATCAGCAAAAAGCCCTGGAAAAGTTCTAAGAACATATGTCTTTAATGAGTCATTGGTTAAGCGAGACTGTTTTAAAATTGATCTGCGATGTTTTCTATGTTTTTTTGTTCAATTCCCAAATTTACTTGAAGTTACATTCAAAAAGTTTTCAAAACTAAATATATATTACTACTAGTTGCCTTATTATGTTTAACTGGGTTAAATAAAGTGAATTTGTCAAAAAATACATAGAAAACATCGCATGAAAAAATTTAATTTGTCACAACTAATTAATGGAAAATTATCTAGTAATAAAATGTAAGTTCTTAGAAGTTTTCACCCATAAAGAAACATAGAAAACATAGAATGACAATTTCGAAATTGTAAAAACTATGGATGATAAAAACGTAGAAAACATTGCACAACAAATTCAAAACTATCACAGCTAGTTAAGAACCAGTTTGTGACAAATTATTAAGCCATAAACCATTCAGAATTAGTAATTTTCATCCCTTTTTAGGTGATTCTTTGCTAACTAAATTTCAAGCTTACAAAGGACCCAAAAAAACATAGCACGAAAACATGCACGATTGAATTTAATTTTTCAAAACTAGTTAAAGGCTTACTAATGGCAAATAATAATTAAGCCTTGAAACGGTTAAATACAAGAACTTTGTATTGTTTTCGAGATTTGTCAAGTTTACAAAGCATAACAAAAAACATAGAAAACATTGAATTACAAATTCAAAATTATAATAACTAATTTACGATTAATTAATGGAAGATTATCAACTTTCATAATTTTTGAATCAATAAAGTTGCTTTGCTAGCTTGACATTCATAGAAAAAAAAATAAACCAAAAAACTCATAGAAAACATCGCTCGACAAAATTGATTTTTTCACAACTAACGGGTGATTTTTAAGCTGGTTTGGTTTTGGCAACACTGGTTTTGACAGCTGACGTGTGTTTAGTACCTTGTGTCACTGTCAAACAGCTTCAGTTTGGTTTGCAATTTAACCATGGATCGTCTTACAAATGAACAACGCTTGCAAATTATTGAATTTTACTATCAACATTCGTGCTCGGTTCGAAATGTTCATCGCGCGCTGCTTCCATTTTATGGTCGGCATTCTCGACCTTCTGAGCAGTCTATTCGGAAGATTGTGACCAAATTTCGCACCAAATTTACTTTGTTGGACATTAAACCACCAACACGTTTACGCACTGTGCGTAGTGAAGAAAATATTGCGGCCGTATCAGCTAGTGTGACAGAAGACCGCGAAATGTCGATTCGGCGCCGTTCCCAGCAGTTAGGCCTTTGTTACAGCACTATGTGGAAAATTTTGCGGAAGGATTTGGGCGTAAAGCCTTTTAAGATACAGCTGGTGCAAGAACTAAAGCCAGCCGACCTACCACAACCCCGAATTTTTGGTGAATGGGCTCTTGGAAAGCTGGCCGAGGATCCGCTTTTTTATCGAAATATTGTGTTCAGCGATGAGGCTCATTTTTGGTTGAATGGGTACGTAAATAAGCATAATTGCCGCATTTGGAGTGAAGATCAGCCAGAAGCATTGCAACAGCTACCAATGCATCCCGAAAAAGCCACTGTTTGGTGCGGTTTATGGGCCGGCGGCATTATTGGGCCATATTTCTTCAAAGATGATGCGAATCGCAGCGTTACTGTCAATGGTGAACGCTACCGAGCGATGATAACAAACTTTTTTTTGCCCGAAATGGAAGTTCTTGACTTGCATGATATGTGGTTTCAACAAGACGGTGCCACATGCCACACAGCACGCGAAACAATGGCGCAATTGCGAGGCGAGTTTGGTGAACAGTTAATTTTACGTTTCGGGCCGGTCAATTGGCCGCCTAGATCGTGCGATTTGACACCATTAGATTATTTTTTGTGGGGGTATGTCAAGGCTAATGTCTATAGGGACAAGCCCGCTTCGATTGACGCACTGGAAGCCAACATCCATGCATTCACTCGTGAGATACCGGCCGATATGTGTGAAAGAGTATTCCAAAATTGGACTCAGCGGATGGGCTACCTGAGACGCAGCTGCGGTCAACATTTGCATGAAATTATCTTTAAACATTAAATTGCAAGGTTCAAACTATCGATTCAAATAAATATTTTATTCATTTTTTCGAATTTTTTGTGTTTTTTTTTTTAAAGTTCTAAACCTCTTAAAAAATTACCCGTTAATTAAAGGAAAATTATGCAGTACTACAATATTAAATTTAAGAAGTTTCGGTCATTTAAAAAAAAAAAACATAGAAACATAGAACGACAGATTCAAAATATTCACAACTAAATCAAAACCAATAATCTACAACTCCATTATTCACTCTCAAAAGTTGCTTTGCTTATTTGATATCAAGTGTAAGTAACATATCACACTATGCACGATCAAAGTGAATTTGTCACAACTAATTAACGGCAACAAGGGGCATTCACAGCTATTGATGCATAAGTGAAACGCGTTAGTCTTGAAGTGAATGAGGACAAAACCAAGTATATGCTATCAACAAACAAAGCTTCATCTATCCATCGCCCAGGACAAAACGTCACTGTTGGTAGCAGTAATTTCGAGGTTGTCAAGAACTAACATCAATCCTAAGAATGACACCTTGGAGAAAATCCGACGAAGAATTACCTTAGCAAACCGTTGCTTCTTCGGTTTGGCCAAACAAATGGGTTCAAAATACCTTTTCCGAATGACAAAGAGCGCACTGTACAATACGCTAAATTTAGCAGTTCGACTCTACAATGCCGAGTGCTGGACGATAAGTAAAAAAGGGGAATTGATACTGACGGCCAAGCCAAAACACGTCGACTACACTGGCTTAGCCACATCGAGCAATTGAACAGCAACGCTCCAGCCAAGAAAATCTTCGAGTCCCAGCCCCCAGGTTCAAGACGAAGACCGAAGATCCAACCTCCGCTACAGGGACTAGGCGGTTTCAGACGCAAGAACACTTGCTCTCGATGACTGGAGGGAGCGTGAGAGAGACCGCAACCGATGGAAGACAGCAATATCTCAGGCAGAGACCCTCCATGGATCGGGAGCCGGATAGGTAAGTAAGTAATTAACGGCAACTTATCTATCTTTTCATATTTCGATTTGTCTCAAAATTGCTTTTCTTACTTGAAATGACATCAAAGTTTACCATTTATCTATAATTAAAAAAAAAGTAATCCTGCTAAGTTCAACCATTGAAGTTGGGAGTGCACCCACTTTTTGGCAAACTAAAAGAGAAATTTATATTGTTTCTGCTTACTAATGTTATTACGAATATATTTTAAGAAAAAACACCAAGTCCTTATTAAAGTGAGAATCAAAATGAACAAAAGGAAGGAAATTTCTGCAAAACTAAATTTCTTTCAATTTAAAATTAGAATTCTGAGTATCCTGTCATGGCAATAACGCTTTTCCAAAAACACTGTCACTTCATATCCAATGTTATACCCAGTTGCGCTGTCAAATGTCGTGGCTAGTATATGAAAAGCTTACAAACTGGGTATAACGATGACGTTAGCATCCGCACAACATCTTGACAAGTTTTCAAAATAAAACGACTTCACTATTTCCCGAAAATATGAAAACGTGTCCCATCACAGCCAGATATCCATGTATAGCCCACCCATCACAGGCGATGGCTCGTGCAGCATAACTTTTCAATCCTGTCAGATGAAAATTTAATAACAAAATTTCAAAATGTCCAACTTTCTACGTAGTCGTCGTTGTCGTCGTCAATGTCTTCGTCCGGCCGAGAGTAGTAGCATCTAGCAGCTCCAACTCATATGAAGCTTCATTTAATGGTGAAGATTTTTAAGATATCAGGTGGATGGGGACGGCATCTCACTCTGCATTGGATTTTTGTACGCTTATTTACCTCTCCATAGGGCTCGACGCTCTAGCTGGGGCAATGATGATGGATTGCCAAGCTGATATAACCTCACTCACAACAGGAAAAAAGGATTTTTAACCGAAAACTCATTCTCTGTTTTGGACCAAATGAAAATGATTTTCAATCATCCTCCACCAGCACGATGATGGCTTGGGATCGGGACCCCGGTACTATATACCAGCACTGGGATTGGGACTATAGAGAGTGTCCTAATGGTATTTGCATTGCGTTTTAGGTTTAAACAAACTTTTTGAGATCTCTCGAAATCCGAGAGACAGATTTTAATTTATTAAAATATTTGCAAAATGATGAGGGAGTAGCAGAAGCACATCAACCATATCGTAGAGATTCTTCTATCATATAGTTAAAGTAGGTAGCAGAAGAGTAGGTAGTAGTAGTAGTAGTAATCCCTTATGGAGTGGTACCTTGGTTCTAGAGAGGGTGGCAGGCGGTGCTGGATGTTGTAGTATCCTTTTCACGATGTTCAACGGAGTTCAAGTTACAAAATGTTGTAATTTGCGGTCCTGTTTAACCCTGTTTTGGATTTTAATAATGCTTGTGTACATGAATAAATGATAGAATGGATCAACATTTAATGTACCTCTAATTGGGGTGTGTTTACCGCGAAGAACAGGGTTGGGGAAATGGTAACTCTATTATTATGGGGGTGAAATGAATAGTTATTATAAACTTCTTTGTTACCTCTGCTACATAGTATCTGAGATATGATATTTAAATACAATGTGGACCAAAAATTAAGAGTTAAGTGATACATCTTTTGTATAGTGAATGAATAATAAAGTATGCTGTTGATTTAAAATGTTTAAGGAATAGCTTTTTTTATAAATTTTGCAAATATCAATTACACACTTTTTAAAAGTTCAATCTTAACCTAAGATATCACCAAGTATACAATTCCAGTCGTTTGTGAAAAATATTTCCTATAAAGACGTTTTAGGTTCCTAAGTCAATTTCAAAACTATACTTGCAATTTGTATTGCTTCCAGAACCATAAGCGAAATCATGTTGGACAATGTGCAAACAAAATTAAACTTTTGAAAATGGTTCGTGTGACAGTACAGGAAGGTTGATCGGAGCTTTCATGTCAAAAACATTATCTTGGAAAAAAAGAGCATGAACGACTTCCAAGATGCCCAAAAGAGGGAGTTATTACCTGCCCCTAGGCTCTGGATGTTTCAACGCTTACCAACATAGTATTGATTATTTTGTAATATGAACAAAAAGGTTCCTAGTTGTATTTTTACCTGCGATGTAGGTATACTAAGTACTAACGGGTTTTTTTTTTTAGAGAAAGAACCTTAAGTTGGCAACACTATTTTAACTGGCAGCCATTTTGCCAGCTGTCAAGTGATTTAATTTTACTCTGGTTTCGGCATTTCAACACGAATAGACTGACACCAAACAACGCTTCCAAATTATACAAATATTTTTTGAAAATCATAGTTCTGTTCAAAATACGTATCGCGTGAATTTTGTTTAGCGATGAAGTTCACTTTTGGTTGAATACGTCAATAAATACGTCAATAAACAAAACTTCCAATTTTGAAGTGATGATAATGTACAATGCACAAATACCGTAACATCTACAAAAACTGGCTATTTGGTGTGCTTTAAGGGTTGGCGGAATAATTGGCCCGTACTCCTGCTTTTAAAATGATGCTGGCCAGAACATTATAGTCAGTGAAGACCGCTATATAGAACCATGATTACTGACTATTTCGTTCAGCAATTGGACAACCATCATGGTGTGCCGGAGCCGTGATTTTAACAAGACGGAGCACACACAGCTCGTGCCACAGTTGATTTATTGAAGAAAATGTTTGTTAACCGCATAGTTTCACGTTACGGACTCCGTAAATTGGCCTCTAAGATCGTGTGATTTAACGCCGCATGACTATTTTCTGTAGAGATATGTGAAGTCGCTAGTCTACGCTTATAAGCCCGAAACGATTAACCACTTAGAGGACAATATTTGCCGCGTTATTGTTGATATACAGCCACAAATGTTGGAAAAAGTTATACAAAATTGGACCTCCAGATTAGACTACATCCGAAACAGACGTGGCACTCATATACCAGAAATCATATTTAAATAATAATGCCAGAAGATTATCTTTCGAATAAAGTAAATTCACTTAATTTCAATTCATGTCAATTTAAAAAAAAATAAATCTTTGTTTCATTCCATTTTAAGGTTCTATACCTTAAAAAAAAACACCCTTTACATTATGGCAACCTATGCATATGCAAATTGAACTCGAAATTTTGATCAGACTTGATATAGGGCAGACGAAAAATGTGGGTCTCACAATTCTTACTGTACGTCTGTCTCTCTTTTCAGCTACAGAATAAATGCCTGCATCGATGTTATTTAAACTTGGTATTAAGTGGTTTTTAATGCTTGTTCCCACATCTTTTTTCTATTTCTTAAAGAACTTAAAATAATGGTACCTGCCATACAATTCTTATCAACTTAAAAAAAATATTTTTCTCATAAACTGCTCCAGAACTTTAAAAAAAATCAATAAATTTCTTTCAGTAAAGGCTACGTTGAATGGAAACCGTATTTCAAAAAACTGTCATTAATGGTAACAACCATTTTTTTTATTTTCGATTGTCTTTAAAACGAATATTCTGATTCCAAACACTTTTCAACAAAAGCTTCTGCATACCATAAATAGCTTTTCTTTACCAAAATTTTCAAAAAACAATTTATGGATTTTTAAAAAATATTCAAATATTTTTCAAAATAAAATATTTTGAAAACTAAGGGGTTGATTTTAAAATCGGTATTTGAGAGTTCTTTTACACTCTTTTAAGTGTTTTAAGAAAAAAATTTACTGCTATGGAAAATAACGGTACCATAAAAATGTAAAATGTAAGAAAAAAAATGTTAAGGGAAATATTTTTATTTTCTTTAAAATGGTTCATACGATTTTTATATAACTTTTTTATATGCCAAAATTAGTGCGAAATCAAAAATTATAAAATTTTACAAATACAAACTATTAATAGTAGTTCTACTTGGCTGATTTATTTCTAGTATATAGAATTTCTATTGCAAAAAACTACTCCCTCAATGTTATTTTTTCTTTCGATGTACTTAAGTTCTATAGGGCAAGTTTTGGATTCGTGCAAAAAAACATCGAATTACCAATCAAACATAACATTACGATGATAGAGAACGCAAACAAAATTAGTGGCACAATTCTGTCTGTCTGTCTGTCTGTCCGTCTGTCTGTCTGTTCGTATATCGACCTACAGCCTAAGCCACTGAAGCAATTTTCTTCAAATTTTGAACATAAGGTTTTTTTATAATTCTGCAAAGGGGAAATTGAAATTTATTTAAAGCACAAAAAAATGGAACTTGCCCTACAACGGTAAATGAAAAGCTTATTTATCTCAAAAACGGCTCTACCGATTTTAATGAAAAATAATCTGTGCATTACTGTAGATATGATGTACTTTTTTATAAGAAAAAAATTTACCGAAAACCGTTACTAACGGTACTTGCCATATAACGTTTTTTTTTTTAATTTTCGATTTTCTCCTTAAAGGCTTAAGCGATTCCAGTCAAAATTTGTATGCAAAAGTTCTTTTTAAAGGTTAATAATATTGCATGTCAAAATTTAAGAAAAAAAAATTTTGGATATTTAAAAAAAATATTTAATTTTTTTTTTTTGAAGTTCAATATTTCAAAAATGAGTTCATAAATTTTTTTGAAACTAAGTTTAAAATTTCAATACATACCCAAAATTGGCATACCAAAAAGTTTCTTGAAAAATGTTAATAAAATTTTATATATAAAATATATTTTTAAGAATACCGCTCCAACGATTTAAAATTGTTTTTTGCACATATTCATATTTTTTTAAATAAATTTCTTTCAGTAAATGTTTCCTCTGAAGAAAACCATTTTTCAAAAACGAGTTATTAATGGTTCCTCCCAAAGAACAATTTTTTATTTTCATTTTTGTTTAAACCAATATTCTGATTTCGGTAATTTTTCAACAAAAGCTTCTTAATAATATAAATAGCTTTTTTAACCAAAATATTCAAACAAATTTTTTTGGATTAAAAAAAAAAAATATTTAATAAATTTTTGAAAATTAAATATTTTGAAAGTCGATTTTATAAAAATCGGTATTTGAGAGTTTTCTTTACACTTTTTAAAGTATTTTAAGAAAAAATACAAATGTTAAAAAACCCTTAAGGAATATATTTTCTTTAAAACGGTTCATACGATTTTCATATAACTTTTTTGTATGCCAAAATTAGTGCGATATACCATACAAAATTATAAAAGTTTACAAATGAAACTATTAATAATACCTCTAATAGAAGGTTTTTTTTTTTTATTTTTAATTTTCTCATTATTGGCGGAACACATTTAGAATAATATTTGTACATACAAATTTCAAATAAGATTTAAACTATTGGATAGCAAAAGTTTCCAAAAACAAGTTTAAAATAGTTTTTTTTTTTTTTGGAAAATTCGATACATATTTCAAAAACGACTGAACAATTTTTTTTTAAATATTATTTTTACATGCAAATAAATAAAAACTTAAAATATGCATTTTATTTCTATATTTAGTAAAATAAAAACATGACTATCTACATCTATCAGCTGAGTAATTTGACTTTTTCAATTGCCTTTGGATTTGTTTTCAACGGACTTTAAAATATCTAATCTTCTTTCTTTAAACACATATTAATTTTTTCCTTATTTTAATTTAATATTCCTGTGACCTTCGGAAAAATTCGTTGAAATAGTTTTTTTTTTTAGATTGTGATCAAGCGTTTCGATTAAGGTTCCTCCATTCTCTTTGACTTGCTCTTGAAAAAGCTTGAATTTTGCCTTCATGAAAGTATTCCATAGGGAATTCAACGATTTTTGTTTATGTTTCAGGATCGTGGCTGATGAGTTACACGTTATGTTCCATTCTCAATCCTGACTAATTGATACCTACGTTGCAGGATATGGTAGCAAAAGGCCTGCATTTTAAAAAGCCTTCGTGAGTGGTACTCCATGAGCTTTCTGATAAAGCTGAAATGGAGTTTTAGTGTGTAAAAGTAGAGAGGGGGAAGTCCAGTTTTGAGATGAAGCATGTACGTTGGAGTATGTTTTCTGACAGACAAAAATTTCTTTAAAAAATATCTTAGCAGCTTATTTACCTTCATCATCATGCTCAAAAACTCTCCAGACCTGTAAAATAAATAAAAAATAAATAAATTTAATTTTCTATTTTTTATTGAGCGTGTGACTTTATACATATTTCCTTATCGCATATTATTCAATTGCATCACGAATGCTATTATGATACTTAATATGAAAAAAAAAACTGAAAAGTCAATAAAAACAAAGAGTTTTTAAATAATAAAGTGGGCAGGTACTGTCTGAAAAATCATTAAAGTTTTTGTCCCCCTGAAAAGCCTTTTTTCTTCTATAAAGTAGTAAATGGTAACCATAACTTCACGTTTGTTGTGACGTTATTTTTTTCAAGGAGTCCTTTCCCGTTGCCGTAGATTGCCATTTTAGCATCATGAAGTTTGACATGGAAGTATTTTCCAAGGAAAAGTTTTGGAGTCAAAATTACTCTGAGATACTTATATTCTGTTACCTTTTATAGTTCTATGTCTTCCCACATCTATTTTTCCTCCCTAGCGTATCGGCCGGAGCCATTCTTCAAGATCATTATTATGGATTTATTAGTGTTAACCTTTAAATTCCATTTCCAGCAGTATTGCTGTAGTTTGTTGGCCAGGAGGTTATATCATATTCGGTGTTCGCATGCCAGTAGTAAAATGGCATGAGCATCCATTAAGCACTTCATATTTAGCCTCTTATAAACAATTCCACCTGGGATAAGAAAAGTGATGTCACCTAGGTATAGTGAAAAGAATAAAGGACTCTATAAGCATTCTTCCTTGATGCCCATTTCGGTATCAAAACCAGTGAGGTATTTTTATTGTCATCCCAAACATAGATACATACAACTTCGTTGACAATCCAAACCAATAACTTTCATTGGTAAGTATTACTGGTTACTTTTTTGATTAATTTTCTGGTCTCTTTTAATGGTTACTTTTACTGGGCTCCATCGAAAACCTGAGAACGAATGTATTGTCCCCTTTCATAAGGACAAGGAACAAGGATCCTTATTCAGGCCTATATAAATATTTAAAATACTAAAAAAAAATTTGTGTTAGGTCTAGGAATCGAACCCGTGTCCCTCTGAACCAATTGTCTTGCTTGCTTACAGCTCCACCAATCACAAATATACAGTTCAATGCAATGACTTGGAATCACTTTTATCTTGAACTGTCTTGTATGAGACATGAAGCTAGCATTGATAAGAATAAACTTTGTTAAACAAAAAAATGAAGCAATATGGCTATAACAAACTCATATTGATAAATAAATAAATAGTGAATATAAATTATAAAATGGCCGATTGTAGCTTGGCGTCATCATGTTCACTAATACAAGCAATATATAAGCAATGACTAACATAAAGATTGTATAATTCTTTTACCGGATGACTATAGAAGCGAAAGTATCTTGGTCATTTTATAAGAGAATTATAGAGAGATTAAAGAATCATTGGTACATTACTTCTATTAAGCTAATATAATTTCCACCAGAAAGTATTTAAGGATTCAGTTATGCTCCAACAAGGTAGTAACTTCCTGTCAGAGGGGTAAATGGAGCATTATAGAAACAAATAACACTTTAATGTCTGAAATTCAAAGCAATTATGTTAGTTGGATATGTTTCTATCTGAAATGCCCGCTAGCTTATATCCAACCACATGACTACTTTATGAAATATTCTAGCAAATAGCAAATGAGTGATACTCAACCAAAGCTCTTACTACTAAATTAAGCCTTTTGAACTTGAATGCTCTTAAAATATTTATTTTCTAATGGACATAACTGTTATATTTCAATAAGACAAGCAAATTAAGACGCAATTGGAACACCTCCAAATATCAGCATGTATGTATTGTGCTTTTTTTCTGAAATGTTTCCCTTTAAATCTTGTCATGGATTTTTCAACTTCAAAATCTCCTTCTTACCCATCCATCACACTGTATAGTTGACCCCATTTGCGAATCATTGTTTTTAGTACCGATTATCACAAAAAATGCTTATTATTATCCACGCCCTTAAGGCTTGTTCTTCAAGTAGCCCAAAAATAAATTATTTATCAATCCGAGGAACATCCATCTCAACGCTTGACAACAATTTCCTTGCCTTCATCTTAATTGTCTGCTAACTGCTATTTAATCGAAACATTTAATCACACCAATTTAATTAAACGGAGCCTTTCGAACATTACAAAGTGGCCATCGATGTTGGCGACGGATGGCGACGACGCACGATGACGACGCCAGGATTTCCTCGTACTTCCCTAAATGTCTCACACAACTTAACTTGTTGAATATGTCAGTTTTTTTTTTTTTTATTTTTTTGGGAGGGGGTTGCTGCCTTTTTATCAGTAAGAGAGCAAACAATTATTACTTAGCGGCCCAAAACGGTAATTGTTAACATTATTTAAGTAAACTGAATCCATAGCCTGAGGATGTCAATCATAATTCATGTTTACACGCTGCAGAAGAGGATACCGTGTGCTTGGTCGGTTAGTTCAGGGCTAGCAAATTATTAATAAAGAAATTTATTCAAGCTGTCGGGGTTTAACTTGTAGGCAGAAGAAGGTAGGCAAAAGAGAGACGGGTTCCTTTTTTCTGATCAAGAGATGCTGACGAGATGATGAGAGATGACGGGCCGGGGACGGTGCGTTGTCCCAAAAATAAAAAACAAAGAGTTTGTTGTTGCAACTCAGATGTAAGGCTGACTAATAATAGCAATGAAGTAATAAGTGTTTAACATGACGTAAACTGCCATTAAAGGACTCGTTACGGGCGGAATACAAATTTCCTCGGCAAGGACAGTCCCAGTCGCAGTTCCAGAGTCCAGACCAAGGAACGGAATTTAATTATGGAAACCCTTTGGGTTCATAAAACGAAAAGTAGACACACAAAACGCGAACAGGAAGACGCCTGATTATAAAAATCCACCGGAATAGCCTGCGTGGCGTTGCGTTGCGTTGGTGAAGAGACTGGGTTATGTAGGGAGTTGCATTGTTTTCCATCATCAGCTTGGCTCCTCATTACCCAGGTGTGTGTTGCACATTCTGATGGTGCACAAGTATAGGCAAAATGCGCCGCCAGCTATGGCGCGGCGCATTGAGTCAATTTCGTATTTGGCCCCGAAACGGGACAGACTTCGATTGCTGTTCGTTCATCGTTCCAACTTGGACGTTGGACACCATATCGCCACTACAGCTAGGTAAAGGTAGGTAGGTACCTATACCTAACCTATACTCCGGGTAGCAGATGGTCTTTCATAATTCTGGCTCGAAGAGGGAGTTTATATATGTTGACCAATCACTTGCTATCGGGCAAACGTATTTCATTGCGATTTCAAGAGAGCTGCAAAAGTATCTTTAGATGCCGAATGGCGATAAGTACGTGCGGATGAAGTGGAACGCGCAAACAAATGGACTCCATAACGCGGTGGTGGCGATGAGTAATATTTCCGGAGTTCGGCTTTTGGATTGGGTTCTTTTTGTTAGTTGGTTTTGTATAATTCACATGGACCGGCTGAATGGCTGATCTGGATATTGTTGCAGCGGATGAGCTTTAGGTCATTTGCGCATGTTAATGGCGCAAGTGAAGTTGAACTTCCTGCGCTGAGGTCAGGGATAGTGATGGTATAATCTCTATTTTATTTCATCTTTTAAGGAAAAAAAAAAAAAAATAATAATAATAAATTTGGTGACAGTGAACGCTTTGTCTTGAAAATATTGAAGGCCATTTAGGGAGAGGGTAGCTATATCGTATTTGAATTGTGTAAAATTTGGTTCAAGTTTTAGGTCCCACGCGCGATTCAATTGAAATCTTTTGATCATTCGTTCAATGAGAAACTGAGCCGGTATCATAGGAACTCTCTGTCGTCTTTTCATCTAAAACTATATAATTATGGTGACAACTTGGCATGACGAGCGTGAATAAAATTATTAATTTTTTTTAATTTATTCAAATTAATTCGGATGATGTAAGTTGAGTGGTTGTTTGGTATTATAATTGTCATCATCATGGAACAGGTGCACCAGAGCCATACTACTTGTTCGGTCAAGTTCAGTGGGAAATATATAATATACCAATGGGGTAAAGTCCAATGTCAATGTTTTTCGAAATGGGAATAGGCACAATTTCAAAAGTTGCCAGTCGGTGGGAATATAGCTTTTGTCTTTAATTAACACCATTAACCATCCAGTGAGATAAAATATTGTTATTTGGTTTAAACATTTCGATGGCTTAAATAAATGAACATTGTTAAAAAGCAAATTGAAGCAATTTATAACAAATTTTCGTTTTTTCTAAATTGAACTATCGAGGTGGTTATATACTTTCACATAAAGTTAAAGTTAAATTAAGTTAACTCAAGCGGAAAATCTAATCGAGTGCTATTTGATAGTTTTTTCATATTGGCGTGGAAAATGGTTAACTTAAACAGAAAACAGCATCGAAGGATTATCTTTCCCATTGTGCTATTGTGCTATACCCATTATTTTATTACCTTCAGCTCATAAATATTTTTTTTATTTAGCTAGTATTAGAATATGGCATTCTTTATTCAATCTTCCAACAATTTGTGACACAAAACTTCAACACTATGAGCATTACATCGATATCATCAAAGTTTCATATACCTTGCTCGAAGTCCCATGTGGCCGGTAATTGTTCCTTTCTCTCTCTCTCTTTCCCTCTTTCCTTTTTGTTTTTTAATCAAACTCATGTCAAAGAAACTCTCTGTCTCATCAATCAACTAGTACCCGAACCAGCACCCTCGTTTTAGAAGCCCAAGTCAACCCAATTCAATATTATATTTCGAAAACAATTTGCATACCGAAAAATTGATGTCGCTACAACTGTCAACAAGCGATTAAACTTTGTGTCAAAATTGACTTGGAGAAGTGATGATACCGGATAAAGTATACTTTGCATGCTCATGCGGAGTGAGGAGTTATATGACGAAAATAGTAGATAGAAGATAGCTACATAAACAACAACAAAAAAAACTTATTTAAAGGGTGTGAAAAGTGGTGCCTTAATGAAGTGTAAGTTGCCACAACACACCAGCAAAAATGTTTACAAAAAGGGCGAGAATGCCACAGAGCTAAAGTGTCATGTCATACATCTTTGTCAGCTTAAGTTCTCATTTTAATAAGTTTATTTCGAAACTGAAAATTAAGTTAGGTCTATGTGGAGGATTAGACATTTCGGGGGTGTGGGAGTGGTTCGGGGTGTACAATGAGGTTTTTAGAATTGTTTGATTCCGAAAATGTATAGCTCTTAATAAATACATTAAAAAGTTGTATGTAAGTAGTTTGGTTTGCTTTGTTAAAGCTGCCCGAAAAGATAAAACAATTAAATTCGAATATTCGAAAATTCAAAACTTTTAAAGCGAAAATTTATCTTTGCGAAACGCTGTTACATGAAGTTAGCAAAAAAAAAAATATTTTATTTTTGTCAGCTTTTGCTGAAAAGCAGTGAAAGCCGCACACATAGAATCAACTGGTCATTCAGCACAGATCTTGTTGTTGTTGCAATTCACATCTATTTATCGACACGGATAAAACGTACGTAAAGATTGGCTTCTTCATAACTGATATTCTCTGGTTATAACCGCAATGTTTTGTGCACCAAATCTTACTGTCTTCTGCCGTGGGTAATTATTATACCAAAAATTCGAAATTTGAAAATTGAACGAAAAAAATTTCTTGAAATACTCGACAAATATTTGAACAATTTTACAAAATGTTATCTTTCCTAAAAACGGCTGAACAACTTAGCTTAGAAAAAAATTATTAAATTTCTTTGGCTAAAAGCTACCTTTGTATGAAAACCATTTTTCAGAAAATGGTTCCCAAAGAAACATTTTTTTATTTTTGATTTTCTTCAAAACAGTTATTTTGATATCAATAATTTTTTTTAATGAAGAAACTTCTAAATACTGTTAATAGTTTTTTTTTAAACAAATTTTTCAAAACAAATTTGTTTTTGGTAACTGAATTTTAATAAATGATCAATTTTTTTTTTGAAAATCAAATATTACTCGTAAGAAAATTACATTGTCGATTCTTATAAAACTCGGTACCTGGAAGTTTAATTTTACAATCTGTAAGGTATTATAAGAAAGAATTTTACTCTCATGAAAAAATTATTTTACCTTCCATTTAAAACGTTAAAAAACTATTATGGAACAAATTTTTTACTTAAAAACGGATCCTACTATTTTTATAAAACTTTTTGTACGCTTGAATTACCAAATCTACTAATAAAAATTGTAAAAATTTACAAATAGCAAAAGATAGGTATTGAGTAGGGTTACCTGCCCTAAAAATTTATTTTAGGGTGTTATTTTTAGACGTTTGTTTTTCAATCTGGCAATACTTTGTTCGGAGTTGGTCTTTTAGACAGCTGTCACTTGATTTATGCTCAGTTTAAACAACGTTTGCAAATCGTGTAAATTTACTACCAAAACAACGGTTCGGTTCGCACGACGCATCGCGAAACAATCAATTTATTGAAGGAAACTTTTGGTGAGGTGCCAAATTTTCTTTAGCAAGCCTTCAATCGTTTCGGGCTTATCTGCGTAGGCAGTAAGCGACTTCACATAACCCCACAAAAATAACCCCACTTCGCGAGATATTGCTGTCCCCAAAAGTTTCCCAGATAAAACACCAATTTATATTTCTGACTTCTCGTAGAAGGTTTTTTTTACATCTTAAATTTTCTCACTATTTTTATATATGTACATGTGTACCTACCTATAAGAAATTATTTTTTTCTCAAAATCCTTTTGACTTTGAAGAATTACCTACATAGGTATTCGTTAAGTGGATAATACGAGTCAAAATTGTTTGCATTAAAAAAATATCGATAGATAGAAATTGAAAGCTTTTTAAAAAATATAAAGGTGAACTCGATATTTCTTGCATTAAAATAAGTGTAGATAATTTAAAAATTTCTTCCACTAAAAAAAATTTTAAAATTTCTTACATTTTTAATATTTAATATTATCCGCATTCAATGTCAATATTTCAGAAATTGCTCTCTCTGAATCAGGAAGGAGAAGTTAGACTTTTTTCCTTCAATTTTTTTTTCTTAGAATGTACCCAAGAATCGTGCCCATAAATATGTAGGTTTTTTAACAAAAAAATATAAAATTTTTTTTAATGTAAGAAATTTTAAAATTGTATTGATTTTTGTATGCAGAAAATTTTTGACTCGCATCAACTTTTTTTCTTATGCAACAAATTTTTCGATTTTGCATTAACGTTTTTTATTAATGCAAAAAATGTTTGGCCAGCATTAATATTTTTTTTAATACAAAAAGATGTTTGCTTGAAAAAAATTTAAATGCAAACATTTTTATTCTGCACTAACATTTTTTTTAAATACGACATATTTTTTGAATGCAATACAAAAATATTAAGCAAATATTTTAGTTAGCGTGAAATTAAGCTTTGAGGGAGTCGACTGTAGCTGTAGGTATATGAACAAAAAAAAAATTTTAAATTAATGAATTTTGTATACATTATAAAAGATTCTTGAAACTTAAGTATTTAGGACAAACTGTGGTATGCAAATCTAAAGAATTTTGATTTAATAATGGACACTTGTGAATATAAAAATAAAAATTTAAGATTTTCTTCTGAAAATTTAAATTCAAATTAGTTAAGTTTATGTTTTGGTTAATGAAGTGTCAAATTTTGTTAGGGTAATGAATGATTTATACAATTTGGTGAAACTTATTCAAGAATTTTGCTGCGGAAAATTAACCAAACTAGCTTAACCTATCTCAGCGTCCCTGTGACTCTTACTCTTATTAAATTACCTAGTTTTTATCAAATATATTAAAAAGTCGTCCTTGCAAGCCTTTGCGTAAGCTTAACCAATTTTTAAACTTACGAAGTTGCATGAATACCCTTATATATTTCACTGTAATTTAATACCGAAAATTTTTAGCAAAATTGTTATTAGCAATTTTTTTTTTTTTTGAGAAAATAAGTCAACGGTTTCTTAACGTTTGTATGTACGGTACCATTATTTGTTATGAGTACCAAGTAAGCAAAGCAATTTTAACGAATCGAAAATAGTAAGGTGGATAACTTAACGTTAATTAGTTTTAAGTAAGGTCTGACAGTAACATAACAAATGTTTTAATGGCTGAGTAATTTTTCGCTAATAAGTCTTCAATTAGTTATGAAAAATTAAATGCAATGTTTTCTACGTTTTTTTTTGGGTTTGGCCTTTTGCCAGCTTGATATTAAGTTAACAAGGAGCCACCTAAAACATGGGTAAAAACTGATTACACCGAACGGTTTACGGCTTAATAATCTGTCGTTAACTAGTCTTTAATAAGTTGTGACAGTTCGGAACTTATCGTACAATGTTTTCTACGCTTTTTAGGTTTCTTGCTGAACTGTTAAACAATTCATGGCTTTGTCGTCGATAAGTTTCTACAATTTCGAATTTGTCATTCTATGTTTTCAATGTTTTTTCAAAGAGTTGTAAGAACTTCTTAAACTTAAAATTCTACTACTGCGTACATATTTTGCCGTTGTGACAGATCCAATTCTTCGTGTGATGTTTTCTATGTTTTTTATTCGGTTTCTTAAAATTCATATGAAATCGGCAAAAAACTCCGGAAAAGTTCCAAGAACTTACTGTATTGAAATTTTATACTTATCTTTTAACATTTTCGTGCAATTTTATATTGAACTGCTAAAAATTGCTTTGTTACATTTTAACTACTCGTAGGTCAAATAAGGAATTACTTTTCAAAAAAAAAAACATAGAAAACAGAAAATAATTTTCAACATACAATTTTGAAAAACAAGATATTCTTAAAAATTTTTTTTTCAAAATTTAACGTTTCAATTTCAATTTTCAAAAATTCTATAAATTTATTAATTTTTAATCAAATACTCAAAATCGTACATAATGTACGTAGTACGTTGTAGTTTTTGAGAAAATCAAATATAAAAAATAGCTACTTTACACCTCTTAGGGGGGGAATCGGTTGTTTGGATGAATTTAAGAAAACAAATTTTAGTCCCGAATTCTAAACTTCCATAATTAACAAACGCAATTTTCCAGTAATTTGTACTTGAAAATTGCCTTTTTAAATTATGAAAGTTTGAATTTTCCTGAATTTTAAAGAAAATTGCTCCTAACGACGTTGTTTTTCCATCAGAACCTACATTAATTTTTGGGCATAGTATGCGAAGGAGCAAATGATTTTCATTGCTTGTTTGAATACTTTGGGACACCAAATATAACTAATATTGAAATTATGTAAGCTGATTCTTAGAACGAATTGGAGACCTCAGATTTTTTTATATGGAAATGTGTCTAATTTTAATCGACCCTAGTCCCAAAATTTTCTTGTTCCAAAGATTTTGGGGTATTTCAACTTCTACGTCTTCGCCTGATAGACCTATTAGGTTTGAAGAAGCCTAACAAAAACACAAAATTGTGAGACACACCTTTATTGTCTTTCCTATCATTGTGTTAACAAGTCTTATCACAATCTCGACTTCAATTTTTGTTTCCGAATACAAAACTTTCCATTTGTACCTTTGAAACGTTAGTTAAAGGAATATCAGTTTTAATGCCCAACTAAAATCATTCGCTGTAAGACCAAGCAGGATTAAAAAGAACAATAATATCAATCATTAGAAAATTAGAAGATGTGACCCTCCCACCAATTAGACTCTACACTTTCTTCCACTACACCAAGTGATTTCTCTTCTAAAGATATTTTTATTTTATTATATACAAATCTTGAATTCCTGCATGCTAATTCCATTTAAATACTTAGAATTGAAACATTTTATGTGACAATCTATTATATTTATTGTTTTAACATTTTTCATGATTTTATTATTACCAACTGATTAGGTACCTACACCCTTGACCTCTACATTCAAGTTGCGATGACGACAACTTCAACGACAAACACGACGCAAAGTGTATAACCGAACAACATTCGCCATTCAGATTAATTAAAATTATCATTGAAATGACACTTAATGATATGTCACTCTAATCGACTCATGCAGCAAGCGGCGCAAACGATAATCAGCTGTCAAACAGATCGATGAAATGTTGTCGGCCAACAATAATTTAGGGTCAGCGAAAATGATGCGGAGTGACAAGACTTTTTAGTGTCACGTTGAATGCACGATCTCTGTGTACAAAATATTCATAAAGTATATTCGTTGATGTTGGATTACTTGTTTTATAACTCACCCCGCTCCATCTTCTCAACCATCGATCTTCTTAGCTTATCGATTCACAGAATTTCACTTTGAAACGAGTGCGCGGTCACATTTTGTTGTCGTTGGAGCTGTCACTTTGACAAGCGTTTTGTTTACACGATGCTTTATCGGGCTCGATCTCCTTGATCCGATGCTTCAATCTGAGGGAGCGGGGCGGGCGGTATGAACGGCGGCGGCGGTGTTTTCGATTTTATATTTTCTTAGTTGACGTTGATTTTTTTTTTGTTTCTTTTCTAAATGTGAGAAGTGAGACACATTTTAAAATGCAAAATTAAAATTGTCAATCAAGTAATTAAATTGTCATGGCTATAAGAGAGTTTAAAAGTCCATTGGACTTGCAACGCCATCACCGCATAATGACTCTTCATTGTTGAGATTTTTTTTTTTTTGTGATTTAGTTTGGAGCGCGATGTTATTTATGAAATATTTTATGGGGGCTGCCCGTCTGTCGCGCTATTTAGAATTCGAGAATAACAAAAGGTTGACATTCGATTATGGTCACTTGAAGCGAGGCTAAGCCCACTTAAGCTATACAAGATTGAGGACCTTTTAAGAGAGAAGAAAAATAAAAATAAAAGAAAACCGCGCAGCCGCAAAGATATTTTGAATATGATGACAGGTGGCCTTGAACAGATTACAAAATATATAGAACTTGGTTAATCGCACTGTCAAAAATATTAAACATGGGGCTTATCTTTGAGATCTACCACACTCTGACATGCCACAGACTAGGCATCTATGATAAAGTGGAAGTTTGATGGAACCAAGCTTAAAAATAACATTAATTTGTTTTGTTTGCGATACCATTTTAATGTTTTGTGTATTGAATGATCAATAAAAGCTATTATCTGTTTAAGGTGACGGATATGACCATATTTGATGTGGGTCAAAATAAACTTGGGTGACACACTGAGATCTAGAGGTACTAAGAGAAACCAAAGGCCTTGAGGGATATGGAACTGAGGAATTCACTTAAACGTCTCGGATTGATTCTTCGCTAAAATTGCATTTCCCTATGACTTTTTGCAAGTTTTTTAGGTATTAGGGTACAAGAGATCAGTCACCAAATATTGTCTGACATTAGCAATGCTTAGTGTGGAAAGCGAGGTGCAAAAACGGATTGCGAGCCATGGAATGTGGAGTGCGTAAAAAGAAATGCAAAGGGTGAAGTGTAAACAAAGTTCAAATTGCAAGGCACAAAGTGTAGATTGCGAATTATTGTGGACTACGGAGAGTGAGATGCGGAGCATAAAGTGAAAAGTGAAAAGCCCGAAGTTTGAGACTCGGAGTCTGGATTATGGAGTGCAAGGTTCACAGTGTGGAAAGATTGAAATGCAAAATGAGAAATGCATAGTTTGTTGTTGAAAGTGCGACGAGTGAAGTGTAAAACGTAAATTGCTTGAGTGCAAAGTCCGCATTACTAAGTGTGAAGAGTCCAGTGCGAAATGCAAACTACGTTGGGCAAAGCGGTATAAGTGAAGGGAGAAGTGCATTCGAGAAAGTTCAGAGAGACAAGCTTGTAGTGCTGAGTGTGAATTGCAGAGTAGAGAAAGTGCAGTGCGAAAGGTGAAGTGCGAAACGCATATTATGTTGTGCTTAGTGCGATGAATGGAATGTTAAGTGAGGAGTTTGTATTGCGGGCGTTCAAATCACAAAGTGTGAAGTTTGGGGTTCAAAGAGTGGAGTGCGAAGTGCAAAATGCTGAAACGAGGTGTTTCATGCTTACCACTTTAATTCACTACCACCATCATCGCTACACCCAACAGGAACCTTTAGAATTAACTATAAATAACCAGCAACCCTGCAATACATAACAGGTATTAGAATTTGCGTACCAGCAACGGCAATGACAAGACTCAAAACGACCGCAAGAAGTATGCATGCATATGAGGCCAACACGCCATCAACAACATACAAAGGACATTTACATTCAACTTTGTACACTTAACATTCACTGGTTACGGAAAAAATATCATGAGGAGCTAATCCGGAATGAAAATAACCCTTTTGGTCCTTGGTCGGGCGCAAATTTGTGATGTGCTTTTTTTGCCAGTTTGTCGGAAGCAGTTTTAAAGAAAAACACTAAATTTGAAAGGTCAAGTAACCTAATAACAAATTCTTTATTAGACACGAAATATAGCATACAAATATGAAGGGTGGCAAGATCGTAGGTATATGCCCCTGGTGCTTAAATCAAAGTTATAAGCCCCTGATGGCAAGATGACAGGTATAAGTGCCTGATGGCAAAATCACAGGTATAAGCCCCTGGTGGCAAGATCAAGTTCCTGGGGTCAAGATCACACGTATAAGCTCATGGTGGCAATATCATCGGTATAAACCTCTGATGGCAAGATCACAGGTATAAGTCCATGGTGGCAAAATAACAGGTATAAGCCCGTTGTGGCAAAATCGTTGGTATTTGCCCCTAATGGCAATATTAACTTGACCTGAAACTGAAGAATTGAATCTAGTTTACTCTTACTCTCTTGACTTTGAGCACTGTCCTGTGTATGTTGTAAGTCTGTGTGTCTTATATGCATATCTCGGACATTCGTTTTGATTATTTTAGAGCGGATCGAATTATATTTGCTCTTTAAAGTGAGACTAATCAACTGCGTTTAAGATTTGATTAGGCCAAAACATTCTCAAAATTGTTGTCAAATGTCTATTGGATAGCATTTGTGTGATTGCCATGGCCATTTTATAAGCACTGCTTCCTTATAATCGTACTTTAATAAGTTATTGCAGCAAAACGGTCCTAGTTCGGCCCTAGTGCTTTAAAGCTTTGTCTTTTTTCTATCCTTTACATCAAGTCCAGATATTATGATTCCATATAAAAAAACCTCTTAAATTAACTTGTTAACGAATGGTCACAATATGGGAAAAAAAATCAAAGGACTAAAGGTGGTGTTTATTATAAGATGGACTTAGCTTTTGAGAACGGACTAATCTGATAGGTATTCGACCAAAATCTTGAGTGCAAGTACACATCATCACTATATTTAAAATTTTAAAAAAGAGATCTTACTGCCATGAATTTGTCCAGTTAATTTATAAAGCAGAAAAAAGATGCGGTGATAATATACAACCCTGCTGAATTCCGTTTTGAACAGCTTTCTTACCACACGCAGTTATGTTACAAACCTGTTTTATTAAAGGGAATATTTTTTCCAGCTTACACCTCTATAGCAAGGCTTTTCATATGAACTTTCGATTAAGCTGAGCTTTCAAAAGCTTTCTTGAAATCAATGAAGAAAACATGAAGATTTATAAGGGGATATATTGATTTACACTGATGTACGTGGTGTTATTATGGTCCTTACAGTAGGAGGTTTCGAAATTTTCTTTGATCTTATCTAGGAGTTTCATCCATGTTATATTGGTCCCTGTTAGCCTTCTTCCAGTTTCCACACAGTCTATCAGATCCGTCATTCCTATGCTCTTTAGTATATACTAGGATTCAAGAGCTCTGCTGATGTTTATGTCCCACTTTAAACCCTAATTCACTTCATTGTAACATTCAAGCCCTTAAAGCGGGTGTCCTACGAAGAAGCTTTTAAAATTCCAAATATAGGGCTCATGGAAGTATTTCTTGTAACGAAAACTTACTCTAGTCTCTAGTGTCTAGACATTTCCCGTCTCATTTTTTTTTTTAAACATAAAGTGAAACATGCCATGAATGTCATCGAATCGAGGTAAAATCCGCTTCTCATTATACAATTTATATCTATTTATAAAAGTTTTCCTCAAAGCTAGACATGCAAAACGAGATTCTTATCTTAAGGTCACAGTTACGGTCGTCTTTGTCTTCTTCTTGATTGCATGTCGCAACTTCATGTTCAGTCATCCTCAGCTAGACTATATAGTAGAACAAGAACATGTCTTTATGTCCACACAGTGTCTTCTGCAGTGACATTGTTAGCTGTTGGAAAAATCCGTCACTGTCATCAAATAGGAAGATATAGGAGTGTTTATAGCTGAGACAAGGAAGAGAGCCCAACCAGCAGTGACCGGCAAGATAAAAACAAAGTAAGAACAAAAAAAAATATATATTAAGATGCCCCATGGAGACGTCACCAGTGCGACCAACAAACACCACACTCATGAATATTAAACGTCACAATTGGACGCACACCCAGGGAGCCCGATTCCGAGTTCGAGTCCAGCGCAACAGACAACATTTTCTCATTAATATCCTGAAGCCAACAAGTGTATAATTCCATCACAAGATCGCAGATCCCCATTCGGGATTTGAGTTTGTCCACGATACCTATGCGGCGACAATGCAGCGATCCGATCAGTCGTCGCTGATGGGATACAAAAAAAAAACAATGTCACCCTTAAGGGGTTACCCTAGCTATAGCTTGGGAGAACCGAGGAGAACCGAGTTAAGACTCCCTCCTGTTAATGACACTTAATTGCCGTATCCTGTATCTTTTATCATCGAGCAGGTGAATGCAACGGTCGTTTATCTTTCGGAATGGAATTGAATAATCAGTGGGTTTAAAGCGTTCATTTTGGGGTCATATATCCTGAGGCAGAGGTTCAATTCTTTGGTCAGGAAAACTGTTTTTCGTACCAAAGAAGGTGGTCCGAGACAAATCATAATGATGAATTCGAAGTCCCTCGAAGTTATTATGTAGGTTTATAATTATTTTGGAGCCACTGTTTTAGAACGATGTTCTGTCTTGAAAGATTAGCCTTCGAAGATTGAAGGTATTTGTTCCGTTATTCAGCCATTTAAAGGCAAATTGATGCATCAAAAACGATCTACAAACTAATGTTTGTGTGATGGGTACAAAGTGTGGTAATGCACATCCGTGGATTGCATGTGATGCACTCTGTGTACACAATACAACATTGCAACTTGCAACTGACCATCATATACAGTACATATACAATACACCAACTACTGCGGAACGGGTGGAACATTGGACGTAGGACGGAGGCGGTCTAATTTATTTTCTGTGGTTGGCCGCACTCATTATCATGTCATCACGAACCTCAAAAAGCACAAGACGATGGACAATAAGACGAAGAACGTGCGCGCGTTGGTATATTACCGCAAACAACAATTACAAAACAAATACAACAACAACAACAGCTTCTAGTTGTGATGGTCAACTTGATGCGCTAGATGACTGCTCGATGCAATATTACAGTATGGTGAACAAGTACGGGGAATATAATGTTTGATGTTATTATAAGACTAAAGCTAAAGATATTGTCAACGCAGAAAATGTTGACGATCACACGAATGACGCTACTCGGTCAGTTGTTTTTTTTTCCAGAATGCGTTGACTTGTTATCTGTGTCGTGTCAACGCGATTTGTATACGCTTTGGATTAAAAAACGTCTATAAACTTTGAAATTTTCACAGTTTTTTCACTGTTCCAAGGAAAGGTGATTTTAGGGTGATTGGGTGACATTTGGATCGAAATACACTTTTTTCCGTCAAAATGTAGCTCGTCCTCCATTTTTCAACTATCAACTGTCAAATTTCATTCAAGGATGGCTACGATGTTGATGGATTGACAAACTTCTCAAAAATCAGAAAAAATTCTTAGAAGCAGATATTTTTGAAGTTTTTCTTACAGCTCTGGAAAACAAGTGAATCAAGGGCAATTGGGTGACATTTGGATCGACACATACTTTTGCCGTCAAAATATAGTTTGCCTCTCATCTGCCAAATCATCAACTATTTACTGCAAAATTCTATTGAAGGTTGATTACGATGTTGACGGATTAAAAATCATTAAAAAACGCAAAATTTTCGAGATTGAGATGCAAGAGTCAAAGCTGCTGTATCATCGTAACTAAATACATTGAACGCGTTGGTAAGCTGTCAGCTGTCAGCGTGTCCAGACAAGATGATTACACGGCCAAAAAAAATGATCAACGCATTGATCTTTAAATTCGTGTCAGTTAGAATGTCAAGGAAGCCGTCAACGCATGAACATGAACAGTATTTTGCGTTATCGATCAAACGACACGACAACTTTGGAACAGAATTTCACTTTATTTTGAAGTCAGAGAAGCAATTTATTTACTGTGTAATCGTAGCTTAAGAAATGTAAGGCCGTTTTAAGAAATTTTACAGTTAACGCGTTGGTGAGCTATATGTCAATGTGTCCTTACTGCGCTGACAGGATGATCACATGGCCAAAAAAATTATTCAACGCATTGAACCTTAAATTTGTGTCAGCGAGAGTATCAAATCAACGAAGCTGTGAACGCATGGACAGTATTTTGCGTTGACGATCACATGACAAGACAACTTTGGGACAGAATTTGACTCCATTCTGATTTCAGAGAGGCAATTCGTTGACCGTCTAATCGTAGCTTATTAAAAAATGTAAGGCAGTTTTAAAAATGATAAAGTTAATGCGTTTGGTGAGCAGTCTGTCAACGTTGACAGGGTGATTACAAGGCAAATAAAAATAATCAACGCATTGACCTTTAAAACCGTGTCAATGAGAGTGTCAACGCTGCCGCCAACGCATGTGGACAGTCTTTTGCGTTGACGATTACACGACACAAACATTTTAACACAGAATTTCATTTATTTTGACTTTGGAGACACAATGCGTTGAGATTTAGATTTGGATTTAGGTCAACGCAAGCTACGTTGACATGGCAGAAAATGTTACTGTGTCAACGTTAAGTATACAGTCAAGGCGTTTAAACGCAATGTGATCACTTGGTCAACGAAAATAATGAACGCATAGACCTTTAAATTCGTGTCAACGACAATGTCAAAACAATTTTGGGACAGAACTTCACCTAATGTTCATGTCAGAAAGACAACGCGTTGAGATTGAAATGAAGGCTATAACGCAGGCTACTTTGACATTGCAGAAAATGTTGCCATGTTAACGTTTCCTAATTGCGTTGACAGGGTGATCATACGGTCAACTAGAGTGTCAACGTGGCTGTCAATGCATTGACAGTCAAACTCTCTCCCAAAGTTGTTTTGCCATCATGCGATATGCGTTAAGCCAATATAACGCATATAGCATGATGGCAAGACAACTTTGGGAGAGTTTTTGGCTTCATTTTGACGTCAAAGAGTCAACGAGTTGAGCTTTTGCGTTTATCGTCTATTTGCAGCTGCACAAATGTTAGGCAAATTTTAGAAATGAATTGTCAAATTTGTCAAAATTTTCAAGTTATACCTAGGTACAAAACCATTTAAAAGTGAGTACTGTAACCATTCTTTTTGAATTAAGCAATGCTAGGTTGAATTGTTTGAATAAAAAAAAGGTTATCATACCTATACTTTGCTGCACAAACTGTAATCTGCAGAAAAAAGAAAAACAAACAGTGCCGTTCCGTTTTTTGTCTTCTTTGCGGACACTTGCACGTCAATGCATCATAGGCAACGGTGTGTGCCTACATGGTAATCCCTCACTGTCGATAATTTGACATTCATTGACGATGACGACGACTGTGTGTATATGGGGAAGATATAGACGAATAGGTGGCAGTGGCAATAAGACTATACCACAAAACTTATATACTCGTACAGCAACCAATCCGCAGGCCATTCACCACATTCACTTATCGCCTGAGTGGTTGCAACTGCAATTATTATATAGGTTTCCACAACTTTTCAATATAAAAATTGAGGAATTCAACGATCTTTTGCCTTGTTGCTCTGTCATCATCATATGGTCTGGGCATTTTTATCGCCTATCTTACATAAGAGGGTGGTTTTAAATGTGTCAAAAATGTCAATGAAAGGAAAGGAAAGGAAACTAACCGCAGAAACGCATGTAAATGTCGGATGTCTCTGCGGTTTGACATAGCTTCTTTCGCCCCAATCATTAATATAAGACTGGTTATTGGTTATAAGCAATTAGCCCGCAGACCTATAATTTTCAATCAGCTATTAGCTAATAGCCGCATCATTAAACGTCGGTAAAGCAATTACTCAGGTCGATGGTTCAATCGAAAAACAAAAATTTTGGCAAAAGCCCGTTTAATGCACACGTCAAGGCTATAACTATGGTCAGTTCCGCGTTGGGTCACGTTTTTTTTTTTTCATTTCAAGACAAACGAAAAAATCAAAAACAAAAAATATGAGAAAAAAAAAAAGATTAATTGATCCTCAGCATTAGTGACAAGCTGTGGCGTTATTAATGGAACTCTGATGATGTTCAATCACGATGTTTTTGATGATAATGGTTCCGCGAGAGATGCATGACATTGATGATATCTGTCAATGACGCTACGATTATTGGGACCGCATATGGATTTTATTTTGTTATTTTCATTTAAACTAGCAGAGTGAGGGGCATATATATCTACAGCGTAGATACTGTAGATATACAAGAATGTATTGAAATCACTGACAGATGATTGATTTTTTAAAAAATTTACGTTTCTTTAATTATGTACGAGTATGTAAGTATGGATGGGAAGGTATATAGGAATTTTGTTGGCATGATTACTGTCTCTTTGTTGAGAGGTTCGATGATCTGCACGATGATGCACAAATCAATTTCATTTAAGATAAATGTTCGAACCAAACAAGACCTCGAGCAAACTATTTACTTCCATACAAAAGTACGAAATGAATCATTCAAAGTTTAAGGTGAGTTTTTTTTTTTTTTTTTTTTTTTTGAATGCGCACACACGAACAAGGAGTTTATGACAATACTAAAAATGTTTAACATGAAGTAAGAACATTGAAAAAATAACTTAATAAGATCAAAAACAGGAGAAAGCAAAGTAACCATCGGGGAATATTTTACAAAAAAAAAAAGTTCAAATGACAGTACGTCCGCAATTCGACTTAAAAAATAATTGAATATAATTTCTATAGAAGTACCAACGGTACCTTTTTAATAAAAATGTTAGAAAACAGTTAAGGTAAATATTTTTTCAGTCCCTATACGATTTTTATAAAATTTGTTTTGTATGCAATAATAAGACGTCCCTTATCTTGGCAGACACTTTGTGGCAGAATCAAAATATTTGCTTATCTGCATTTGTAGCTTATTAAATGCTTATTTGTTGCAGCTGTAACGGTTTTTCAAATATTCGAAATTCCGCTAAAATAAGACTGAAGTTAGCGGACAAACATCCGGAAATCATAATGCCCATAACTGTAACTTTTTAAATGCAAATTTTTATTTTAGGTGACTTCAATTTCCCAAATCTGCAATGGACTCTATCTGATGATGAATCACATTATACGAGTTCTAATGCCATGACTGATAAGGAAATCTTATTCACCGATTGTCTCTCTGACTCTGATCTTTACCAAATGAGTGGTGTCAAAAATAATTTAGACCGCCAACTCGATCTTATCTTCTCCTCTGATGTGGACAATTGTGTAGTATCAGCGAGTAATCATCTTCTTTCTACTCTAGACCCGTACCATCCTCCTATCTTCCTTTCTTTTTCTTATGAATCTTTCCATAATGCCACTGCTCCGGAAAAAGTAATGGCTTTTAATTTTCGTAAGGCTAATTTCCCCAAACTAAATAACTTACTTCGTGCCGTCGATTTTGATATTATCTTTGAAAATCACGACATCGATTCTGTCCTTCATAATTTCTATTCTCTACTATTTTGCTGCCTTAGCCAATCAGTCCCTATTTCTCCTCAAAAAAATATTTCTTCAAGCCCTCCATGGTATAATAATGAATTAAAATCTCTCCGAAATAAAAGAAACAAACTTTGGCGTAAGTACTTGCAATCTCGCACTGGCTTTGATTTCTCTACCTTTCAATGTGCAAACCATAATTTCTCTGAACTCTGCAAGTCTCTTTACCATAATTACCTTAGTCAAGTTCAATCTAACATTATATCTGACCCAAAAAGTTTTTTTAACTTCATTAATGCTAAAAGAAAGTCTGATAACTACCCTTCTACGCTTACTTATTTGAATACCAGTTCAGACGATCCCTTAATCATCGCTAACCTTTATGCCCAATTTTTCAGTCAATCTTTTTCTGATAACACTTCCCCACCAGACTCCGATTACTTTTCCTTCTTAGACACCTGCACCCAAACGTCACTGTCTTCAATTGTCATTCCCCCTTCTATCGTTGAAGATAAGATTAAAAAACTCAAGGTTAAATATACTGGTGGTCCTGATGGCTTACCCTCAATAATATTAAAAAATTGTTCGTCAACTTTAATAGAGCCATTGACAACTCTTTTTCAGCTCTCAATTTCACAAGGAATATTTCCTTCTCGTTGGAAATATTCCTACATTATCCCGATCCACAAAAAAGGCCCTAAAAAAGAAATATCTAACTACCGTCCCATAGCTAAGCTGTCGTGTATTCCTAAGCTTTTCGAAAGCATAGTCTATGACACTATGCTTTTCCACTGTAAACATATTTTTTCCCCCAATCAACATGGTTTTCTTACCGGTAGATCAACTACTACAAACCTAGTTGATTTTGTTTCTGATTCTACATGCGCCATGGAGTCTGGGAAAGAAGTTGACGTCATCGCCACTGACCTCAGCAAAGCCTTTGATAAAATCTCACATTCCCTTATTCTCTTCAAACTCAAAGCACTTGGCTTCCCTCCCTCCTTCATTGCGTGGATCCATTCATATCTTAGCGATCGGCAGTATACAATCCTTTTTAGAGGTATCGAATCTAATCCTATCCTTGCAACCTCTGGCGTTCCGCAGGGAAGTCATCTCGGCCCTTTGATTTTCATTTTGACCATTAATGATGTAGACTGCGTCATCAATGATTCTATGATTTCTATTTATGCTGATGATAAAAAAATTTATAGACATATTTCCTCTCCTTCCGATTCCATTCTTCTTCAGCAAGATTTAAACAGATTTTCTATCTGGTGCCAGAAGAACTTTCTTGAACTTAATGTTAGTAAATGTCAAGCTATAACGTATTCCCGTAAACGCTCACCTCTCCCTCCTCGAACATATTTTATTAACAATGAGGCAGTCACAGTAGTTGACTCACTATGTGATTTAGGTATTCTTTGTGATAAAGAACTTAATTTTAGATCTCACATTACCACATCTATTAATAGAGCTAACTCTGCACTTGGCTTCGTTAAGCGCTGGTCAAAAGAATTTTCAGACCCCTACGTTACGAAATCTCTTTATCTCACATTTGTTAGGCCCCTTCTTGAATATGTCAGCCAGGTTTGGTCACCATGTTATGTTACCCATTCCCTTCGTATTGAAGCCGTTCAACGAAGATTCCTTCGATTCGCACTTCGCGGGCTTCCCTGGCTTGACTCATTTCACCTTCCACCCTATAAAGATCGTCTTCAACTTATTAATCTGCAACCTCTTGATAAACGTCGCAAAGTAGCCGACATTGTATTCATTCACCAAATTTTAGCCGGTAATATTGATTGTCCTACGCTTCTCCAAAAAATTTCTTTGCACACTAACCCTAGAAGTCTTAGATCGGTGTCTCTCTTTGATGTCAATTTCCATCGTACTAACTATGGTAGTAACGAACCATTGACACGCATGCTCCGTACCTCCAACCTTATGCAAAATTCTTTTGACTTTCACACCTCCAAACACTCTCTCAAAATCTCGCTCTATTCCAACCTTAACTATACAATCCCTGAACTGCCTTAAACACTCCCTTCTAGCTCTCAACACCTTGCCTTCCATTTTTTAAAAGTTTTTTTCTATATAAAAAACTGGTGGGTGGGCCTACGGGCCCAGATTATTACATAAATAAAAATAAAAATAAAAAATAAAATAAAAAAAAAAAAAAAAAAAAAAAAAAACAACGAAAAACCCACCATAGATTTTAAGTTTAGATTTAAGTTTAGATGTTAGTGCACGCTTGTATTAAGCTAAATAAATAAATAAATAAATAAATAAATTGTTGCTCAAAAAATAATTTAGTACCTTTTATGAATAATTTGCCATTAATAATTCAAGTTTAAAAAATTGCACTTACGGTTAACCAACATAGGCTCCGAAAAAGACCAGCGAAATCTTAAAAAAAACTGATTTTTAATTTTTTTTCTGCAAAAATTCTTAGCTTTTTTCATGCCACTTTGTTGCTCAAACCAAACAAATGTAGCTCTAACGGTTAATTTGCAATTCAAGTTTCCGCTTGCTAAAAAAGTTAGCTAAAAATCAAGCCTCTAAAATCTAAAATCTAAAAAAAAATAACCAAATCCGAATTTGTTTTCCCCAAAATTTGAAGACACCTCTAATTAGATTAATTACCAAACCCCGATTTTGTAGCAAATTGTGGGGTGGTTTTGATTATGCCAATCTTTTATGTTTTCGAGGGTGCTAAATCCAAATCTATGGTTTGCAACTAAAATTTCGCCACGCAATATGGAAAAAATTGCAAAAAAATGTTGCAAAAATGCATTGGTTTGGCAGTTTTTAACCAATGGCTCGAAAACTACCATCTAATCAAAAAAAAATCACATCAAAGTACCATTAAATAATACACAATTTCTGATAAATCTCTTTTTAGGGTTTTTTCAGCAACAAACCATTTGGTCTCAAACGCTAGTTGAAAATTGACGTATTTTTACTGTTTTCGAAAATCCACTCGAAAGCACTAAGTATGAAACGTTTTAGTTTTTTTCTATGACATGACACAGAATATATTTTTCTGATATTCTTTGATGCGCTGAGTTTGTATCTGCTCCTGAAATTGCTTTAGCATGTCACGTTTTTGATGCAAATTTGGCGTTATTTCATCTTAAGTATGAATATTTTTCTTAACTTTATTTTATTTCAGCGTGGCACCAAAAAAAAAAATTATAAAAAATAAAAAAAAAAAAAATACAAAAAACACAAAAAAATATAAAACCAACAAAAATACAAAAAAAATAAAAATTATAAAAACGGCAAATGCTTGCTGTGGCTGTTCTGGTTTGTAAGTAGTCTGTAAGTTTTTTGTAAGTAGGTTGTAATTAGTTTATAATTAGTTGTTAGTAGTTTGAATTAGTTTTAATAAGTTTTAACTAGCTTTAATTTAGTTTTATGTCGTTTGTTAGTTATATATAAATCCAAAAAAAAATAAAGACATAGATACCGAGTTTTTTGTAAATTCTTCTCGGGGAAAAATAAAAACCGATTTGGAATTTTAGTATTAAGATAGTTCTTCGGCCGAAAGGCATTAGCATTAAGTTATTCTAGTTTAACTAAGAGACCCCGATTGGGGCCAGGAAGTTAGTTTTAAGATATTGATAAGTAGGCTAGTTCTTATGAATTGTGGTCTAGCTTTAAGATAATTTTAAGAAAATGGAAAAATAAAAATTAATTAAAAAAAAAAATAATATTTTACTTCAAAATCCTTTTTAAATTTTTCAAGTACTTTTTTTTTAACTACCACCATTACTCCTCGAGAAATCGTTAGCCATTGTCTTAGACTACGTGATTCAAAAAATACTTAGTTAATTTGCATTTTTGAAGAATTTTTTTAACAAATTTTTGTATGTCGCGTCACGAAATTTTAGTCGCAAACCTCAGATTCTGATTCAGAACCCTGTAGTAAACATTAAATAGGGGGGAAATCAAAACTACCCTATAATTTGCTCTAGCCTTTTTGACATTTTTTTAATATCCACAATCCATTTGTACAATCATAAATCATACATATATGAATTTCATATCAAAAATCATGCCAGCCACTTTTTAAAAAGTTAATATTATATATGTATCCTTAAAATTATAAATTCAAAAGTAATTGAAATTGAACATTTCTTATAATCTTTCCTTACTCCGGTACATAGGTACGAGTATATAAGCAACTATTTTTACTAAAACTGCTCTAAACAGAAACTTTTTAAGTTTATTAAGAAATTATTTAATTTGTTGAACTAAAATTCCAAGTCGAAGGAGCTAAGAAGGGTACCATATAGGTAAAAGCATTGAGTTTCCATAGAAACATAATGGTAATAGAGATCCTTAGTGTCTATGGTAGACCCACTTGGCGTAATAGTTGTTTCATTGGACTTAAGCATTGGGTCCCTCCATTTTGGATATCCAATGCAGTCTGTTCCATCTAGATTTTTTTTCTGGAATAGGAGAACTGTTTTAAATTAGGAAATGACCAATATAATTCTACAAAAGTAATTCTTGCTATGCATTAGTGCCTCTCATCACAGCCATTTGACAGAGAACTGTAGGTTCCCCTCCAATCCTTCCGACTAGCAACATGCATTAGTATTAAGTTAGTTAAAAAAACAACTCCGACTAATCGAACAATTAATAAGTTAATAGTTTGCCGTTAATTTGTTATGTCAGTTTCAAATTTGTCGTTCAATATTTTCTATGTTTTTTGTATGCTTTGCTAACTCAAAATATCAAGTTAGCAAAGCATTCTCTCGAAAATCAGTAAAAACTTTTTACCTGATAGCTTATGGCTTAGTAATTTGCCGTAAATTATTTGTGACAAATTCAATTTGAACATGCAACGTTTTAAATATTTTGTCAGGTGATCAGCCAAATAGATATCCAGTTAGCAAGGCATCACCAAAAAATGGTGTAAAAGCTTTAAATACTGAATTGCTTACGGTTTAATAATTTGTCGTTAACTAGTCCGTAATTAGTTGTGATAACTTCGAATTTGTCGTGCAATGTCTTCTATTTTTTTTGGATTCTTTGTTAACTTGACATCAAGTTAGCATATCACCACCTCAAAAAGTGATAAAAACTGTTTAACCGAATGCTTTATGGCTAAAAAATCCATCGTTAACTAGTCGTCATCGTCAGTAAATTTTGAAAATTTGGAATTTGTCATTCTATGTTTTTTTTCGAAAAAAAAACTTCAAGGCTAAATATTTTACAACTTAATAATTTGCTTTTAACTTGTCGTAGTGACAAAATCAATTTTTTTCATGTGATTGCCTTATTACGCTATCAGTGGGTCAAATGAGGTTTAGTTGAAAAAAACATAGAAAACATTGCTCAAAAAAAAATTATTTGTATTAACTAGCAGCTAGTTAAAGACTAATTATTAAGTCGTAAAATGTTATGTCTAGAAATTGTTACCGCATTTCGAAAAAAATATAGAAAACATAGAACGACAAATTCTAAATTATCAAAACTTATCAACGACTAGCTAATCTATTCGGTTCAAAAAGTTTCTACCACTTTTTGAGGTGATGCTAGGTTAACTTGATGTCAAATTAACAAAGAATGCAAAAAACGTAGAAAATGTTGTACGACAAATTCAAATTTGTCACAACTAATTAAAGACTAGTTGACGACACATTATTAAGCCATAAACCATTCAGTATTAGCAGTTTTAAACCCTTTTTTTAGGTGTTGCTTTGCTAACATGCTGGCAAAGAACGCAAAAACATAGAAAATATTGCGCGATTAGATTACATTTTTCACAACTAATTAAAGACTAACTACCAGCTAATTATTATGCCTTAAGACAGTAATTATAAAAAGTGTTAATACAGCTTTTCGAGATTTGTCAAGTTAGCTAAGCAAGTAAGATAAACTAAAAATTTTCACAACTAATTAATGACTAATTAAAGGAAAATTATCCACTTCCTAAATTTTTTTTAAATTGGATTCGTCAAAGTTGGTTTGCTAACTTGACACACATGCAACATATATACACGAATTGCTGAGAAAGTAGGTTAATCTCTCTATCCATAATCTATCGCTCCACTAAAATAAATTGGGTGTCTAATATAAGTATTTTGGAACACATAAGTACTTAAGTCACAAATAAGTACATTTTTTGCCATCTTAAAAATCTCTAAGATCTTTTTTATGTTATTTTCTAATTCGATACTGTACTGATTTAAAACCATTTGAAGGAAAAGTAATTACCCGCTTCTCATAAATATAAAGTTTTTACATTAGCGAATTATTATATTCCTATCCACAGCCAAAGTTATGCGTCAGAAAAAAAAAACCTTCTTGCAACTGGCAATCGTGTTTATGCGGATGAAGAAGGAACTCATCATCAACGTCATTGGGTGTGAAGCTATTATTCGCAACAAAATTATGACTACCAAGTGCAAGGAATAAGGGACGACCATCAGAGTCATCTCTCAATTCTTTGCCTTGCACTAAAAAAAAAAAAAGACTATGGTCGACTCATTTCATCAAGATCGTGACTTAGTGTCACGTTCTGCCATTCAATATTCATGCCAGTCACAAAGATCTTGTTTGCCACAAGGAATATCCTTCTTTACTGTGAGATGATCCATCCACTGCTGCGTTGCGTTGTTGGCTAGCTGGTGCTGTGCAAAGCGGCAACGAATATACCACTTGTTCGACTTCCAGCAACTATGTGGCGCTATGATGATGACGAAAATCCGCATATCAAAAGATGAGGCGATCGCACCGATTGCACCGTCTCTCACACTATAATCATAATCATCATCTCTAGCATCAGCAGCGTTATATAGCGGCAGCAAACAGCAGGAGCAGTAACAACGCGCTGTATACTGCGGCATAGATCTCATCCAAACAGCAAGCAATCTGGCGTGCCGAGCGAAATTGGAAGATTTTTCAAAACGACAGCAGTTTATGGGCGACAAACCGATAGCGAGAATAAGAGGATCAACATTTTTTTAAAATGGTGTGACCAGACCATATGAAGATTTGTGATTTTTCTTAAACAATGGGATATCGGATGATAAAGTATAGATCAAGTTTTTATCCGCTGGTGGCTTAAGTCACATGCGTCTCCATTTAAATAAGCCTTTCTAGTATCAGAAAGGGTAACTCCAATCTATTTATTGAGTGGGTTTTGACGTAGAGCCTTGGTGATGAGCCCTTACTTATCCAGAATAATGTATAAGACATTGTTTTTTCTAATCTCTTAATATTTTAAACGCAAGCTGGTCACACTGATTTTGATTTTTAAAGAATGATATATTTCCGCACTCCGTGTCGGATTAACTCCGAACTAGTGGTTGCAAACACCCTACACCATGTCCTCTCTCTTCTCTCTCCGTCTGTCTCTGGCCAGATGGTCAAAATTAAGTGCACCAGTGTCGAGCTGTTTACAAGTTCCCGTGTCTCTATGGATAGATCGATGAGGATCACTATACAACACAGTTCCGGGACAAAAAAAAAAGAGGATACAAGCCGGGCGAAAACTAAAAATATTGATCTCTGTCAGGGCGTTTATGAAGCACCCGAGAGACAAGATACATAATATCTCAAGGATGATGATCGCACTGTCAGTAGTTTGCAACGCCACATGGCGAATTTCCTGTTTGCTCCTAAAAATAATTGCTAATCGACTCCTGGCATGATTGCGTTTACGTTTACGTTAAACTATTATTTATATTTTTTTTCTGCAGCTCTTCGCCGATAATTGCTGATAATTCGACGAGCAATGTTCACCTTCACGTTGTCGGTCGGTGAACAGGTAATATGTCGCTGGTTGTGGTGAACAACACGCGTGACAGCGAAAGGAATTGATGATGCGTGCCAGCACATTACCTGATTAGATCAGGTGGTGATGACGATGGTGACGCTGGCGTTGGCAATGGCAGGAACACATGTTTACAGCAAGTAAACATTAAATACATTCCCGGTGTATCCATCATATCTCGTCCCTCCCCAAGACCAATCTAAACCAGACAAACAGACAAACTGTCATCTCTCTCATAAATCGTTTATGCGTGCGGTTTGTTTTGTTGTTGTTTAATATAATTTTTTTTTTTGTCAAATCACATAAACGACAGCGGGACAAGTTTGACATTGCCGCTGTAGTATGACATTTCTACGAGAATATACAAAACACGACGCATGCAGCAATTTTAAGGTGATGGATTCTTTCGTTGCGCCGCTCCACACTGCGGGCTGTTAGCCATTCCTTGGCAGGAAAATGTGGGGAGAATGTTTTCAGCGTGGGTGGTGATGAACGTTTTTGTATTGTGGAGGTAGTTCTGGTGGTTTTTGTCGTAAGCAAACTGTTTTGGAAAAATACCGGCTTGTTGAATAAATAAACAAGCTGTCAAACGATCAAAATAGTTGACGGCTTTTGGGGTTGACAATTTGTGTTTGTAGACATTTTTGTATGTTGAATGAGAGTGCTGCGTGCGGATGTGGTATTTCTTCGACTTAACCATATGTTTTTTTTTTTTTTATAGGATTAATCGGTGATGGGGTTTTGTTTAGTTTTGTATTTTGATGGAGAATAATACTGAAATTCTTAAAGTCTTTAATGTCCTTTTAATAAGATATATATGCAAATAATGTTGTATTAATATGTTGGTAATTTGATAGTTAATTCTCACTTTTGATAGAATTTTTTGACGGATGGTAACAAGGAATTCTTGATTAAACGCTCAAATGGATCCAGGCGAAAGTTAATTACCTGATTTTGAATCCTGCGTATCCTTCTTACAATGATTTAATAAATTAAAAATATATCAGTAAAAGCTAAAACGAATTAACAAGCACCTGATGATTTCATTTCAGTTGAGTATTTTCTTTCATCTCTTTCATCCATCATAGGTACTTGGTGTGAGTTTTTCTAGCTTCGTTTCTAACATGAAATTTTGAAACAGTTTCTGAAGATTTTCATTTATAATCCCGAAGAGATATGCTTTCAGAAGGCATAAGATTCATCCCTGATGACAATTTCCAGTTTTGGGTTTACTTATTTACTTGCTTGAGGCCTCGCTAAAGTCTGGGATGGATCAGGACCTCAACCAACAAGCTTCTTCGAGTTCGCTCGGTATCTAAATTTCTGTTTCCAGTTTTACACACCAAGATGGTTGAAGTCCTCTTCCACTTGTAAGCTTTACTTGCTGCGCTGTCTTCCTCCACTGCATTGTGCCACTGGCTTGGATTTATGGATTTAAAGACTTTCAGGACTGGAACATGGGACTGTTCATTCACTCTAGGTGATCCAGCCACCTCAATAATTTTCTTTTAAATTTTGTGCCTAGGTAAGTATCGCTGTACAGGACAGACAGCCCATACAGTTCATTATGGTATCTTCGTTTCCATTCTTCATTTATGCAGATAGGACCAACTTTTCCTCTCAAAACAGCCTAAGGTGGTTCATCCACCGTAAATAGTGTCCATACTCTACATCATACATCAGAACCAGGATTATAAGTGTCTTAGGGAGAGGGTGCAATCGCTCCTGAATTGCATTCTCAGTCAAAAAAAGCATCAATTTTCAAGAATAATTCGTCATTTGATCACTCCACTGGTATTTTTCACTAATAGTGAATCTTAGGAAGGAACACCAAGTTTCTGACCACTCCAAAATTATAGCTGTCTATGGTGACAATTTGTCCAAGACATCTCGGTAGTGGTGGGTTTTATTTCTTGTTGACAGCAAATATTTGGTTCTGCCTTCATTCACTGTTAAACGCATCAACACTTACGAAAACATATTTCGTTTTGTTCCTCCTATCATGTCAATATCATCGGCGTAAGCGAGTAATTGGATGGGCTTTGGAAAAATTGTAGGTACCACTCTACTTTTTCTAGAAGTAAGCTAAGGAAGTCGCATAACAGTGCGTCGCATAGTCGAAAACTTTTTTTGTCTTTAGCGATCTTGATGGGGCAGTGGGCATTCTCCATCTTCATCCTGCACAAACTTCAAACAGATGAGCTTGGGGGAATGCCCAAACTGGACATTGCTCAACATATTTAGCTCATCTCTATAGATGCTGTCATACGTGGTCTTGAAATCTGTGAAATGGTGTTGGGTATTGATTTGGAATTACTGAGTTTTTTCAAGCTTCGCCCAAGTAACAGTATTTGTGGGTTGGGGTCTCAATCCCGAAAACCAAAATGCCGAAAACCGAAATCCCGAAAACCGAAATCCCGAAAACCTAAAAATACCGAAAATCTCGAGACGCTTAAAGCCCGAACCCCCAAAATCTTGGAAACCCACAGTCCCGAAAACCCAAAATCTCGAAATCCTGTGTTTTCGAGAATTTGGATTTTCGGGATTTTGGGTTTTCGGGATTCAGAATTTCAGGTTGTGTCCGTCTCCCATATATTCGGTCGATGGTAGACTTTTTTGACCTAAGGCCACACTTATATGAACTTATCAAGTTGCTGAAGAATCGCTTCAAATTTTGCAGATGAACTGGTGCATACTTCTAACCCATTGATCGACAGCTGCTGCTTTGAACAGCTTAGCCGCTAGGGCAACGGCTCCAATAGCTTTACTACCACCTACCTTCAGATAAAGATCACTTCACTTTGTAGAAGTTGGGTCAATTGAATTTCTAGCCTACGACGTACAAGTTAAATGGTGCAATCTGCATGGCAGTAGAATTTGATTTGTCATTGCCGTTTGTAGAAATGGTTCTTTAATATCCTCAGCATCGACTTTGATTCTTCCACGATGTTCCACTGATCGTCTCTTCAGGCTATTGTTAAAGCCTAAGAATAGGTTAGGTTGAGCTGGTACGCCAAGCCATAACACCTCACTTGGATCTCAATTGATCCATTGTGTTCCCCAGAATGTAAGTAACGTATGGACAGGAAGGGTAAGAGGAGGGATTTAGTGGAAGTTTTAGAAAGATGGTGCCTCCCTGACTCATTTTATGCTTTGAATAAAGTTATAAAGTTCAGGATGTTTATTAGTGGAAAGAGAGAGACGTCACCCAGTTTACCGTAAAAATATTCTCCATCAAAGGCTGCTTTTCTTGTTCTAGCTAGGCTATGGGCAATCACAGAATAAGTGAGATGAGCCCTCTTCCACTTCTTCATCCTGATACCCTCTATATAAGTCAGTCAGATAAGCTGATGCCCATGAGGGTTTCCATTGAGTTCTGACCCGTAAGGATTCTAACCAAGAGACAGAGAGACAATTGAGGTCTGCTGCACTTAAGTAAATACACTGTATGATATATCTGACTTAAGATTCCTTGAAACTCCACAGGTGTCAATAGTTGACCATCTGTCATTGGCAGCCCCGAGATAACTATAGTGAATTCTACACTTTTCCTACTCCAGTGGCACAAGTATCCAAGGTACAATTTGGCTCGATTCAAGTAATGAACCTCGTGGCATAATGAATGGTGCGTAGGACTGTCATGCCAAAGGTCTGGGTTCGATTCCCGGCCACTGCCACCTAAAAACAAAAATGTTTTTTTCCGAGGTACTGCCTCTTGCGAGGGACTGACAAATCCTCCAAGAGTATATTTGTCATGAATAAGTGCTTCTCATCTAGCTGTTCGGACTCGGAAAAAAATTGTGGTCCCCTCCATTCCTGCCAACAACACGCACATAAGAATGGTTGAGAGTTGTTAGTCACTAGGCCCTGCTTCTCAATGAGCTGTTGCGCCACTTAATTTATTTATTTTAATCAAGTTATGAACCGATTTTGGCCATTGAATTTAGCCATTTCAATATCATAAATATCACGGTGAACCGGGACCCATCGAAGGGTGATTTGATTTTTTCCAATTCACTACGTCAACGTTCAACCAGTTTTGACTTTGTGACAATTGACGAAATGGCTCTGATTGCCGCCTGGTTATCTATGAAAATATCAATATTTTTGTTTGTCGTCAGTTCACATGTTAAAAGGTATCTTGCAGCCTCCGAACTGGAAGCACATCAGCTTGGAAAACACTGCAGAGTTTTGGAAACCTTATAACCTAAGGGAGGTTCTTTTTACCTTTGGATACAACTTTCGAACTTCATTCCATCAATAGCATCCCTCTATTACTTCAATCACGTACTTTTCAAGCTGCTTCTTTTTACTTTTAAGAAGCCGGTGTTCATCTCTCTTCTTCTCCTTGTAGAGCAGTTCTAATCCTTCTATGCAGTGCTAATCTGTATACCTGTTGTACTGGGTGGCATTCTTCGTCAAACAAGGGGTTTTGCTGTGGAACTGTGACGATAGTTGTGAGGACCACCACGTGATAGGTTGCATCTCTGATGATTCCTGGCTTTTCTTCCACTGGTTCTCTATGCTTCAAATTGGTGGCATATAATTTCTTAAGAGAGTGCGAGGTATTCAATAGGGAAAGTATCTATTGATCTTTTGTGACTGTAGTCATTTGACGTCAAATTTCTTCACAGTGTCACTGTTTTGGTTTTAGCATGGATTCCCATAGTATTACCTTGGTTACAGGGATTTGGCTCTTCGGAACATTCAGGCATCCTTGATACTTAAAGAGTGCCTTGAATCGATCGCAATGTGGTCAATTTGATGGTTGACGTTGAGTTCATTGATGAGCAGAGATCACTATGTCCTTTTGTGGATTTCGAGATGTGAAAATTTCGTACTAGATAGCTACCAAAACAGAAAATCCGAAGTTCATTGTTTGTATTTCCTTTGCTTTGTTTTTCAATAGTATCCGTCCACTTCTTGCTTCTTCACAACTAAATAACTTTACTTTACCAGCATCTCCAAGACATGTAGAACCTGAGATCTTTAGTGTAACTCCAAGAACGAGGAGGCAGATGTTAACTTTATAGGCCTTTGAGCTCCGATTATATATCGAAGTAGCCCATACAAGGTGGTCGCCACAGTTGATTGCAAATTTGTGAAAGGAGAAGTATCTATGTGGGAACACTCCTCCCTCCTCTCACAAGCATACAAAAGTTGTATTTTTCTTCCACTATTAATTTTGCCACGATCACATTAAGCATTCTGGGAAATTTTCTGGTAGAAATTATCAACAATTTAAATTCCAACTGAGACTTGACAGTTAATGGCTCAGGATTCTCTAACAGATCTGAACTCTCTGAAAGATTTTGGAAAGAAATTATCAAACAGACTCCTTAATTGGTTAGCAATAGAATTTTTTTCTGAAGAATTTTCAAAATAAACTTGAAATGATCAAATAATTGACTGAATTAAAATCACAAAGCACAAAAGTAGGAAATAATGTTTTTTGTAAAAAATTCTTAACAAAACTTTTAATATTTTCCCAGCGAGTCGTTTAAAATGTTTTTTTGAAGTTCAAAACAGTCACTCATTAGTCAAATTAGTTAAAGTTTGTGCATTAAAACACTCTAACAAGCTGTATGCATTGTCTTTTGGATGAATTCTCACAGCCCCCATCAAAGACAGACCACATTATTGTTTCAAACACCTCATAACCTAACCACATTTGTTGTTCTCCTCTGCAACACGCCCAAGATCCCCAAGTCTTCAGCTACCTACAATATTTTTCTAATGAAAAATCGGTGCCCCATCGATTAAGTCTTGAGAGACACCCAACCCAACTATCTTGTATATCCATAGAAGTGTCCCAATAAAGATTATTTTCTCCCACTAAACTATATAAGTAAGCCGCGTTTATTGTGAACACAAAATAAAAAAAAAAAACATTCGTGGTCGTTGTCAAATCGGTTTCAAACATTATAATGCATTAATAAGATATTCACCTGGCAATGCGGCGATATGGCGGGAGGTAGCATACATAAACATTATAGGCGCAAGGCACACCACAAAAAAGATACAAATTCGTTCTGCTGGGGCATTTCATCATCATCTTTCTGTGTCAGTCGTCATATTTTTATGAGTCTGGCCTGATGGCCAGGTCCCGAGTGCATTTTTTTCTCTTACCTGAATTTTTGGTGTGTGTTGTTCAATTATTACCCCTTCACTTTGGAGCGCGGTAGTTTTGTTCCTCTTAATAGGTTTTCCTTCTTCATTTTTTTTTTTTTTTTTTTGGACACAACCATGCCGCAATTTGAGTCAATCAAAGTCCCGCGACGACGAAGAATGTAGACGCCATCGATAATTTACAACGTCATCGTCGCATGAGCACTTTACCAATCTTTGAATGTCGTCCTAAAGAGAGCGCCGGCCGCGCCATCAACCGCTGCTGTTTCAACTGCTGTCCAGTGTCCATACCAACAGATTTTAGAACAGTGATGTCTGTTGCACTTAATATAAGGCTTTTGGGGGTATATGCAGCAAGGAGATTGTTTTTTGTTGGTGGAAACCAAAAAAATAAAAGTGCGTATGGTTGGATCACAAAAAGTGAAAAAAAAAAAAATCGGAAGAGGACAAAAAGATATACTTATACTCCAAAGCAGATTACGTTAAAAACAATGTACCAATACAGTGGGACCTAAAAGACTTCAAAAAGGAATTTAAAAAAGTTATTCTCAAGAAATTTTTAAATTTTTTTTTTTCAAATAAATTGATTCAAAGACATTTTGAATAAAATAACAGAGCTGACTTACCCTATTTAGTCTTTTTTTAATGTCTTAGCTGTAAATTCCCACTTCCACGTGCTAACATTACCATCTGTCTTTCTATGTGAGGACCAGTTTTTCAGTACAAAATCATCCTAGTCTCGCAGTTAAACCGGAGTTAACTCCAGAAACAAGTTTCGCACATCAATGGCCTTAGATTTTTGACAGCTAAAAGATAAAGTTAATCCTCAACTGAAAAACGTGTTTCTGAGTTAACTGGGGTTAATTTATTTTCAGGCCTAGCTGACTCTGATTTAACTCAGAATTAATCCTGAACTAAAAAACTGGCCCTAAGCAAACTCTGAGTTAACTCAGGGACTAAAATGAGGGAAATTTTCATTATGGCGCCATTTTGATTTTGTTATTGAAATCTTTGGATAGTGCAATTTCTGTTGTGATGCTATCTCGATTTTGAGAGTAAAAGGCGTATAAGGTTGATATCCATAGTGTCGCACATCGATTTCCATAGATTTTTGACAGCTGAGAGCTTATGTTAATCCTCAACTGAAAAACTGCTTCTGAGTTAACTCAGAGCAAATTTATTTAAAAGTTAACTCTGAGATAACTCTTAGTTATCTCAGTACTGAGAAACTGGCCCTTAATAAAACTTAAAGCTTTACTTATATAGCAGGTATAACAATTGAGACTCGTAACGTATAACAATTAATTTGTGACACGTAAGGCGTTATCACGTTTAGCGTTACGTCTTCATTTCAACCCAGTCCCTGAAAAGATTAATAATAAAATATCAACAATTTTTTCAATTTATTCCCAATTCACTATATAGGTTGTCCCACTGTTAATTGATGAGATGACCAGTATATCAATTTTGATTCGGTTGGTTTTAGATACATATTTTTTATTTTTTAATATTTTGGCCTGATATTGGTTTTTGCTTGATCATCGTAAGGTTGATCTTGTCTTTGATCAGAAACAAATGAAAAAAAAAACGATGAAAACACACGGAATAAAGCATCCGAACGCCAACACCATTCTTTTCAAAGATGCGACGATGACGACGGTAGAGTTGTCTTCATTTTTCTTTTTGCTGTCCTGATGGCAGCTGGATGTTGAGATATGGGAAGACAACAATGGTGCACGTATATAGTATGCCAACAAAATCCAAAGTTAAATTTTGACACTTTTGACAAATTGTTTTAATGTCAGGTTTTAAAGTTGTTGTTTCGTAGTCACCTGGGGTATAGATGGAGTGAAGATATATAAAATGTAAGTATAAAATGAGGTATAAGAGCAAAGGACACTTTAATTGAGGTTTAATTGGAAGGAAGTCACGACAAAATCTTAACTACCCGTCGATTAAGTTTTTTGATATAAATATAATATTGTATGAGACAACAACAAAGTAAGTAGAGTTAAGGTACTCGTATATACACGAAAGGAATGATTTGTTTGTCAGGCAGTCAATTAAAGGAAGAAAATCTTAATTTTCAAAAGAAATAAGTATGCACTTGAGTAGGAGTTTTAGATTTTCATTTTTAAAGATTTGATTTTGTTCAATTAAAGGAACAATAGTGACATCAATTTCCTAAACGGGCCGGAAATATGCAACGGAGAAAAAGGGCAAAAACCTGGAATTTCTAAACCTTACAAGATATCCTTACAATATAAATTTTGCATCACTCGTGAATACATTTTCTAAAACTTAAACAAAATAAAAACAAATATAATTTTTTAGAAGATCCTTATCATTAAGCTGGAAATTTTTTTGCCCGGGGCCAGGCATAGTTTCTATTAGAAGGTTTTCTTATAATACAAATTCTATATACTACTGAAATAAATCAGCCAAGTAGAAGACTTAGCATTAAAGTTGGAAGTTTCCAGCTTAATGATTAGGAATTCTAATCTTGTTGGTTATAGTTTGCAGTGGATTTTTGTAAAAGAATTCATGTAAGTTGCACTGAACTTAATACAAATTGAGTATGACAAGGCTTTCACTATGTCACTGATGAGTCCAAGTGAGTAAGCCGGACGAAACGCCAATTTGTAGGACTAAAGGCCATAAAAAGGTATTTTGAATCAATAATTTATTATTTTTAATTTATTACATTTAGTATATAGAATTTGTATTATAAAAAAACCTTCTAATAAATATTTATTTTTTTTTAAATCCAAAATTTATTTTTTTTTCAAAATTGTGTTGTGAAACCGATTACAGTGCAAGCATTTTGTTCGTCTGAGGCTGCACAAGTTTGCCAGAACGATCGATCGTTCAAATTAGTTGGATTTTTTGTGCAGCTTCTAATTTAAAGCTCTGATGAACAGTTCGGACAAACAATTCTGATGAATACGTCAGATCGTTTTGAGAAATAACAAATAAAGAAAAAATCAAACGTACCAACATATGTAGGGATGCCAACAATAACGTCCGACTGAACTCCATATAAACTCAGAGCTCAGTACGAGAGCTGCAATCAAGCAAGGAACTAGCGTTGCCAAATGCTGCTTCTTTGTGCTTCTCTGAAGCTCAACCAAAAAATTGATAATACCAACGACTATGAGATAAATGAACCATTTGGAAAAAATCAACATCGACACTAATGCTCCGCTGTAGTGCCCAGAGAGTCTTTAAATCCAACCCCAGGTGGAGACGCAGTAGTGCAAAAGATCATTACTCAGTTTGCACACATATATGGAAAGGAATCTTTAATAATCTGGTATGTGAAACTGTAGATAGCTTAAACCGAAATGGCGTGGCTGGAAGAAGCTTGTATGTTGACGAGATTAACATTATAAGGCCAAGAAAATTAGACAAAACAATGGCAAAGCTTCGAAAAATTTTCCTAAAAAGTTTCGTAACTTTGAGACAGGGCTGAACATTTTAGGAGGTAAGGGGTTTTTTTTGTCAAAAACTGTGGAGGTACAAATTGAAGATTATTTAATTCTACAAAAAAAAAATTGTTTTTTTCATAAAATCAATAGATTCAGAGAAAATGTAAGAATTTCATGGTGGACAAAAATTTTGTCAAAAAATTTAAATTTCATTAATCGATGGGCATAATTGTTTGTACGATTTGTTACAACTTACAAATTACAACTCTCAACCATTTCTGTGTGCGTATTATTGGCAGGAATGGAGGGGACCTACAATTTTTTGACGAGTCTGAACGGCTAGATGAGAAGCACTTATTCATGCCAAGTATACTCTTGGAGAATTTGTTATTTTTTCGCATGAGGCAGTAGGTACCTCGAGAAAAACATTTCTGTTTTTTTTTTTTTAAGGTGGCAGCGGCTGGGAATCGAACCCAGACCTTTGGCATGACAGTCCAACACACTTTTTTTCTTTCTTTTTTATTATTCAGTTTTATGTTTCCATTTACTTAAAAACTATCTTAAAGCTAGAAAACAATTTATAAAACTTAGCCTACTTATCAATATCTTAAAACTAACTTACTGGCCCCAATCGGGCGCTCTAAGTTAAACTAGAATAACTTTATGCTAATGCCTTTCAGCCTAAGAACTATTTTAATACTAATATTCTAGATCGGTCTTTATTTTTCCCCGAGAAGAATTTACAAAAAAAACTCGGTAAATCTGTCTTTATTTTTTTTTTGTCCAACGCACTAACTATCATGCCACGAGGTACTACATACTTAGTACATGTAAGTTTATTAATGTTAAAGTTATAGCGTGTCAAAGTCAAAGCAACACTGTTTTTGTATTGATTTTTTTCCGTGGGTAGGTGCAAAACCTGCACAATGCTCTATGAGGACCTAAAAACGCGTGCTCATAGGTTTTTGAGATTCTAACTACACCTCCACTTCCCGATTGGACCAAAATTGAAACTTATTTAGCAATTTATTTTTAACGAAGTTAAGTAACGCATTGTAAGTAACTTTCCAGTGAAAGTTCCTGCAAATTCAACGATTTTAAAGTGATTTTCAGTTGACCGAACCAGATTTTGTTCTTCGCAGACCATGTACTAAATTTGACTCGTCAAAATGTCAAAATGCATACTGTTAGTATTGCAGTAGTATCATTCTTCTGTTTGAGGTACATCACGTGTAAATAAAGGTACATAATTGGACCTAATACACTTCTTTGTGGCACCCCAGTCACTTTTTCCTTGAAATTTGAATACTCACTTCCGTGTCTTACACGAAAAAGTCTGTTTTCGAATTATTCGTTTATAATTTAAAAAAGTCCCTCGGGCAGAACTTGCCTTAATTTAAATTTGCCTCCGTACCACATCTTCCCGAACGCTTGCGATCCAAAGAGTACGTCGAACAAATTTTCTTGTCTTCAAGAGCTCTCTCGATTACGTCAGTAATTCTGTGTACTTGATCAATTATCAATTGCTTGCTATTAAAACCGAACTGATGTTCAGGTATTAATTGCTTATCTCTTCTATTATCGGCTGCAGGGAAGGAGTAGTATTCTTTCAAAAACTTTTGATATTATAGGAAAAAGCGAAATGGGTCCGGAAGAATTCTTTTCGTGTGATGGCTAGCCAGGTTTTAAGACCATTATAATTTCCGCAACTTTCCATTGCCTCGGAACATATTCCAATCTTAGAGCGGTATTTTTCATATAAAAAGAGGTTGAGTAATCATTTATAACGAAGCATTTTTAATATTTCTGCAGTTATTAACTCATAACACTTTTTATTTTATACTATTAAAGGGTAATGGTTAGGTAGGCTGTCAGTAGGGTCAAATAATAGCGTTTTGTAAATATCTCAGCAAATGTAAATCTTTGTTTAAAAAAATAATGAATTTATATTATTGCTCATAACACAAAAAAGAATAAATTTTTTTGTAAAAGCAACAGATTTTGAAAAAAAAACTTGCACAAAGACGCTCATTACCTATTTTCTCTGCCAAAATTTGATGAACAAAAATTATTCGAGAAAAATAAGTTTTTCCCAAAATCTGTTGCTCCTTCGAAATAATACCAGACAAATGCAAAAACCTCTTTCTTGAAATTGGCCCACAAAACTATACCACATCAAAGTTACTATTGATAAACGTCTTAAAAGTCATAAGCCCACATTCATAAACTTTTCGCAGTACTACAAAAAATGGAGTTTAATGGAGGACAGTCATGACTCGTAAATTACAGCTTTCGGGTTTAGTTCTTGATTTCTTTGATGTCGAAGTAACTTCTAGTCTTTGGAAGTAAAAATGCTAAGAATCTATACCAGATTGAACTTCGACCGATAGCTGTTAATGTATATTTAGAGCACAAACATGCATAAAATCGAAAACACTTCTATCTTGTGTTTGTAAGAGAACGTTCACAATTGCTACTTTTCAATATGTTTGGTATAACTCGGAAACTAAGCCAAATTTAACAATTTAACACACAAAATTTTTGGTAAAAATTAAAGATTCCTATCAAAATGGAAGATTTGAAATTCTTAGCAGGAAAAGTTAACAAAAACCAACCTAAATAAATTTGGAAAATCAAAGATTTCTTTATTTTTTTTTTTACAAATTGCGCATATCTGTTTGAAATTTTTTTTCGGAAAGAAGGGCTCAAGATATGCCCAAATGGGCTTGAATTAATAAAGGAGAATCTCAAAACTTGAATATGGCATGTTCAAAAAGTCATTTTTGGTCAAAACTGGGTGGGATATAGGTTAGGTACCCATTAGAACTTTACCATTTCTCACAATTTTTCACTGTTTTGGCCCGAAAATTTCACATTCGTAAAATATTCAATTTAAATATTTTGACCAAAAAGCTAAAATACCAACGATTAACTCCCTGAACAAAATAGAAAACAGACCTGACAGAGATCAAAAATGCAGCAGTAAAAGTTAAAACTTGTCCAATTCTTGCAGCTGCAGCATTCCCTAAAAAAAAAGAAACTAATTCATTCATCAATAAATATCTATCTAAAGTCAAATGAGTAAGGCCTTTTTTATATCTGTCCCTCTATCCTATATTGATGCAATTTAATTATAACACCAAAACAATTTCATAAATGTTTATGACCAATTATTATCAACCGATTGTCATAACGCCACTATGGCGCTGCGGTATCGCCATCTTCAAAGAAAAACCTCCCCGGTCTAAATACATAATATTACCTCATATGCATATATAACAGCAACAACATCAATTAAAACACTTAACCCTTCCTCTGCATCTAATTTACTACCACCATACCTTAATACCGCAGCGAAATTAAGTTACAAATCTTGTCAAATATAGACAAAATGGGAACATCCCCTCGCATAATGGAAAAGTCGAATCCTATACACCACAGCTGCGTTTGTCGAATATATAGGAACCACAAACACCCTCTGCTGGGCGTTAAGAGCATACCACCACACCGCGAGATACAATTCAAATTCATAGCAAATATTTCATTTAAATTGGCCGCGCGTACTGGACTCGACTCCACCTTATCGATCTGGGAATAACATTGACGCGAAGCTGTTCTATATAGCCTGAAATAGCCAACAAGCTACATAACAAACACACACGAATACCACCGCATCACTATGAGACAGACCGCATTTTTGGTCATATATCGTCCAGAAATTCTGGGCAGCTAACCTCTAATTTTCCAAATGGACAGACGACACGATATCATCTGCGCGACTGTGCTCTGTGGCCATGGCCAGTTGTTATAATATATTGTAGGCTGTGGTTGGTTTAGCTATGGACAAAATGTTTCCCATATATGGAACATAGAACAACTCGTCCTCTCTCTGGTTTATGGATGTGAGTTTACCACTCTGCCACCATTCTGGACAAGGTATCCGCACAATGATGACAACAGAGACGACGACCGACCGACTTGGACGATTGTGGATGCAGTAAATGTGAACCCCCTTATTACTAGAACAATAAATAACACTCCTCTGTAATTTCAATGGTAATTATCTAGCGATAAAAGTCAAAAGCGGGACGGCACTTATGAAAGTCTACTACATACAAACATACATAAGTGGTGTAAACGGTATACATAAACACCGTAAAGTGATTCACAGGATTTTATCTTTAGAATCGTATAATGGCCATCAACGTCATTTCACTTTAAAGAGTGTCCTTGCAATGGAACAATTGAAAATGCAGGTGGAATTTGATGATAGGTTTTAAACAATAGAACGGAAAAAAAAGAATGTTTCAATTTTAAAAATTAAAAAAAAAAAGTGTGGGCTTTGGAAACTAATCCAAATTTTCTCTTAAAGATTCTTTCACCCTTCAGTCCAAGACAAGAAATTGGCATTTCAACCAGGTGATCTCTTTTGTAATTATCAATTCATTAAGTTATTATTGACTATTGGCCACGTTTCGTCAGCTATTGGATAAGTTTATCCTAGAAAATTAAGTAGCTACTAAGTAATCGATACTTTTGTGAAGTACAGAACCCGATCAATTAGTTGAAAACCATTGAGGAAGAAATTGAATTTAGTAACTTTTTTTTATATACATAGTTTTTAAAAAAAATCATGTTCAAACCTAAAATATTCATAATTTTTTTTTTTTAATTTTTAGTTTAAAAATGTGTTTTTTAACTACAGTAAAAACTTTATTTAAAAAGTATTTTAGAGATTTAAAAAACCTATATCGTGGCATTTGAAGTGTCCCCGTCTTTTTTCTATATTTTTTTTCTATTTTGAGTCAACTTTTTAGAAAGTTTCCGCCCCCACTACAACCGGTTGGAAATAGAACCCCCCCCCCCCCCCTAATACGGTTTTTTTTCTCCCGTAAGCCTAATCTTTATTCTTTGATAATAAAAATTACCCTAATCCTTGCATTTGTTACTTAACACAAAAAGTAAGGGAGAAGGGGGAGAAGTTGTTTTCAATTTTTTGAATCTAATGAGTGCTATCCAACACTCTGCTTTGGAATGGCCACGATACCAAACCAAACGTAACTTTTGTAAGTTTCATCTCGGTATCGTCAAAATCAAAAAATTTTAGTATCGTCTCGGTATATCGCTATTGGTCTCGTATAACTCAGTCTCGTTTGGCCTCGTATAACAAAGTCAGGTATCGATATCGGCACCGGTCTAGTCTGGTTTCGGTCTCGTCTCAGTCACAAACAAAAATAAAATACATTTTGCGTCAAAATATAATTGCAGGAAAACAATGCTGTTACAATATCAATGTCAATAGCATATCATTGGAGCCATTTCCGAGAAACAAAGATTTTTTGAAAAAATATGAGAGGTAGTTGGTAGATTTCATCTGAAAATGTCATCCAAATGATTTGTATTGGAGAAACATAGCAAAAGAAATGAAAATGTCATCAAAATCATTGGTTTCAAAGAAACAAAGCAAAAGAAAAATGGGCGTGGAAGTGGGTGGTTCTTATTTAATTAACTGTTTAAACCTTCTCCTAAGTAAATTTTCTCTTAACTGCGAAAATGCCATTGAAACCATTATCGGTTTTCGATACCAATACCAAACGATACCGAGAATTTTTTGGTATCGTGGCCAGCCCCAATTCTGCCAGATTTAGTAATCGGAAAAATCTTTTTTGAATATTTTTAGGTAAAAGTATGCATTTCTAGTAAAAAAAAAATCCAACAAATACATCTTGCCTACACTGCCCTTCTAAGACATAAAATGCCCGACTGGGCCACACGTACTTGATCTAATTTTCGAGACGCTGAGCGTTAAAGAACATTATATGTAAGGACAATGAAATTATCAGAGAAAAATGTTTTAAAGCATGAAATATGATATTTTAATTAGCTAAAATAACTTTTTATAGAGTTATAAATGAAAAAGAAGAACGTCATTTTAGTTCTTAATTGAATATGATTGGGCGTAAAAAAAAAAATATTTAAAATCGTTGGAGCGGTTTTCTTAAAGATAATTTTTGTATATATTAAATTCATAATTTTTTTTTAAATTTTGGTAGTATTCGTGCTAATTTTAGCATACAGAAATAGTTTAATGAAAATCAAAACACCCGATTTTAAGAAAAAAATATTTTCCAGAATGAAAAGTAAAATTTCTTCTTAAAATACCTTACAGAGCGCAAAAAACCCCTTAAATATCGAGTTTAATAAAAATCATCATATTTGAAAAAAAATTCTTGAACATTTTTAAAAACTTTTTTTCAAAATTTTAGTAAAAAAAACTATTAACATTTCTCAGACGCTCCTGTATAAAATCAATTTTAAAATCAAAATAATAGTTTTGAAGCAAATGGAATATAAAAAACAAGTTTTTTGGGAGGTACTATTAATGACCATTTTTTGAAAAATGATTCTCCATTTAAAGGTAGCTTTTATCAAAAGAAATTTATTGATTTTTTTTAAGGAAAGATGTGGATTCGTTTTTGAGAAATATAAGATTTTGGTAAACAAAAATTGTATGGCAAGTACCGTTATTTTTATCTATCCAGCCGTTTAGGCTGTAGCCGAACAAACAGAATTTTGCCACCCACTTTTTTTCAGTTCTCATGTCATGTAATGTCATGTTTGATTGTTATCTCGAATATTTTCATGCACGAATCCAAAACTTTTTTAATGGTTGCTGTATCGTTAGTAGCCGGTTTACACTTCCAAAAAAAAAAAATATATATTCAGCTCCAGGAATTATTTGCATGCAAATGATTTTTGCATCTAAAAATAATTATTTTCCATTTTAAAGGTTATAGTTTATTATTTTAGGATAAATTAATTACTCAGTGGGTGGTTTAGGCCAAGCAAACATTTTGTCCCTTAATACATACAATTTGGTCACAGAATGGGTGGAAAATGGTTTTTAAAATTAAAATTTTTTTTTTGTCTGGGAACTGTAAGCTAGGTTCTTAAGCTTAGTATACAGTTCTTTGAATAAAAATGAACTTGATGGTAAGACAACAAAATTTTGTCTAATAAAAAATTACCGTGGTGTGAAAGAAGTTTTTATATTCATCATCAGTTTATAGTTTGCAAAAAAAAAAAAACACTGAATGAAAATGTTCTATGCAAAAGCAAACACAAATGCCAGATGCAATTTTTTCCGCAAAAGTCCATTGTTTTGCGCGTCAGTGACATTGTTTTGCGCAAAAAAAACTATGGTGGTGAATATAAAATTTATTTTCCTTGGGCTAGCTCACAGTTCGAAAAAAAATTTAAATGTCAAATATTATTTTCCGCAAAAATCGCACTCATAAGAAATATATACAGTTTTTTTTTCGTAAGGAACTGTATACTAAGCTTAAACGAAAATTTTTGAAAAAAAAATATATAGTTTAAGAAAAAATATAAGAGCTCTTACAGCTTGGCACACAAATGTTGGGAGATTTCAAGGATTTTTGGATATTTTGAGATTTAGGCACGACAAAAATATTTATTGGGGATTTTGTCTCCTTCCATGAGGATATTGACACGTCCCTTATATTGGTGGACATTTTGTGGAGGAATCAAATAATTTTGATATCTGAATTTGTAGCTAATTAAATGCTTATTTGTGGCTCCCACCAAAAATTTGTAGCTCGAGTACTTTTATAAAATTATAAAATTTCTTGTCCAAAAACGAAACCATGTCATGTTGGTGAAACCGGAAATGCACTTCTTTAAACTTAAATTGTAAATAAATGAATAATAATAAATTAGTTTTTTTGGCAACAAATCAGCTACAATTTTGGGCATTAACAGAATTACGATTTCCGGATTTCGGTATGCTTACTTCGGTCTTATTTTAGCGGAATTTTGAATAGGTATTTGAAAAACCGTTAGAGCTACAATTAGTCCAGTTAACGAAGACTCAAAATTATAAAATTAGTGCCATAAATCATGCTCTCTGGGTTATTGTCTTATGTGGTAGAGGTGACCCCCATTTATAACATACTAAAAGTTCCCAACTTAGGGCAGCGAGCTTTAAGCAGGAGGGGAGAAGGTAAATATCTCCTTTTGTAGTTTCTCGTAAATATTTTTATTGTTAATTGTCAAATGAAAAACTCTGTTTCTTCAAAGGTTTCTTACCGTATACAGGATGTTTCCAAGTTATACTTCATGAAATAATTTTAAGGCATGGTGTGAAAAAAAAAACTTACAAAACGGGGGTGTACTTCCCCCGTTTCATGTGGGAGGGATACAGTTCTAAGTCATAGAATTAAAATGTGCTAAAGCCTAAAACCCATTCTTTTATATTGTTGCAAAATCAAGCTACCACATAAGACAATAACCCAGAGAGCATGATTTATTGCATTTATTTTTCCTTCGTTGACTGGGCTACAATTTAGGACAACAAATTAGTATTTAAATAGCTTCAAATTCAGATATCAAAATTCTTTGATTCCGCCAAGATAAGAGACATTAAATTGACCTAATTATTGGATTTCCGTTTAAGTCCATAGTAAACAGTGGCTGAAATAGGGGGGTCAAATTAGGTCGGGGAGTTCTATATTTTGTATTAGTTATATGGTATGGTTGGTGCATACAAATTCTGAATTTCAACAATCATACCCCCTTCAAAACTCTGAAAAATGCCCTCAAATTGACACTTTTTCAGTTTTTTGCCAAAAACTTCTTTTTGGTGTATTTTTAGAAAAAAGTTACATGACAATTTTTAGTAAACAAAATTTGTTACAAATATGATTCAGGTTGTATTTTTTAACAATTAAGGTATCTTTTTTGAGGAAAACGGATATCTGCCAGTTTTTTAATGTTAAAATCTTTTTATTTTAAAACGCTGAATCTAATGTCACAAGAATCATACGATAAAACCCTTTGTCAAAGTTGAAAAAATTATTACATTAGGCTATTAATAATGCAACAAGAATCCCCAGAAATATCTGTGTTTAAAAGGTGTTTATTTTAGGGGAATGGCACCCGTATAAAATTTTGTACACTCATGAAAATTGCCAAAAATATTTAATTTTGCCATTCGTGATATTGATACAAATATTCCATACAAACACCTTAAAACTATAATAATGAATTATTTTCTTCAAAATAATATTAAACTTGTTCTCCAAAGTGTTACACCTACACCGCAATCAAAAAATTCCACATTTATACCGGGTGATTTTTTAGCTGGTTTGGTTTTGGCAACACTGGTTTTGACAGCTGACGTGTGTTTAGTACCTTGTGTCACTGTCAAACAGCTTCAATTTGGTTTGCAATTTAACCATGGATCGTCTTACAAATGAACAACGCTTGCAAATTATTGAATTTTACTATCAAAATTCGTGCTCGGTTCGAAATGTTCATCGCGCGCTGCTTCCATTTTATGGTCGGCATTCTCGACCTTCTGAGCAGTCTATTCGGAAAATTGTGACCAAATTTACTTTGTTGGACATTAAAACACCAACACGTTTACGTACTGTGCGTAGTGAAGAAAATATTGCGGCCGTATCAGCTAGTGTGACAGAAGACCGCGAAATGTCGATTCGGCGCCGTTCCCAGCAGTTAGGCCTTTGTTACAGCACTACGTGGAAAATTTTGCGGAAGGATTTGGGCGTAAAGCCTTTTAAGATACAGCTGGTGCAAGAACTAAAGCCAGCCGACCTACCACAACGCCGAATTTTTGGTGAATGGGCTCTTGGAAAGCTGGCCGAGGATCCGCTTTTTTATCGAAAAATTGTGTTCAGCGATGAGGCTCATTTTTGGTTGAATGCCCAAGTAACAATTTTCCTCTCATAAGAGTTTCCTAGAGGCTTGTGAGACTTTATTCCGGGAGTTATTCTCACTCTAGAAGAGTACTCCTACATCCTTATGAAAATGTTAAAAGCCTTAAATGGCCCACTTATAGGAGTTAATTTCCTCTTATAGAAACATTTTTATTGTTCCTATGGGATGACAAATGCTCCATTAATCTTGTTAGGAGAATGCGTCACTTCTTGTGGGAGTTGATGAAAAGAGAAAGAGTATGCGCATAATTAAAAAAGAAAACAGATACTTATCTTTCACATTTGTATACTTCTCTCGCAAACTTGGTACGAAGTATTTATGTCTGTATGTGTCATCGTCATTGTCTCATGTTGAAAAATTGATGTGTGAATTTATATTTTCATTTCATGGCGACGTTAATATAATTATAGATTGTCACATATGTGGAGTTAAATCTTAGTGCGATTGAAACTTTTTGTACTAACTTACACATTTTACTTCGAAAAATAACGAAGCGCTTTCAAAATAATTGATATTTAAATTATTTTAATTTTATTTTGAATTGCAAAAAGGGTTACCTTGATGTTTGCTTTTAATTAGAATAGTACTTTTTATGCTTACATTATTTATGGTATATATTCATGTTATATGACGAAAAAGATATAATAGCAGATAATATGTCGAATTGATAATCTTATTCTTGTATGCCTGATTTTGTAATTTAAGAATTTACAAGAGGTTAAGAGACGTTTTAATGAAAAAATAATAAGTCAGAACTTATATTTTTAGACATTTGTTATTAGAATAAATACTTCTTTTGTATTTAATGTTGAACCAAATAATCATCAATATCAATACACGTATATACGTAAATATACGTTAAATAGATTCATCATAATGGAAAACCAAACAAATTATTTCAAAATTTAATTTCGTATCACGGTAACCCTCAAACTATACAAAAAACACTTCGTTCAAATTTAAATATGGCTGCTGTCGTATCGATATTTTTAACTCTTAAAAAGGCATTTTTATGAGAGTGTTGTCCATTAATATTGGTATGCAAATAAACACTTTTTTATGAGAAGTCTGATGCCTTAATGCGACTTTATTTTGACATCTATCAAATGAACCAAGAACAAATCGGTGATGCGTTCCCTTTTTTCTTAAGAATGTGAATTATTGTTGATGTTTAAAAAAAAATGAAATCTCAAAGTTTGAAATATTAAATTTTATGCATTACCTTTTCTGAACAATAAATCTTCATTATAACGTCATAATTTTTGGAATAAATGGACAAACAATATCAAAAAAATTAACATTTCGCAACAAAACTAAAATTTTTAAACTGCGTAAATCTGTCTAATTTTCCAAACAAATTCTGACAAAGTTATGAAGTTTAAAACATTAAAACGTTTACAACGGGCTAACGCCGTAAAAAAAACTTATATTTCATCGAAATAAAATAAAATGAAAGTCTATCACCGAAAGTTCACATTTGTAACAAAATAAAATACATTTTAAACAGTAATCGGCATCAGCATCCAATGTTTCCTTCAGGTAGACAGACCAATAGAAAACTGAACGCCAGAAAGCAATGTACATACAAAACGTTAAGAAAAAAAGAACGACTGTTGTATGAATCAAATAAAGCTGCTGTCAGTGCAACATCTCATATGAATCCTATAGTTAGAGTTTTGTAGTTGTTACTTTATTAGCTCTTGTTAAGAGATTTTAAAGACTTAAAAATGACGTTTAGAGTTTTAAAACAGAGTTTTAAAACAAAATTATTATAAGACTTTCAATTTACATACAGGAGTAATAATTGTTCTAGGTATAAGATTAAAGTGATTTGATCCAAGAAAAATGCTTACATCATTTAATGAAAACACTATGAGACAAATTTATGTTTCATTATGACAGATCATGTCTTAAGTTTAGCAATAAGATCTAAAAATGTACTATGAGCGTTTTTTTGAGAAAACGGGAGCTGAGCTCTCGAGAGTATGTTAGTTGGGTGGGTACGTAAATAAGCATAATTGCCGCATTTGGAGTGAAGATCAGCCAGAAGCATTGCAACAGCTACCAATGCATCCCGAAAAAGCCACTGTTTGGTGCGGTTTATGGGCCGGCGGCATTATTGGGCCATATTTCTTCAAAGATGATGCGAATCGCAGCGTTACTGTCAATGGTGAACGCTACCGAGCGATGATAACAAACTTTTTTTTGCCCGAAATGGAAGTTCTTGACTTGCATGATATGTGGTTTCAACAAGACGGTGCCACATGCTACACAGCACGCGAAACAATGGCGCAATTGCGAGGCGAGTTTGGTGAACAGTTAATTTCACGTTTCGGGCCGGTCAATTGGCCGCCTAGATCGTGCGATTTGACACCATTAGATTATTTTTTGTGGGGGTATGTCAAGGCTAATGTCTATAGGGACAAGCCCGCTTCGATTGACGCACTGGAAGCCAACATCCATGCATTCATTCGTGAGATACCGGCCGATATGTGTGAAAGAGTATGCCAAAATTGGACTCAGCGGATGGGCTACCTGAGACGCAGCCGCGGTCAACATTTGCATGAAATTATCTTTAAACATTAAATTGCAAGGTTCAAACTATCGATTCAAATAAATATTTCATTCATTTTTTTGAATTGTTTGTGTTTTTTTTTTTTAAAGTTCTAAGCCTCTTAAAAAATCACCCGTTATTTATATATAATATCGATACCTTCCCGTAAGAATGTATTAAGCGACACTTAAAAAATATCAGAGGCATCAAAATAAACCTCTGGATTAGTTTTTTTCATCTAATGAAATAAAAAAATTGGAAATTAATTTTCAACTCAAAATCCCTTTAAAAATCGGTTTATTACTAAAAAATACACAAATAAATAATTAAAAAAGAGGCTTATAAAAATTTTTATTTAAAATTTTTAAAATGTCGCTTAATACATTCTTACGGGAAGGTATCGATATTTAACTGGCATGATGAGAGAGAAATATGGTGTTAAGGAAGACGTTTGGGTTTTAAATGTCCTTATTTAACTTATTAGAAACAGTTTTAATTTTCAAATGAAAAAATCATCTTACCGTATTCAGGATCTTTCCAAGATATACTTCATGCAATAATTTGTAGGCATGTTGTGAAAAAAAAAAAATTATAAAAGGGGGTGTACTTTCCCCGTTTCATGTGGGAGGGATAAGTTTCATAGTCATAGAATTAAAATGGAAAAATATCTATTCAAAGAGAACGGAAATACCAAAAATCATGTGCTAAAGCTTTTTTAAAAGCCTAAAACCTATTCTTTTATGTTATTGCCAAATCAAGCTACCACTTAAGACAATAACCCAGAGAGCATGATTTATTGTATTTATTTTTCCTTCGTTGACTGGTCTACAATGTAGGGACTTGGGCAACAAATTAGCATTTAATTCGAATTCAAATTCAGATATCAAAATTTCTTGATTCCGCCAAGAAAAGGGACGTAAAATTGACATAATTATTGGATTTCACTTTTTTGGTGATTTTTTCCAATAGTCCGTAGTAAATTGTGTCAAAAATGGGGGGGTTAACTTAGATCGGGGAGTATTTTGTATAAGTTATATGGCATGGTTGGTGCATACAAATTCCGAATTTCAACAATCATGCCCTCTTCAAAATCCTGAAAAATGCCCTCAAATTGACACTTTTTCAGTTTTTTGTCTAAAACTTCTTTTTGGTGTTTTTTTAGGGAAAAAAGTTACACGGAAATTTGTTACAAATATGATTCATGTTGTATTTTTGTACAAATGAGGTATCTTTTTTAAGGAGGACGGATATGTTTTCCAAATTTTTTAAGTGACAATCTAGGAACATCAAACATAATCGTAGGCTTTTTCTTTAAACGGTGAATCTAATATCACCAGAATCATACAGTAAAACCCTTTGTCAATGAAATTTGAAAAGAAATATTTGAAGAATCCCCAGAAATACCTCTGTTGAAAGGGTGTTATTTTAAGGGAAATGGCTGGTAGAATTACTACCATCATAACACCTGTATACAATTTCATAAACTCATGAAAATTACCAAAAATATTACATTTTTTTATTCACGGCAATGCTAAAAATATTCCATACAAAACACCTTAAAACTATAATAATGAATTATTTTCTTCAAAATAATATTAAACTTGTTCTCCAAAGTGTTACACCTACACCGCAATCAAAAAATTCCACATTTATATTTTCATCGATAATTCAAACATTATAAAAAAAAAAACAAAAACAAAAAACACAAATCAAAGACTAAATTACAATGCCCTTTGGCCATTAGATGAAATCATTTAAAATGCCCCAACCATCAGGTGAAGCAAGAGATCATTCGTGGAGACAATGGTCGTTGTCCGAGGATAGGTGCCATGCAATTTCATACATCCACACATCCTGCACAAATTCTTCTGACACAAAAAAACAAAACAACAAAAAAGTTCAAAATTAAGAGCCACAGTTGAATAACATACAAAAAACCACAGCAAAAGATCATGTAAACAAGGAAACACATCAGATAAAGCACACAGGAGGCACCTATTCAGTTTCTGATGCAGATTCCAGATTCACCAAAAAAAAAAGACCACGAAATGTATTTTAACGCTTCACTACGCAAAAGGACGCCAAATCCAAGCTCAAGTCAGATTATTACCACAGATGACGAAGATGATGAAACGGAATACGAAGTTTGCACAAAATGAAAACACCAACCTACAAAAATAAAAAGACAACAATGAATCCTCCTCCATATAAAATTGAGATGGATTCAAAATAAACAACAAAAAAAAAAAAATATGCAATCCAATCCATTCACAAGGATATCCCGCGAAGCATATAATAACCTGCGATCTCAAGAACGCTCAATTTTGCATCAGCCCCGTGGTGCACTGTGTGTTTCGACTTTTTGTTTTCAAACGACATCGCGGCCATTAATCACGTTCCGATGAAAATATTAATACCCCGCTCAGTGCGGTGGGGCATCAGCAACGGATGCGCATGCAATGGAAAGTATGATCCAGAAAGGAATTGAGAGGTGGGTGGCTTGATCGGGCGACATTTGACCATGTTGCCATTTTACATGTTTAGTTATTGAATAAAATTGAATAAAAATAAAAATTTGTTGGCAAATTTCTCGAGAACCAACAGATTTTGTGAAGAAATGGAAAATGTCAAAAGCTAATGTCATACTTTTTTCATACTCTAGAGAAACTTTGAAGAACTGTTGAACAATATAAGTCCAATACTGGCCGATGTTGACACTTTGCGGGGGAAATTTTGTTTGGTGACGGCCGGCTTGTGTCAAATCAACGATATGGTGATATGGATGTGAATAACATGTTGTTTCAGCTGCCACAGAAGGCAATTTGCAACCAGGATCGAGTGCTTTGACCCCGTTAGAGTTTTACTGTTGAGTTTTTTGCGCATTCGTGGGAATTTCAAATAAAAAAGAATTTCGTGAATTCCTCACTCACCACTTGTCTTATTTCATTTCATCAACAACTCGCCCTTATTGGAAAACCCTTTAGATTTCGATTGCCTCTCAATAAATACTTCAGTGCAAGTTCAGTAAGAGGCAACGTTGTATGGTATTTCTTCCTTGGATGCACCCAAAAATTTAATACACTCCCAAAAAAAACAGGAAATCACTCTGCAGTTACACTTCCAAAATGATTAGCGATCGCAATGTCGTTACGATATTGTTGCCTCCTTATAACTCCTTTAGCTGCGCTGATGGCCACACCACTATAGAATAACACATCACATCACAATCAGTTGGGCAGTTCCCCAACCCGAGACCGCAACCTAACCATCACGAAATTGATTTGTCCGATTGGATTTTTGTTGTTTAGTGTGTGCATGTGGTTTGTTGGTCAACACTATGGAGTGTTTGTCCGATCACCTTCCACATTGCATTGGAAGGAGCAGGAACAACAACAACAACAACAGCAACATTGCACATTGCAACATTGCTGCAAAAGGTCGTGGAACTTGGAAGCTAAAGAATGGTTATTATTTGTGGCGGACACTCTGGTGCCAGTGTCTCATTTGAGGAAGATCATAGGTCACGTGCATGTTTGGCATGGGGTTCCACCAAAGAATCTGTCTGTAATGATTATAATATGGTGAGCACTGAGCTGAGCAGAATAATTGTTGCCACTGGAGTTGATTTTGAATTTTGCGGAAATTACCTAGAATGTTTGTTTTCCTTGTGTTTTTTTTTTGTATTCTTTTTCTTACAGAGCTAAATATCCATGATCAAGCGAAAAAGTGTTGATTAGAAGTGGTCAAGTCTTCTAGAAGGTGAATGGAAGACTCTTAAAAATAACCAATTGACGAAACATTTTCGAACAGATGCATGGTTATAGGCGTTAATAGGGGTTGACCATTGACAGGCCATATTGAAGGATCTTATTGAAATTTATTGACAGGAACATATGGCGGAAAGGGATTGGTCATTGGTGGATTGGTCGATTAGAGATAATACGTGTGGTCATTTTCAATAGACTGACCACAAAATTAACAGATGCAGAGGCAAGGTATACCTACGTATGTGGATAAAAGAACGAAATTGGTTTTTGGATAATTCTTGAAAAAAATTAAAAGGTGCAATATTTATCAATAATGTTGTATCTACGGGAGATTATACTGGCGATACTGTTGGACTCTGTAAATTTTCGGTAGGCAAGTTACTATATTTGTATAAAGTATACAATACAGTTACAATTATGTACATATGTACCGACTATAGAGCTCCCTATTACATGAATGTCTAAGAACACGAACACGGATACACGTGTTCGTAAGAGATAACAACACGGATATCCGTGTATCCGTGCCCCGTGTATCCGTGTATTCGTGTATCCGTGTATTCGTGTACCCGTATCCGTTTAGTTCCTATACTAACCTTGAAAAATGCAACAGATGGGATAAAACGTAAATTGTATCCTATTTAAGTTCATATGAACCATAAATGGAATTTTTTGAAACTAAATGGAAAGTAATTTTGTGCAATTAACAACTTTTATTCAATTAAGTCGTATATTTTTCAAAAGATTCAGAATTTGATCATTTGAAAGTAATAAGCTAGCCGCAAAATTAAAAACAAAAGATTTGAAAAATATGCACAACTGACTGCTCGATTTATAAGTAAAATAAAACAAAAAATTGGTAGCTTTTGTTTGACATTATACGTCCTAGGTGCATCAAAGTTGACACCTTTAAAAGTGATTTGTGGTAAAACTTAGCATCCTAGCGACTCATAAAATGCATATTCTTGATCAAGGAAGTGCTTAAAATAAATGGTGCTTTTTAAGACTTGTGGTTTTCAATCGGGCAATACTTTTTTTCGGAGTTGGTCTTTTTGAAAGCTGTCACTTGATTTATGTTCAGTTTGGTTTGCCATTTCATATTGAATGGACTTACTCCTGAACAATGTTTGCAAATCGTTCAAATTTATTATCAAAATAATGGTTTGGTTCTCGCGATGCATTGCAAAACAATCAATTTATTGAAGGAAACTTTGGGTGAGCGGATTATTTCTCGTCGTGGGGTTATTTTTTGTGGGGCTATTGATCGACACAATAACCCCATACTATCGTACCAACGCAATAAAACTCTCTAGTGAAGATTATGCAGATAAGCCCGAGATGATTGACGCCTTGGAAGAGAGTATTGGGTGCCTCACCAAAAGTTTCCTTCAATAAATTGATATTTTCGCAATGCGTCGCTCGAACAGAGCCATTATTTTGGTAATAAATATGCACGATTTGCAAACGTAATTTAGAAGTATTTTTTTCATTATGAAATGGCAAACAAAACTGACCCTAAATAAGGTGACAGCTGTCAAAAAGGCCAACTCTGACAAAAAGTATTGCCTAGTTGAAAAACGCATGAAGAGAAAAAAACACACATTTTACAAAACAAAAATTGTAAAAAAATAATTTTTTAATTTTAAAACAAAAATTTACAAAAAAAAGTTTTTTAATGAAATTAAATTTTTTCTTTTAAGTATTTCTAAAAAGGAATTGATCCTGTCCCAGTTCTAAACCCACATCCAGAACTTTTATTCTATAGTACCAGACCCATCTCCATCAAACCCAACTCCGCCATACCTGCTACCGCATCGACGTAATCGGAGGTGACATTGACGACGTAGGTCGTACTTAAAACTTGAATCCAAATCCTTTGTTTTCGCTATCATATCATTGTTATGATGAGTTTGAACAAAATTTCGAGGCAATTTTTTTTTTCGATAGCGTAACTTAACTTAAAATATCGTGAATTAAAATTGAAATTCATTGTAAAATAATGGCAGTTGGTATGACATGAATGACATATAAGAAAAGTAGAAAATAAAATCAACTCTTTACGCTGAAATATATACATTCTAGTAATACAAACTGCGAAACTGATTTTTAGCTTGTTCTCCATCACCGCAATGTCATTCTAATGCAAAACTTACCATTTATACCTATAGAACCAAAATATAGTCTGAATCCATGTATTAAGAATCCGAGTACCCGGATACACGAATCCGGGTATCCGGATAAACGGTATATTTTTTTTCGCATTTTTGAAAATTTGCACCAAATTAGGTGTCAAAAATCACTCGTGACCTTGAGAAACTTTAAATATGAGGTGCCAAAGGTTCAGGCCACATTCAGCATCTGCTATAAAACTTTTCTTAGCAGTATCACTTCTTTTCATTCTTCAATCTATTTAACGTTCCGAAGGCCCTAGTTCCTTAAAATCATATAAGTATTTCCCTATATCTAATACCGTCAAAGTGTTTAATGACCCCATTTGAACTTTAAATTTAAATTGAAAAATAGTTTTGAACCTGCTTTTCTCAAAAATTTTTAACCAAAAAATAAATGCACATCATTAGCTTTTACAAAGCAGTATTTGCAATGGCCTCAATCAAGTGACGCCACATTTCATGTCCATTTTTGGCAGTTTATTAGTATTTAAATAATTTTTAAAAATTCCTATGGATCTTCCAAACTAAAAAAGTGTCACTTCTATAACCTATATAATGAACATTGTATGATCTATGAAAAGTAAAATTTTATTGTCAAATTCGGTGCTGGTAAATTAGTTTTGCATATAGTTAATAACTTACCCAATTTACATTTTTTTTGCCAACAAAATCTAAAAATTGTTAAATTGTGAGAACCTTATATTCATAAAATAAATAAATAATAAAAATGATAAATATATAAACCATATATAGAATATTTTAGATAGTAAAATAATTTATTGGTCTTTTTTTTTTGTTGCTTTCCTAAATCTGTGAAAAATGGAACTGTTTTAGTCGTTAAATTGTTTAAGGTCTAACAAATATTTCTTTTTGTTATGGGTTCACCCAAATGAGAAAAATCAAGTAAGGGTTTGAACAGTAAAATGTTCTTCATGTTTTTTTTTGCTAACCCAGCCTATACACAACCCCAACAAATTTCCATAAGCAGTCCTGTTACATTGTTAAAGTGATAGCTATTTCCTGTATTGCGTATTCTACACAAAAATATTTGTTTATAAATTCAAAATAACATTAAATATTTTTCTATAATCGTTAATTCTAAATTCAGGCTCAGCCAATGATGAGAAAATTCAAAATAAAAAAAAAAAACACGTTCTATGAAAGGTTCTATTAATAGCTGCTAAGTGTAAAACTGTATAATTTTTTGGAGTAGATCGTACTAATTTTAGTACATACATAAATGGAAAAAGTTTAGTCAAAATTGTAGGAGTTGTTTTTTAGAAAAATTATATTTTTTTCTGGTTTTTTAACTTTTGAATAGAGGCTACGGTTATTTATCATATGTAAAATTTTGTCTAAAAATATTTTAGAAAGTACTTACAACCTCTAAGGTTGTAAAAAAAAAATCGTTTTCGAAATAACTGATTTAAAAAAAAAAAAATTAACATATCTTAAAAATCCAAAGAAAAATGTTTTTAATTTAAAATATAAAATATAAAAATAATTATTGAAATCAAGAAGAAAATCGAAAATTAAAAAAGTGGTTCTTTGGGAAATACTATTAATAACCATTTTTAGAAAAATTGTTTTCCATCAAATTTTGTTACTTTCCTATAAGTAATTCATTCTTAAAAGTTGTCGAATCGTTTTTGAGAAATATATGATAATGAAAAATAGCCACAATTGTGTGACAGGTACCGTTTTTTTTTATTTCTAAAAAAAATTGAAAAAAACGTGTGGGCATAATCACCAAAAACCACTGTGTACCAAGCATAGAGTACCTATAGTAAAGTATAGAGAACCGACTCTCCCCTCTTGCCTAAAACACCCGCAAATTTTATTTGAGCACATTAAGAGAAAACTCTCTTAAATTCCCCGTATACTAGTATTCATTGCATTGGTGTGGTTCTATTTAAAATGCATTGGGCAGCTACCACATGCTCAGCCATGTGGAGGAAATCTTCTCAGTGCAGTTTGTAGCATAGAGTACCTTACGAGTCGGTTCTCTAGATAGTATAGGTACTCTATGGTTTGTAGGGTGAAAGGGAAGATGCCCTGAAGTCGGTTCTCTAGATAATATAGGTACTCTATATGGTACCAAGTTTGAAGAAAATCGATCGGGCCGCTTAGGCTGTAGACAAACAGACAAACATACAGACAGATAGACAGAATTGTGCCAGCCATTAACTTCATATTTGATTCTTATCTAAATTTTGTTTGCACGAATCCAAAACCTCCCTTATAGTACCTATATCGTAAGTAAAAATGTGGAGTTAGCAAATAAATAATAAAAATATAAAAACTTTCATCTTCTAACCACTTTTCCAATTATTCCTTAAATACAACTTTGACAAGTTTGTTTCTATATAATTTCTGTTTTACAAGAGCGCAATACTATAAGTCCTTATTTCTTACACAAAATATGTCTTAGAACTTCTTTAGGAACTTGATCTGGTTCAGGAGTAAAATGCAACTTTATTTTGATGGATCCTATATCACAAGGAAGAAACAAGGTTTTATGAATAAAATAATCAAATAAAAGTTATCTAAGAATTTGATTTTATATTGGAAAACAATCTGTAACCAAATTTAGTTGCAATCTCAGGTCCGACCTATATGACAAAATTAACAAAATTAAAATTTCAAACAATTCGCTGGACTTCTGTAATTAATAAACAATTCTTGCCCTTTTCATGGAAGAATAAATTGTTTTAGAACAAAAAATCAACGCATACATCAGCAACCGAACAAAAATGTAAACAGGACTTACAAAAGAATGTGGTTAACAAACAGTAGGTAAAGTTTGAAAACCAAATACAACCCCACCAAACAAAGGACAACGACACGGGCGCGATATCCGTGTCCTTTTTAACGGCCAGGGCCAGCCACTATGACTGGCTTTCTATGTATGAAAACTCTCACCGGGATAAACTCACCACAAAAACCTATTAAAGGGAGAAGTGAGTTTCCCTTTTTTCAGGATATTGCATTGTTTTGAATTTCTTTTGAAGGGATTTTTGAATTTTGTTTAAAAAAAAAATTAAAATAAAATGAAAACCAATGAGCTGCTTGGGGAGTCACATCCATAAAGAAATCTACATGCTGAAAATTGGACTTAACAAAAGTTTATATTTTTGTTTAAAAGGGTCAGGAAGGATTTTTGATGCTTTGCCTTTTTTTGTGATAGATTTGCATTATGCAGTATAGTACTTATGCTAAGTCAACTTTTGTTTAAGACAAAAGCTTTTGTATGAATAGCTTAGTGTTGTAAAAAGGGCAGCCAAATACTGTGGGTATTGGTATTGTAATGAACTCAAAGAAAAATTATGTGTATATCCTTAAATTATTGCATTAAAGGATGCCTTCACTAAATGGGTACAATTTGGTCAAGCTATTCAGTAAGTACCTTATTACTGATGTACAAATGTACATACATAAACGTAAAAAAATATTTCTTTGTAGAAATGAATACTTTATCAAGTAGAAAACTGAAGTTGGTATTTGGCAATAAATTCTTAAATTTAAATTTCGTGCAAGATTTTTATTTTCGAGACATTGATTAAAAAAATTAATTTGTTGGAATGCGAGAATTTAATGTTCGAGTCTTTAGTATGCGGGATAAAGTAATTATGCAATTCTTAGAAGGGCGGAGTTTTGTTGATTGCTATTTTCGAGATTTTGTAATGCGATATTTTTTAGTTTGCAAGATTTCGTACCTAAGACTCCTTTTTTACATCTAAAACTATTAAAGTTTTTTTTTCTTCCTTAAAAAAATAAATCGCATACCTACTCTTAGACCATATTGTTATTCATTATTTTTGTTATTTATAATTCCACAATTGTTGAAAAGAGCTTGAAACAGAACATAAAAGTTGTTTATGTGTATCCAATTGTAGTGCGAGTTAAATTGTAAAAAAATCATTTTTAAAATCAAAAAAAGACACGGGAAAAGTTTTTCTATTTCCATTTTTACTCGTATTTTTTGGTTCGCAAAATATTTATTTTTTAGTGCGAAACAGAGAATGATATTATCTACTATGAAATTTGAATTTGAGAAATTCAAATTTAAATTTCGAATGCAAGATTTTGATTTGGCAAATAACAAAACTTTAAAAGTGAAATTCTGTATACCGACGAAGTTATGAAAAGCGGGGTTATTAATTTTAGAGATTTTAATTTTAGAGACTTACAAAAAATTCGAGATCTCATTATTACAAGATTTGAGCTTGGGGAACTTTATACTGCTTCCGTGTAATATTTACATTTTTAAAAATTAAAATATAACTTCTGAAAATTTTAATATAAAATTTTATTTCAATTTAGGTACTTAATTTTGAAGAAAGTTTATAAATTTGTTCAGCTTTAGCTATTACCCAAATATAAAATAATAAAAACGCCTCATATGGGAGGTTCTATAAATAGTTTCTCAGTGTATATTTCTTTTAATTAGTCAAAGACCATATTAATTTAACATACCTACTCTAAGAATTTGATCAAAATTGTAGGAGTATAGTTTTTGTGTAAAATAAAATTTTCGTTACTGGTTTTCTATAATTTTAGTAAAAGCTTGTATGTACCATTATTTTTGCAAAAAAATAAAATAAATTTCTTAAAATATTCTTAAAAGTGTTAGGATACCTTTAGGCACCAAGTTCCAAAAAAGTCAACTATGTCGTTTGCGAAATATATTTTAAGTTTAAATTGAAAAAAAATATGGATTTTTTTTTAAGAAATGCAAAAAATAAGTTTTATATTTAATTTCATATAAAAATTCTTTGCACTTGCGATGTATAGGTTAAGTACTATATGAAAAATTATGGATTCGTCAAAAAAATTGAATTCCAGATTTTGATCATCGTCTTTACGATATCTCACAATTCTATCTGTCTGTCCGTCTGTCTATCTGTTCGGCTACAGTCTTTCAGCCTAAGACCTTGATGATTCTGCCGACATGTTTTCTTAATTTTTTTAGAACTTATAAAAAAATTTCTTTTCGTAAATAGTAGTACTGATCAGGATACCTGAAAGGCCTCGGTATGGTTTTATATAACCGAAACGATACTAAGACGATACCAGCTCTGAAGCATCCCAAACGATATCGAGACCATACCGAGACGAGACTTTGTTATCCGAGACCAAACGAGACTTAATTAACGAAACCGATAAAGAGCCCATTTTTCTTTTGCTTTGTTTTTCTGAAATCAATCATTTGGATAAAATTTGGTTCTTTGAAGTGAAGGAAATGACTTTTGTAAAATCCACCAACTACATCGCATAATTTTTTTAACTTGGTTTCTCAGAAACGGCTTCAATAATTTTAAATTACAGCATTGTTTTCTTGCTATGATGTTTTGACGCCGAATATATGCTTCGGATAACTAATTGGAAACTTAGAACTTAAAAAGATAGTCTTTCATTTACTATGCATATTAATGTAATAATTTTTTAAATTAAATCTTAGAAATACTAAGCAATTTCAACTACTAGATTAAGAACATGTAACCAAGTCGTGCATTTTATTTTCGTTTGTGATTGATATCGGTCCGAAACCAGATGAGACCGATACCAAGACGAGATTTTGTTTATATGACCAAACGAGACCGATACCGATACCGAGGCGATACTTAATTTTTGGATTTTGGCAATACCGAGACGATACTTACCTTTGGATCGGAAACCATTTTTTTAAAAAATCGTTATAATTGGTAACTCCTGTAGAACCATTTTTTCTATATTCCATTGTCTTCAAAACGGTTATTCTGTTTTCAACATTTTTTAACAAACGCTTGTAAACAATATTTTTATATAGTTTTTTTCCCAAGATTTTCAAAAAAATCTTTTTGGATTAATAAATTAAATATTTTGAAAACTATACAGTCGTTTTTTTTTATAAAATTCGGCGTTTTAAAGTTTTTTCATTCTCTAAAGTATTTTAAAAAAATATGTACTATATATATACAAAGTTAAAAAAACCGTTAAGGAAAATATTTTCTTCTTTAATACGGCTCCTACGATTTTTATATAACATTTTTCTTATGCTTAAATTAGTGCGATCTACTACCAAAAATTATTAAAATTTACAAATTCATAATAGCAACTATTAACAGTACCTCTCATAGAATATTTTTTTATTATGAGTTTTCTCGGTTGAACAGATTTAGAGTGTGTTTTTAGATTCAAATTTTAAATGAGATTGAAAAATTAAAAAAAGGTTTTTGAATTAAAAAAAAAAGATTAAATTTGTTTTGAAATATTTCAAAATTTGCATAAAACTTTTTTGCAGTCTTTTGAGTCTTTAATGAGAAGATGTTAACTTATGAAAACGTTACATGGTAGATACCGCGTTAATAACGGTTTTTGTTACAAAAAAATTCCAAAAGTTCGCTCTACGTACAAATGCGTTATAGTCATTTTTGAGATAAATAAGACTTTCCTTAACGGTTGTATGGCAAGTTCCGTTAATGTTTGAGCTTAAATAAAAAATTGCCCGTCTGGAGAATCACCAAGAAGCCTTAAGTTCAAAATTTGAAGAGGATCGCATCAAATTTGGATGTTTTTATTTTACACGGAACCATGTTTATAATCTTTTTTGAAATAATTTATTTTATTTATTTCGTTATAGATTACAAAGAATAAAAAAAAGGATCACATCATTGGTTTAGCCTTTAGATCCAGATACAAACAGACCGACAGACAGACAGAATTTTGCCACCCACTTTTTTGAGGTTCCCTATTATCGTAATGTCATATTCGATTATTATTTCGAGTTTTGTTTTTAATATTTGTAGGACCAGCAGAATTTAATTCCGAGAAAATCCCAAAAACTGTTTTTATTAATACTTATTTAAGATTTTTTTTTGTTTTGACCTCCCCAAAGAGTGAAGTTGTATAGCCAGTGACTTATTCAAGCACCTACTTAAAAATAAGTTACTGTTTTGTATGTATACTGTATTCTTCAACAAAGGTTTAAAGTAATAGCTAGTTTCCTGTAGCCTGGAAATTTTCAAAACATCAAACGACGCAAAAGTGGAAGGATATCACCCGATTTCGCTGCTCTGCTGTGTGTGAAAGGTACTGGACTGGGAAAATATTACTATTAAAGAAACTTTACGTTTTTTTCCAGAGATAAAAATGCCATCCAGTACATTGCTGTTAGAATAAGCATTCTATCATTCTACTATTTGGAATTTCGAACTAGTAAGGATAGTTAAACAATTCCCAACTTATAGACTTTTGTATGTACAAATATAACAAAACAAGAATCACCAACCAAAAGACTTGGTGCTGGTGTCCCACAAGAATCAAAACTTAGACCCCTTATGTTCGATATCTATACACCGCCAACCGACCAGCCAACATTCATAGAACAAAGACGAAGCTATGCGCAGAGAACGACTCCAAACAAATCAGGATCCTGCCGTGCTTTACACTGCTTACTTGGGAGTGTAAGTAAGAGAGGCTCCAATCTAGCCAGTATTCTTTTCTATATCTGCCAGCTTCCATGGAGTTAGATGAGGTGATAAACACCAAATTTTAAAAATCACTGTGTCGAAAAAATTCTTCTATTACTTTCTATTCCTTCTTTAACTTTTAGTCTTTAAGCTTAAGGTCTTACAGGTAGAAAGCTAAGATTATTTTTTTATGTAAGAGAGTTTTCAAGTGGTTGGCCATCTCTTTTCCTGCAATTGGATTACAACTGAATATAGACATCCATCATTAAATTTCCCCTTACCATGTAACCCATTTAAAATTATTTCCTCATGAATTTCTTCAAACAACTGCGTGCATATTTAATGATAATAAAGTTAATTGACACTCTCAATTCATTGGCAGCAAACATTCCGAATGTCCTCCAAAGCGCAAAATCAACATTAATTACAATTGTCGTCCTTCCATGACAGCAATAATTGTCCACCAACTACTTACTAACACTAAAGTAGAAAGGGCAATCGAGTCAGAGTCAGAGTCAGAGAGAAAGATTATAAAGACGCGATGTCAGAAAATTCGTACCCACCTCCATTGTTATGCAAATGACACTTCTAAGCACGCTACATTTGTACACGCTGCAGTAGGTATAAGCGTTGGCAGTTAAAGTTACACAGATATGCGATTGCATTCAAATGCAAAGCTCGGGATCACGCGCTTTGAAGTTTTCCTCTGCGCCCCGCCATTTGCTTCATTCGTTGAAGATCCGGCTGGGTCCGGTTTTAGCAAAAGACACTGAAACTATGTGTGACAACGTCAACGAAACGATATTACAATGCTGTTGCTGAAGTTGCTGCTGGAGTTGCTGGGAGCATGCAAGGTGGCAATTATTAAATTGGCAATTGGATGTCGTGATGGCCAGGCCAACTATATACACACTCGCTATACACCGCCGCCGCCGCCGCTATGCCGCATGCTGTGCAGGGAAGTCAATTAGAAATTGCGTCACTTAAATGCAAATCAGTCTTCGGAATGGGATGCGGTAGTGGTTTGGTTGGTGTGGTATCATTTGACTTGGCATGGGTTCCCATCGCATTACAGCCAAATGCGAATTAGTCGCTTGGAATGGCCCCCAAACGACAAGCGTGACAGTGATACCTACACACTCAGCGGCGGCAGTGGTGGCCGTAGCAAATTTCAACATTGATTGGCGGACTAGAGAAGATGGGAAAGATCTCACAGTTGGTGTCTTTTTGCTGGTATTTTCTGACAGCTGTAGGGACAACTTTTTTCGGTCAGGGGGATCAATTTCGCATGACAGTTGTTGCATGCATGTTTGTGAAGAAGTTTTATTAGTTGATGGATAGTGAGGAATAGAGAAATCAGGATAAAGTGTTAATTGGATTCTGTCATCTTAGTTGTTAAGGTCTTCAAGGCTTCTGTTAGTCTTTTATTAGATTGTGCCTGACGTGGATGGGAAGAAAATGTAGGTACTTTTTAAGATGTGCAGCAATAATTTCTTGAATATAAAAAAAATATTTTTAGATAAAAAAAGTATCATTAAGATTTTCCGAGGTGGACAACACAAAATCTATGACTTTTGATTGACTTATAGCTCATTTTAGAATTTTAGAGTTTATGCTGATTTGTGTGAATAGACTCTATTATGCTTGTGTGGTCTATTTGACGCTTAACGCACTTAATTCGATAATCAAATTACAACGAGTTCAATAGATCGTTGCTCAAAGCGCTGCACAACAAGTGAACAAGTAGTGTTAGAGAGCTCGTGTTTCTTGTTGGGCATAGTGGAACATGGCTTCGACGATTTCACTACTTACACTTAGTAATGCCCTCTGTGGATTTACCAGTTTTAATTTTCAACAGTTATAAGCCAAATTTTTTCGCAGGCTTTCAGCCATTTTGAGTAAAAGGATGCCAATACACTGCGTGGCTCAATACACAGCCCTTCTAGGATTTACGATGTCGATACGGTTTTGATCAGTTCTCCCATGAAGTTATTGGTTATAGATGGGGTTCAGCTAAAAATTCTTGGGGATGTTTTGAAGTCTATTCACAAAAGTCTTAAATTTTTTTATGACTAAGGAATTATTTTCCATTTAATAGTTTTCTCAAATGATAGTTTTCTATCACGACTTTTTCCTATCATGATAATTTCTCGCATGATTGTTTTCTTGCATGATAGTTTTATATCATGATAATTCTCGCACGATAGGTTTCCATTGTGATAGTTTTCTATGATGATTGTTTTCTCGCATAGAAGTGTTCTATCATTATACTTCTCTATCATAATAGTTTTCTATGATGATAGTTTTCTTACATGATGGTTTTCTATCATGATAGTTTTTATCATTACAATTTTCTGTTATAATAGTTTTCTCGCATTTTAGTTATATAGATATACTTTGCAGTTTCCTTCATCTATAACCGCTTTTTTCCGTCCTCTTCATGCCATGGTAGGGGAAGGAAGAAATAAATAATGTGGTCCTATGGTTACAAGGGTGCTGAATCATCCAATTAGAGTTCTTGGGTCATCCTATGATTCTTAGTTCTTAATTCATATGCCACCCTTCCCAACTAACAATTTAACTTGTATAAGGTTCTATACAAGCTATTTTCAGACGGCTATAGAAATAGTAAAAGGCCTTATGCAAGTTATTTTGGTGCATTTACCCAACTGTCATAAGACTATTGTTGACAGGTCTTATAGCAGCAAATAGCTTTTCATGAACTGCTATTAGCTTGGCTGAACAAGCTATAGCTTGGCTTGGATGTTTATATAAGGCCTTACCCAAATTTATTTTGCATAAGCAATCCACCAAGAGAAAAAATGTTTGTAGGAAAGCTGATTCTGAAATAAAAAAAATATTTTTTTGTATCGGTTGTTTATTTTATTTTTCTGATGTTGTATTTTTTATTGCATTTTATCTTATTGTATTTTTTTTCTCCTCAGTCAGCTTCCGAAACTTTTTCTTGCTTCTCTGTTTTTTCTCACTTGTCTTTGGTAGGTTCCCGATCTTTTGAATTTTTGCCATGAGTTATTCATTTGTAAGTTTAGCTAAAAAGTTCAATGTTACTGTAAGCACTTCTTTTCTGTTTTACGATGTTCAATAGGTACTTACCGTTCCTATTTATTTTATCTGATTTTTTTATAAGCACAATATTTTATAAGACACACTTGTTGATCTTCACTGATTATTTTATTTGTATAAGGCCTTTACAAACAAGCCTTATACAAGTTGTTTGCAATGATTTGTCGTGGAGAGCTTTATAGCAGCTATTATTTTAAACAATTTCAGTAAACAACTTTGGAAGGCCATATACAAGCCATTTATAACTTATATTTACAAGCATTGTATAGATATTTACACAATACTCATATTTTAAGGCCTTACAGCAGCTATTTGTTTAAATTTCAGGTGAAAAATTCTTGGATTGCTCAAAATTGCCTTATACAAGCTATTACTTGCCAAATTCGAAAAATGTTACCTTATAAAAGCTAAATTGTTAGTTGGGTTCTCTCGTCATTTTGATAGTGTTGCCACCTTGACAACTTCATAAAAATAAAGTAAGGAGATGAACTATTATAGTATACTAAAGTTTAACCTGTGAAGTTGAAAAGACAGGTATGCCATCATACCGTGCAATAAGACCCCTACTATAGACCAGTAAAGCGATTTTCTTCAAATATTTAACAGATGTCTTTTTAATTATTCCGTAGACCCTAGAGAGGAGTACCATTAAAAAATCAAAACATCGCATGAAAAATTGATTTTGTCACAACTAATTAGCGACTAATTAAAGGCAAACTACTAAGTAATAAAATGTTATGTTCTTGAAGTTCTTACCACTTTTTGAAAAAAAAAACATAGAAACATAGAACGACAGATTGTAAATCATCAAAATTTACTTACGACTAGATAACCATTAATTATTTAGCCATAAACCATTCAGTTTCAACAGTTAATACTACTTTTTGAGGTGGTGCTATATGCTAACTTAATCCATAATATTTATATATGCTTATTTGATCTAAAGTAAGCAAAATGGCAAAAAACTTAGAAAACATTGCAAGAAAAGTTTGGAATTATCACAACTAATAAAAGACTCGTTAGTGACAAATTACTAAACCACAAACCATTCAGAATTAGCAGTTCTAACGCCTTTTTGTGTGATGCTTGGCTACCTCGATATCAGGCTACAGAAAATTACCCAAGAAAACATAGAAAACATTGTGCGATTAAATTTAATTTGTAACAACTAATAAAAAATCAATTAATGGCAAATTATTAAACTATAAAATACTAAGTATAATAAGTTTTTACCACTTTTCGAGATTTGTCAAGTTAGAAAAGCAACCAAACAAAACATAGAAAATATTAAATAACTAACAGCAAATTATGCAACTACCCATTTTTAAATTCCTCAAAGTTACTTAACTACCTTGACACTCATAGAAAACAAATAACAAAAAAAAAAAACACATGGGAAACATCGCATGCCAATTGATTTTTCATAATTAATTGATGGTAAAGTATTTAGCACTTTAAAAAAAAATATTAGAAGTTTTTACCACTTTCCAAAAAAATAAACATGAACGATAAGTCCGAATCTTTCACAACTTACTATAATAAACGACAAATTAAACACCTATCTATTTTTCAATTCGTGAGAGTTGCTTTGCTAACTTGATAGCAAGTAAGCAAAGAACCTAAAAAGAACGTAGAAAACATTGCACGATCAAATTTGGTTTATCACAGCTAAATAACGACTAATTAACGGGAAATTTTTGGGCCATAAACACCAAGTATAAGAAGTTCTTACTTATTTTCGAAAGGGTAATGCTTTGCTTACTTGATATCAAGGAATTAACGACTAATTGACGGCAAACTATCAACCTATTCATTTTTAAATTCGTCAAGTTTGCTAATTTGAGGGTCATAATTTAAGGAGGCATACAGTTCTCAGAAAAAAATGAAATACGTGTATTTTTATAGGAGTATAATTTTACACAAAAAAAAATATATTTATATCGAAAATTGAAGTTACCTCAACAAAAATATATTGAAATCGTAAAACTTTTTTAGAAACCAGTTTTTCATAACTTTTTTTATAAATTTACTTTTTTTTAAAAAATTTCTATACAATATTGAAAACCAAAGTGTTTCAGAAACCCCAGTTTTTGTAAATAAGAAACGGAGCGAAATCTAGTAAACAGCTAAGGGGCCCTTTTTTGGTATCTGCTCCAGGGCCCCTTCAAGTCTAGCTACACTTCCGATCCCATGCTTACTACTTGGAGGTAAAATATGCTTAATTCGAGTGTAGAATCACTGATGGCCATTTCCATATTGCTACCACTTAGCTAAGTGACTTACCCATACTTCCTACAGCGCTCCCAACCCCCTTTAATGCAATAAAAACAAAAGGCCTGGACAAAAATACTAGCTTTTTTGGAATTTTTGTTAGTAGATATATTTTTTGTAATAATCCTTGAAGTACATTGCAGTGAAGTGTTAATTATACTTTAAAGGTTTTCAAAGCCACTGGACCAGACGTACATTACAGAAGCAAAAATCTTTGAACCCCTGAATGATGACATACAATTAGCAAACCCTACTGACAGGCGTATCTACAAGAAGAATAGACTTATGGCTTACAATACCGAAGATCATCATAACCCTGACCGAAAAAAATTAAAAAGATTTCCATGAACTACATTTCTACCATTGGGTCTTAACTAGCAAAGTGTCGACATCATACAATCATAAATATATGCCAGTAAGCATATGTATGTATTTTATGAATATGAATTTTAATATTTTATTGTTTTAGAAAGCTAACGTAGGTATTAATGGCCTCTTAAAACGCAGTCATCCGTCATCAAAAAACATTAACAAACCTGTGCCTGACACAAGTCAAATAAAGTAATGCCCTGAAATGCACTGAGAGCACTATGCATTAGCTTGTGCGCACGAGAAAGTTGCCTTGCGTGCGTCGTCGCAGTGAAATTGATGATATTTCAAAATATGTACAAAATAATTTTATTCATTAAATGATAATAATACCTAATACACAGGTTTCTATTTATTACAATGAGTATAGGAGGTGTATAGGTGTCTTATAGAGTTAAAGTATTTTACTATAATTGTGTTATCTATTAATCATTTATTTTCTTTCGTATTTTTCTTGAGCATTCATTATGCGCCCCTTTATCAACAAAAACGCATTGATTTTTATGACCTCTAGGAACCAACCGAATAAAATGACTTTTTGGTCAACACACACTAGAGAGTATCTCTCTTTATATTGGTCAATGATATAATTTCTCATTGAATTTATGAGGCTTGAATTATGGCCAAGAAAACCTCCTCCCTGCTTTGAGTTTTTTTTACTGGTATGGTCATCCAGTGCATTACTGTGTTTTTTTCTATGTATTTATCTAACATTTTCGTTCCGCTATTTTTTTAAGAAAATTACACACTCTCACGTGATATTAAAAGGAAGAAAACAAAACAAAAAAAAACACCAAAACTTGCGATCACGACTTTGATGACGCTGCTGTACTTCTGAGACCATAAAAGAAGTGCTTACGCAGAGTGACGATGTCCACAGATTATTCAATGGAAAAAGGTACCATCTTGGCACAGCTTATACCATCCACCTGGTAATTATTATTTTTTTTTTCTTGATGCAACAACAATTGTAGGAAGACGAGTAACTTTTTATCTTTCTCACTGAATACGCGCATAATATTGAGATTTAATTAGGGAAAGACCACAGAAAAATTATGTTTGCAATCGTTGGTGTTTGTATGGTGCCTAAGCTCAAGTTGCCGTTTGAGGCAAAAGTTATAGCGTCCCCCATCATATATGTACAGTACATATCTGACATGGAAATTGACTGAAACTAAAGGCAAAATCTTTATCATCAACTTGAAGGGGTCTTATGCAGAAACTTACATACTTGCACTTGTTTTGTTTTTGTAATTTCTCTTTGAATTTAAATACAATATCGTTGATTGCGGATTACGACAGTGAAAATGAAGCTTGCGCTTGAGCTGTTAAGCGTGGCATTGAGGACTATTTTATCGATGTCGTTGCCAGATCTTGGAAGAGCTTTAAGTTCTTATTAACTCAAGTTAAAAGTTCAAGTGAGCTTCTTATTAACAAGTTTTGTTTTTAAATAGCTGAATCATACTAATGAGAAAAAGGGGAGTAAATAAAATATATGGGCACTTTTTGTAAATTTAAAGCCTTGAACCTAAAACAGATTTTAATTTAAATTGATTTCAAAATTATTTTAGAGAAGCAGTTATAACAAAAGTAATTTTTAAATTAATTCTTACCAAACTTGAAGTAAGATTGATTTTATAAACCAAAAAGAAGGACGGAGGCAAGTATCGGAGGCATTTATAAAAAAAACTAGCTGGAATCAACACGAAATAGGTTCTTAACTCTCATATTTAGTTCTTTTGTGATAATTTAAGAAAAATTATTTTATGGTTTAACAATGCTTCAAAAAAAATTAAATTGTTATGTCTACTTGGGGCACTTTTGAACAAATTTATTGTTTTGAAATGATTCAATATTATTTAATAAGGAATAAAACTTTCTTGGGCATGTCTTAAACTACCCCAGGGCTGTTCGAAAATACCCCCCTAGGGAGGCAGATTTGGACACTTATAACAGTTTTTTTAAATAGATAAAAATATATATCGTTGGCTTTCTGTCAATACCTCGTAAGTCTAATTTTAAAAATTGCTTGGAAGTCACAAAAAAATGCTTAGTTTTTAAAGTTTTTTTCAAACTGGTTGATATATCCAAAAGGAACCATAATACAATAACGAAATATTGATATTTGAATTCAGAGATTTGTTTTGATCTGAAATACATAAAAATTCCATTTAACCTCTAATGAGGTTTTGGTAGAAAGCCGACGATATATAAAATAAAAACTTAGGAATAGTCCTGTCATATTGTATTTTTGCTGTGCAAATTCTGATTTAGTTTAGATTTTGCCCCTCTTTTATGTTTTCTGCGGTGCTGATTCCGAATCTGAGGCTTGCGACGTAGCTTAAGACGAAGGCAAACGATTTCATGAAGATGAATAGGAGTATTTGAAAAATTCAAAAATAGTTTTGAACTAAAATATTTATACTTCAGAATTAAAATAAACATTTTTCAATTAAAAGCCCAGCGCTGCATCGAATCTAAGAACGAACGAGACAAGCAGGAAACTCTTCTGAGTCGAAGTCAGGTTCATCTAAGGGATCAAGATCAGATGAGGCAGACAAGACTGGATGCTCTTAAAATATGAAAACCAACAGTTTTGACACAACCCCGATCGATCTGCAAGTGGCCATAATAATTCGAGACGACCCGGATTGAAAAATCTTGGCAAAAAATTGGATACTTGTGGAAAGCGAGGTTCTTAAATCCATGCTGTTGACATCCAGGAATTAGATGTGTGACCAGAAATCCACTGGAATTCCTCACTCACACAATCGCCAATATTAACAAACTGTGAGAGGGCACTTCTCTCGAGGTTTTTCCAGTCACAGGCTTACAACTTCGATAGGACTAATGTATGAATTCCTCCTCCTGCAATGCACGAGGACTCATCTCTAATAAAACTGCCAGCGAAACAGAAAAATGAGTTCTCCATATTAGAATGGAAGCTCCTGCATTCCAGAAAGAACCTTGGCGATGGAGGGAAGGACCTCTTGTTCGTAAATGACAAGAAATTTGACCTTCTCGGGAAGGAGAAAGCCGACTTGTTGGCTAATCTTTTGTTTTTTAAAAATTACGTATCAGCATTTGGCAATAAAATTTGTAGAAATGTCTCAAACAAAATATTTGTACTCATTGCATCAGGCCCAAAACAAAGATAACAAGACCACATATATGACCAAATGGTAAGTCTTTTTTGACTGCTGCTGCTGCGGCAACATAAAAACTTCGTGGTTAAGCAATCCTACTTTTTCGCAAACACTATTGTGCGCACTCACAAAATTCTTTCTCAATCGCTGCGCATCTGCTGTGGAGTCGAAATGTGACACACTGTCGTGGTTGGATGGTTTCATTAGCATTTCAATTAAAAACCCACAATCACCTGAGTGCATTTGTTGGAACCTTCGTGTAAACGTACAAACAATCTGGCACATGAATTACCATCAAGTCACCGCTACGCCGCCACCACACCGCGCCACCCGTCACTGCTACTGCCACTGCATCTCATCATCTCCAGTGAGGCAGGGACTTCTGTTACTACAGCTGCTGCTGCTGCTCCTAAACAGCACTGTAGCCAAGACTTCGGAATAACTTGGTCACCATCTACTCAAGACGAAGACAATCCAACAATCTGCGTGTATGTGTCCCAAATTTCTATTTCGGATTTTCCACTTTGTCAAGCAAATCAAGAAAGCGAGACTGCGTCTTCTTCGCTCAAGTCGTGCTGTCTGGTTACTCGCGCGCATCCACATTGGAGCGTCTAAGTCGCCGTTGTTGGTCTTGGTCGTCCCCGCAAAAGCCACGCTCGACATGAGTTATTTGACCGAATCTCTTTAGAGGACGACGACGCCAACTGACGCGACGTGTGTCCAAGTTTCACCATTAAACCAGCACAGCAATAGAGAGAGCGAGTGCTCGATTGTGCCACCAGCTATAACACCACCACCGACGAAAACGATTGCACCAGAATACGTTTTACGTTAGTTCCACGCTCATTGCTTCCATCAAGCTCAAAAGCTATTTGCATTCGAACGGAACTGGTGTCCCATCTATATCGTGTGCGGTCGGTCGGTGGTCTGAAGCTGATGGTATGGTGGCATCACTCATGTAATGTAGCTCCATCTATTGGGGCGATCGCTAGATCTTTTGTAACTGATATCGAACTACTGGCACTGGCACTGGACTGGACATTGGTATGGTGTTCGGAATTGGGAAACCATGTGACGGTGTCTTGCGACACTTCTTCATTTGTGCTTCTTGTGGGTCTTCTTCTTTCCTCACAAAAAAAAAAAAACAATGGTTCGTCCATCATGGGCCACAAAGTGGCAATTAGTTCTAGTGGAGTGCCTTTTGAGCCAAATGAAGAGTAATGAGCGGAAAAGATACTTTTTTGTTGACTTCTTTTATAGTTTTGTCGCTGTTCTCGATTCTAGAGCGAATGACACAACGGATTTTTATTATTACTGCCTTATGTTGTCTCTCTGGTTGTATATACGTGTAGTTGCTGATATGGTCAGTTTAGAAAACTACTTGAGGTGATTGCCGTAAATTTTCTGCTTCGTTATGAGATATTTGATGGTTGGTTAGTGTGACAGTTTTGGCTTTTAATTGATAAATTATGCACGTTCGTGACTAGGGTCACAGGTGCATGTCAAAACGCGAGGGTCACAAAACAAGTGACAAGTGAATGATGGGCTTTTTATTGTGTTGCGAGACAATTTTGGAAAGGCTAAAAGACGATCATTCAAAATGATATGATGCATGATGGTAATATTGGTGTTTTTGTTGTTGGTATTGTCTTGTTAACAAATATATTTCTTTTTGTAAGTCTTTTAGAATGAAAATATGTTAAATGGCTTTGTACCTCCTTAAACTAACTCTCCAATATAAATGTGAATAATAAGAAATATTGAAATTTTAGAATTTTCAGGTAGAGTTTAAGAATTTTATTAGAGAATTTATTTTAAGTGCAAAAAATTTTGTATTCATAATTTATTCCGGAATTTTTCACCATTCATTGGGTAAGTAGTCTCCCCGAGGTAATATTGTCAAAAAGAACAGCAGCAGTTGTGATTTGTACCCATACCAAATATAAGCACTAATTAAAAAAAAAAACCTCTGGCTCTGCTCTGTCCAAGTTCAAGGAACTTGGAACCTTTTTACATGCAATAAACTTTGTACGACCACTATAGTTTTTTGTGATCCTTCGCACACATTGTTTTCAATTTTTTTAGAACCAAAAATAGCAGTACCTTTCCTACCTGCCATTAAATTTCATTAAGTAATTTCATAAAGTCTTATATTTCTCAAAAACTTCAAAACTTTTTTTTGTACAAAAAGAAATTTAATACCTTTGGATAGAAAACGGTTTTTCAAAAAATTCCTATACCTATATCGAACCATTTTTATTATTTTCGATTTTCTTCAAAACAGTAAGAATTTCTGATTTCAATTTTTATTTCCACACAGCGTAGATTTTAAAAAATACAAATATTATGCATGTTGTTTTTTACCAAATGTTCCATTAGAATATGTTTTGGATTTTTTAAAAATGCCTAATTTTTTTTCGAAAATAAAATATATGTCGATTTTTATGAAACTTAGTATTTAAGGATTTTTTAAGAAAAAAAAAACTATTTCTATAAAAAGAAAAGCGTTAAAATAATTTTTTTTTTCTTAAAATGGCTCCTAGGATTTTTATAAAACTTTTTTGGTATGCTTATATAAGTGCGATCTACTACCAAAAATTATTAAAAAAAAATCACTAGGCAACCATTAATAGTAGGTAATCCATCTGCATCTCGTAGAACAATTTTTCTATTTTGAATTTTTCTATCTTTATCGACTGAACGGATATAGAATATATTTCTTACAAACAAATTTCAAATAAGATTGAATAATTTTGCATATCAAATATTTAAAATTTTGGTTTCTGAATTTTTAAAAAAAGCTTCCAGTTTTTTTTTTAATTCGATATCTGTCCAGTCATTTTTTTTTAAGTGTGCAAATCTTTGTTCGTCATGAAAAAGAATGCATACAGACGTTGAATGCTCCTCTCTTCTTGGTGTGGGGTAGTTTTTATTTTGTCTCCCTTTTATGTTTTCGGGGGTGTTGATCTGAGGCTTGCGACTAAAATACATTTTTTGGGAGTTTTTCACTATTGGCTCGAAAACTACCATAAATTTCTTTTAGTAAATACTACTTTTGGATCGAAAACCATTTTTCAAAAAATGTTTATTCATGGAAGGTACCATGTTTTTAATTTTTGAATTTCTTCAAAACGTATATTTTTATTTCAATCATTTTTCAAAAAAACTATTTCTAGGAATTTTAAAAACTTTTAATTTTTTTTCTGAAAAATCAAATATTTTAAAAACCACACATTTTATTTTTATAAAACTGTGTTTAAGAGTTGTTTCTTTGTTGTCTTTAAAGTATCTTAAGACAAAATGTTCCTTATGAAAAAATAACGGTTCCTTCCATACCTACAAATTTTAAACCACTATGGAAAATATTTATTTCTTCAAAACGACTTTTACGATTATTATCTAATTTTTTCTATATGCTAAAATTATTGCGATATACCAAAAATTATAAAAATCTACAAATACCAACTTTGTACTAATTAATTGAATATGAAGAAAATTTGAAAATCAAATTCTTCTGTTTAATTGGAGCGACGGAATTTATAATTCAAGTTAAAAGTTCAAACGAACTCATAGCTCCATTGCGTTTCGCCCAGGTATTATAGTTGGACTCATCAGTTAGATGACTTTCACACCCTTCTAAGACACACATTTGTATCGATGTTTACCGACTAATATAAAAATCACAGGATTGGAGATACTGTAAATTTTATTATTCTAAGGGAATTTGTTTAAATTCAGACACCTAGAATTTCAAGAGTTGAGCTCATTTGAACTTTTAACTTGAATTACTAATAGTAACTCTGATAGAATGTTTTTATTATTTTGAATTTTCTCATTATCCGTTGAACAGATTTGGAATGATTTTTATATACAAATTTCAAATTATTTAAAATTTATAATGTATAAAAAAATTTTTGTTTTTGAATTTTTAAAATAACGTTTAAATTTTTTCTTTTTGAAAATTCGATATTTCAAAAACGGATTGACAATATTTTTTAGAATTTTATTTTTATATACATACATATAAATAAAAACTTAAGATTTGAATTACAAAAGTTTTCCTTACAAATGTTAAGGAAAACTTTTAAGATGATCTTTAAGAATTTGATTTATAAAAAATTATTTTTAAAAAACCCTTTAACGATTTAATTTTTTGTATACAATATTATTCAATACAGAATTAAGATGGCATTCTTTTTATTTCATCTCAAATTCTAAAAAAAAGTTGTGTTAGCTAATTTAAATATCGTCTTTCTTGGTTTTATACATTTTTCCCTCATAATTTCCATGTCTTTATAGATATAAGTTAATTTTCTTAAACCCTGAACACAAGAGCAAGTACGTGCGATTTTGTTTAAACTTAGTAAAGTCTGGCATACTAAAACTTTTCTTTTAATTTATATTTGAAAATTTGATTTATAAAAAAATGCTCGACTGGATGACGCATACTTGCTCTTATATTCAAGTTGCTTGGAACTTAAACACTTTCAAAATATGCAAGTAAAAAAAGTATTTTAATCGTTCATTTGATTGTATATATGTATAAACAACCCGTTAAATAAAATAAAACTCAAAATACAAGTATTTGATCACTTGAAAAAATATGAATATGCAAAAAAAATTAAAACCGTTGGAGCTGTTTTCCTAAAACACAATTTTTTACATAGGTGTACAAATTTTGTTACTTTAAAAAAAATACATATTTTTTAAAACAGAGTGTTTCAACAAACGTCAACATTTTCCTACTTCGTTGTTGTTTAAGCGGTTTAAATGAAGACAGACATGCAGAGACAGAATTAAAATAAGAACAAATATTTTCAAAATAAGGTGCTTCAAAAATATGTCAACCTTTTGTAAGTCCGTAGTTTTTTGAGCAATTTTAAAGAGGTTGACACTAGTGAGAGGTGACAGAAAATTAGATAAGAAATAAATATTTCTAACAGAGTATTTCAAAAAAATTGTCAACATTTTTCAACTTTGTTGTTCCTTGAGACTGAGAGATTTGAAAAAAATTGATAAAGGTGGGAGCTGACATTAAATAAAAAAAGACAAAAATATTTTCAACAGAGTAATTCAAAAAAATTTCAATGTCTTGCAACATTGTTGTTCCTTGAGAGATTTTAATAAAATTGACACATGTGATGATTGATATACTTGGAACTAAAAGTGAAAAAAATGTATTCGCTCAAGGAACAACGAGGTTGCAAAACGATGACATTTTTTTGAAGCACTGTTGAAAGTATTTTTTTCTTTAATGTTGAGATTTTTTAATAAACCTTGTTTTTATTTTTTTTTTTATTTTGTGTCAGCTCTCACTTGTGTCAACTTTCTCCTTTTGTAAAAATTCATTTTTGTTCTTGTTTGAACGGATCGTGAATGGATCTTCTCCTGCATGATAAATTCAGGATCGAACAATATTTAACGCATCGCAGAAAATTTGATTTGATCGTGAAAACGAATTTTATTTTAAAAGATCCGAGCAAAAAGATTCGTGATCGGATCAAAAATAAAATTCCCTTTAAATTTACTACGAGAGAATAAATCATATTTTATCGTTCCCCAAACCTTTTCAAGAAGCCTTAAGTTCAAAATTTGAACAAGATCGCATCATTGGCTAAGGCAGTACATCGAGATACAAACAGACAGACAGAATTTGTACACCCACTTCGTACCATAGTAATGTCATGTTTGATTATTGTCTTGAAATTTTTTCTTTTTAACGATCCTTAACTTGCCTTATAATACCAACCTATATCGCAAGTAAGAAATGATTCATTCATATCATCAATTCAGTCCAACAGTAATAGAATATCATCGATCTTACTGTAAGCCTATTGAATAGACCTTTACAAAATTAAAAAATACGTGCAAGAGCTTTTTTATTGAATATGGTTGTTTGGCCAATGAGCATGCTTAAAACCGAAAATGATACCTACCAAATTCACCCATTCATTTCTGAGAGAATGGTCACACTAGCTATTTTTCAATATTTTTGGCATAAGCCGAATTTGACAATTTTACACTTCAAAAAGTATTTGTTCAAAATTAAATTATTGTAAATATAAGGAAATGGATGGTTTGCAAAGTTGCTTACAAAATTCTTAGCAGGAAAAGTTAACAAAAACCAACATACAAAGATTGAAAATGAAAGGTTTTTAATTTTTTTTTCTAAACTCCACATTAGTACTTTTTTTTCTAAGCAAAGATTGGGTCAAGACATGCATAAAAAATAAAGTAGAGACTAATGGATTTTATATGGCATGATCAAAAATTTGTTTTAATTAAAAATTCGCAGAAGACTATTGGTCAACTGGTCTTTATGCCGTTGACGTAGACATTAGTGACATTATCTCATCTTTTTCGTAGAAATACGGAGCAGTAACGCCGCGCCACAAATCATTTCCCACGCCAATTATTTATATAAATTAATGAACCTGGATACACTTGATGATTTAGAGATGCTGAGCTTAGTAGTGCCTATTTTAGTCTACTTTAAACAGGAGCTTCTCAATTAAGGTCAGAACAAATTTTTAATAAAGAACTGTCGAAGTCAGGAACTGAGTGAAGTTTAGGTTTGAAATGTCCTTAAATATGCGGTTGAGTTTACACTTTCATATAAAATGACTTCAATACTGATTTGAACCAAATTTAGAGAAGATAGTCCAAAATGTTCAGAAATGTTCCCAAGGGATAAAAACTAGTTTTAGTGCTTATTTTCAAAAACATTTGTATTAGAAATAATTTTTAGACCTAATCTGATTGAATCTGAATAAAATTTGACTAAATTGACTGCTCGAAGTATCGAATCAAATTTTAGGTCAACTGCTCAAAAAGTGGAAATAATAAAAAATAATTTTAAGTGATAGTTTTAATAATGTTTATACTTTTTCTGGTTGCATTATTTTAATTTGACATTAAGCTAAGAATTCTGATACCTACTTGAAAGTTTGAACAACCCGTAAATTACCATTATTTTTTTATATATAAGAATATTTTAATTAATACGTGAATGATGGTAGTTTAACGGTTTTTTCAAATTTCATTTATTTATTTTATTTATTTAAAAAACCAGAAAATATATCAACATTTAAACTTTCACTTTACTTTATTTTTGATTTTTCCAGATTTTAAGCAGTTGACCTAAAATTTAATTCGTTATACTTCCAGCCGTAAAATTTGACAATTTTTTTTCAGATTTAATAAGCTTAGATCTAAAACTAATTTCTTATACATCATTTCTTAAAAATAAGCACTTAAATTAGTATTAATCCCTTGGGAACATTTCTGAATATTTTGGACCATCTTCTTTAAATTTAGTAAAAATCAATGTTGGAGTCATTTTTATATGAAAGTTTACACTCAATCGCATATTAAAGGACATTTCAAACCTAAACTTCACTCAGTTATTTAAAATTTTGAAATTTGGGACCATGTTCTGACCTAAATTTTGAAGCCCCTGTTTAAAGTAGACAAAAGTAGATGTATTGTCATTTAATGGACCTCGTGTTTCGTTGATGGATTAGCATTGTCTACAACCTAAGAATAATCTTTCAACCAAAAATGGAAGTTTTCGCCAAAGATTAGGTTTTTTGCTGAAATCGGGGCCAGGCTTCCAACTGCCTCAGACCATATTCAGCAAATACAGTGGTGTCTTTGTCACTGTTATGGTGAAGTGAATATAAAAGATCAGGTACAATGGTTAAAACCAAACATGGGCACCAAGAACTGCCAGAAAGTGCCTAACTATGCTTGAAAAACATGTTTTTTTGAAATTTGACTGTAATAGTAAATTTTGCTTGGATATCTGCTGTTAATCCCTAAAACCCTTTTAACTTTTTTTGTCGATCAGAAATACAACAATTTTACTATAATAAGTATTTCTCTTACAAGATTTAAAACAATTTTTTTCAAAAAGTACCTACGTTTCCTTAAACTATCAAAAAAGTAAGCAGCCCTGTGGCTTACATGTAAAATTTTATTTTATCAAAGTCCTTGATAAAATTACTTAACTACTTTGAACAACCCGCCCTCACGAATTTTGGAAATTATAAAGTAGAGCTCGATCATCTGATACCCCGATATATAAAAAAAGGACACGACTTTCAACATAATAACCGACAAAGTGATAGCCTCTTGGTAAAACACATGTCCATCGACTTCCAATTACGTAGATAAGCGTATCTGTACAAAACTATCGCACGACTTAAAAGCCATTAATTCAAATGTTATACACTGGTTAAGAGGCACGGATCCCTTTTTTTTTTTTTGTTAACAAACTCACAATCCAGCAGATCCAGGTACAAACAAGATGATGGATGAATGTACACAAAAAACCCGAAATTGTAACTCCAAATGTAATTCGATTAATCTTAAGATCATTTAGCTGGTCATCGTCATATAGCTATGGCTGGAGGACAGCCCTAAAAAAAGAAAGGAACAACAAAAAAAAAAAAAACGATCCAAAACATTGTTGATGATCACCAAGACGACTGACTATAGTCAGTCGACGACGACGCATCAACTCCAATTAAACGCTGAAAATATGATCAATCCTCGTCATATCGGGGGACATTAACTCTCCAGGGCCATGCCATTGTCATAGGTATGTATATTGCTGATGTGATGGTGTCTTAGCGCACATAAAAACCAAGCTGAATCTAGCCTAGCTATGCAGAGAGAGACACACTGAAACAGAGATCCGTAATTGATGGGTACATCTGTCATTCGTCAATCGACCGCTCATACCTGCGAAGGATGCGCGCAGCCAACAAAACACAACACTAACACTAATCATCGATTGAGTATCTCTAACTACGCGCCTAATGATCGGCAATATTTCATAATGATTCCATCACATCTCTTGGATCTTGAGGATCTGAAGACAAAAAAAATCAATCACATCAAAGATTCTTCAAAACGAAAATCAAATAGACGATGCTAAGGAGGGGGCAGCAAAAAAACATTTGTCAAAGCCCAGCATCGCAGTGCCTCAAGTGCCAAGGGAGTGAGATAATTACAATCGACAATGGCCAATATTATTTTGGGCATCTTTTCGGGAAGGCTTCTCGATTAATTTTCGAAGCTCGCAAAGTACCGAGTGATTTGGATGAATTATTGAACTCAAGTGGAGTCATTAGAGACGTCGAGCATTTGAGTTGTTTTTTTCATTACGATTTTTTTTTAAATCAATGTTAATGGGGAAATTTTTTTTTTTTTTAATTTGCACTTTGTCCAACATATGGGCGGGTGATCTGTGTTGCGGGTTATATGTAGATGGACGACATTAGAAAAAATGTTCCTGTCAATCGATGGATACCATCATCAAGTGATGGCTGGATCTGTGATGATGATGATCGACCCAAGATCAAAGAGTTGTGGGTTTTTTTTTTTGTTAATTTTTATTTTTTGTCGAAAATGCAAAGAGAAGCATTAATGAAATTGAATTAATAATTCACGTCAAAAAACAAAACGAAATTTAATTTAATTGACGTTGTGGAGTGGTTGATCACTTTCATGCCAGATATTTGGGTCAAAAGGAAAAATATAAATTAATTAACATTTTTTTTTCTTCGTTTTGTTTTTGAAATATTATGACAAATTGAATCGATTTTAAGTAAAAGGTAGGTACGTATGTATACGTTGGAAAATCATAAATTTTGTTTAATGAAATATTTAGTCCACAATATTTCTAATTTATTTTTGAAGGCTAAATGTTGTGTAATGCATAAACGCGGAAGAATTAAGTTAATTTTAGTTATAATGTAGGTATGTCATTAGTCGTTGGTATTAAATACTGTGTATTATAGCTGACGCCACATTATTTATATTTTTAAGAATTATCCGCCTTAATAACACAGATTTGAATGTGAATTATTTGTACCCATGGTTAAAAATTGTTTGTTGATAGAGAATGCTCACACTGTGGCAACTTTTCAATATTTACGAAATATCTCGGAAACTAAGCCAAATTTGACAATTTTACACTCAAAACTTTTTGGGTCAAAGTTAAATTTGCTATCGAAATGGATGGTTTATGGTTTAAACTTTGTTTATAAGAACTTTCATCATGAAATTTTATAATAAACTAACAAATCGAAAAATCAAGAATTTCTAAATTTGTTTAATAAATTGTATTAAAAACTGTTGAAAAAAAATTAAGAAAAAGCTAAAGGTTCAATATGGCATATTCAAAAATTAATTTTTATTCAACACTGACGAAGTGAATACCGGAAGAGTGAGCTATCCAGTACAGTGAGCACACAACATTTTTTACAGACTAATCTAAAAAGTGAATTTTGGTATAGTGAACACACACATTTTTTCAGTATTTAACTTGAACATTCCGGCTGCAATATGCCCCAAACTTTACCGTTTATTCATGTATATATGAGTGTCAAGTTAGCAAAGCAACAATCAAAAATGGGTAGATGGATAATTTAGCGTTAATTAGTCGTTAATTAGAATTTCGAATTTGTCGTTAAATGTTGTCTATGTTTTTTTTGGTGCTTTGCTAGATTGACAAGTCTCGAAAAGTAGTAAGAACTTCTTATATTAAATTTTTTTTAGCGTGATAATTTGTCAGTAGGTCTTTAATTAGTTGTGAAAAATTAAATCTAATCGCGCAATGTTTTCTATGTTTTTTTTGTTTGCGTCTTTTGCTAGACTGTCAAGTAAGCAAAGTATAACCTAAAAGAGGGATAAAAACTGCTAATATCGTTTACTAGTCTTGAAATAGCTGTGACAATTTAGAACTTGTAGTACAATGTTTGCAATAATTTTTTGCATTCTTTGTTAACTTTACATCAAGTTAGCACTAACCCAAAAAGTGGTAAAAGCTGTTTAAACTGAATGATTTATGGCTAAATAATTCATGGTAATTAAAGCCTAGTACGCAGATCGAGCAAAGACAAATTTTATCTTAATATTTTTTTTTTTTTCAAGACAAATTCTGAAGATGTAGAGATAAAACAAAAGTAAAATGAGTAGCGTAGCTAGAAATTAAAAAAATTAAAAGATTTCCTTCAATTCACAAATCTGGAAATTTTATATACGGGGGCCCAATTGCCCAAGAGTAAGTTTTTTTGTGTACACAGAAAATCATAGAAAATCAAAGTTTTAAGTTTTTGACAAATACCAATCGTATTTGCACAATCAGTCAAGTATATTCACACTTGATTAGGGCGTGAACGGAATGTTTAAACGGAAAATCATTCAAACTTGCGGAACTGGGACATCAGATTCTTTCAAATCATTTGAAGAGCAAGAAAATTTATGCGCCTACGCTTGTTGGGGAACAATATGATGTGGATACATGAAAATACCTCTAAAAAGTCTGAAATTTTCATTTTTATTATTTCTCTAGAGAAGGCGGTTTTAGGGTAATTGGTTGAAATTTAGACCAACATAAACATTTTTCGTAAAAATTTAGTTTTTCCTCCATCTTTCAAGCTTTCAACTGTCAGATTCCATAGACAGATGGCTACGATGTCAATAAACTAAAAAATCTAAAAATCCCAATTTTTTTCGCTTTTCCTGAAAAAAGTGATTTTAGAGCAATTTTTCGTCAAAATATAGTTTGTCTCCCATTTGTCAAGCCATTAAATGTCAAGTTCCATTGAGGGATGGCAACGATATCGTTTGCTTAAGAAACCTCTAAAAATTTCAAAATTTGGAAGTTTTTTAACTTCTCCGGAAAAAAGTGATCTTAGGGCAATAATTGGTAGACATTTGAATCAAAATAGAATTTTTCTATCAAATTCTTTTCTGTCTGTCAAGCTATCAACTATGAAATTCCATTCGATTTTTGAAATGAAACAGAAATGTTCTTAATTTTCTACTGCTCCTGAAATCCAATTGAATTTGCTGAATCAGTTTGCTGACTCCAACTCGGTTTGGAAATAAATTTAAATTTTGAATTAATGAACATTCTTCTGTATCCTTTCCCATTGTCTACGCCACGTACTGATTTAACGCAGCTGTTCTGCTCAATCTATTCTCAATTCTTATGTCATAATTTTCTTAATGCATTTTAAATTTTATTTCAGTCATGCGTCCTCAAAACGTCTTAATAAGAAAAGAATGAAACAAGGAGACGATTTTAGTTTATGAAAAGCGAAATATACATAAAACGTCTCAATAATAATAAAAATAATGTTTCGAACATTCTTTTCTCTCGCAAAATTAAGTGGAGACTTTCTTTTATCTTTTCATGTACAGGGGTTTCAACTGTCAAGCTTTGCGCTGTAGCTCGAAACAAAATTTTATATGGGAGATAAATTTTGTCTCGAACTGCGTACTATGCTTAAGTTCTTAATAAGTTTGAACCATTTCAAATTTGTCTTTCTATGTTTTCTATGTTTTTCCTTGACATAACATTCTTCTACCTAATAATTTGCCTTTAATTAGTCGTTGATTATTTGTGGAAGAATCAACTTTCTCCTGCGGTGTTTTCTATTTTGTTTGTTTTATTTTTCTCAATTCATATGATATCAGCAAAGAGCTCCAGAAAAGTTCTTGGAAACTTATTTTATTGTTTTCTATTGATTATATTGAACTGTTCATTGCTTTATTACGCTTTCACTGGGAAAATGAGGTTTTGATTTTGCCTCAACTTATTAACGATTAATTAAAAGCAAATTACTTAGTAGTAAAATGTTATATCTAGAATTTTTACCACTTTTTGAACAAAAAAACATAGTTATCACTACTTTTTGAGGTAGTGATGCTATGCTATCTTGACAAACTCAAAAATGTCACAGTTAATTCAAAATTAGTAAACGACAAATAATTAAGCCATAAGCCATTTACTATTACCAGTTTGTACCCCTCTTTTAGGTGATACTTTGCTTACTTGCTTACAAACATAGAAACATTGCACGATTAGATTAAATTTTTCACAACTAACTTAAAGCTAACTAAGGACAAATTATTAAACAAAACAAAATTATAAAACATTAAGTATTTTAAGTTTTCACCGCTTTTCGAGATTTGTCAAGTTATCAAAGCACCTAAAAAACATAAAAAACATTTAACGACTAATTCGAAACTATCACAATTAATTAACGACTTATTTATGGCAAATTATCCACATACCCATTTTTCGATTCGTCAAAGTTGCTTTGTTAATTTGACACTTATAAAAAAACAAATAATCCAAAAAGACATAGAAAAAATAGCAAAACAAATTAATTTTTTCAAAACTAAATAACGACTATTTAACGGCAAATTATTAGGTATTAAAATATTAAAATATTAAAATATTAACGGCAAATTATTAAGTACTAAGATATTAAAACTAAGAAATTTTTACCATTTAACAAAAAAATAGAAAACATAGAACGACAAATTCAAAATTGTCACAAGTAATTAATAACTAACTAATGACAAATAATGCATCTTTTTTTTCGGTCCGTGAGATTTGCTTTACTAACTTAATATTAAGCTAGCAAGGTACCCATAAAATATATGGAAAACATTGCACGCTCAAATTGAATTTGTCACTACTAATTAAAGACTTATTAACGGCAAATTATTAAGCCATTATCTGCTCCAACAATTTTATTTCTTGCGATAATTTTCGTGGAAAAAAAATTGAGGTAACAATCAAACATGACATTACGATGATAGAGAACACCAAAAAAGTGGGGGGGGGGGCACAATTCTGTCTATTTGTCTGTTCGCCTACAGCCTAAACGGCCTGATCAATTTTCTTCAAACTTAGTACATAATGGTGATTATGCCCGACATTTTTTTTATTGTTTTTACCAAAAATAAAAACAATTTAGCATAATCGTATTTTCTCATAAACGGCTCGACTTGTCTTAAAAAAGAATAATAAATTACTTTTAGTAAAGGATTTCTTTGGGTGGAAAAGCATTTTCAAAAATTGGTTAGGTTTTAATGGTACCTCCCAAAGAACAATTTTTTTTTAATTTTCGATTTTCTTTAAAATGTCATGGGCTTTAAAGTACTCTCTAAAATATTTTACATAAATGAAAAAATAACGGTACCTTCCATACAAAAGTAAAAAAAAAAACAGAAAGAAAAATATTTTTTTTCTCAAAAATTACTCTTTAGATTTTGATTAAACTTTTTTAAAAAACCGCTCCAACAATTTAAAATTTTTTAAGCTAAAATATCGTATTTCGTGCTTTTAAACATTTTTCTCTCATAATTTCCATGTCCTTACTTATAATTTTCTTAGACCCTCAGCACCGAGAACATAAGAGCATTCGATCCAGTCGTGTATTTAATTTAGTTTAAGTTGGTACCCCTTTTCTACAATACACCTCTGAAGAGTGGGTGGTAAGAAACTTTGAATGGCATAATTTTGAAAAAAAAAGCGTTTCTAACACATATTATTCAATTTTTTTTCTAAAATAATATTTTTAAAAAGAGCAATATTGTCAAAAACACCTTCAAAAATAGGCGTGGTAAACATTTTGGATAATTCTTTTATTCTAAAGCTTTTATTAGGCGAATAAATTTAGTTTTCATAAAAATTAGTAAAAAAAAAAAACAGCATATATGTCAAAAACGCCCTCAAGAGTGGGCGTTGAAAAATGATACAAGAAGGATCCCAATCGATCAGTTGTCATAGGCAAGGCATGTAGGGATATAGATATAGGCAAGATTGAAAAAAACGCCAGCAATGAGCGAGATTATTTGTTTTGTTTGTTTATCTGTTTGTGGATCTTCGGAAACCACCGGTCTGATTTTAAAAATTATTTTTATCTTTGAAGAAGGGATTTGTTTGGTATGTTTGCTCAAAATCTGTTAAAAAAATTTCTAACGGGGTACACATCCAGAAAAGCAGTTTTGCTTGTATAAGTTAATCAAACACCAATTCTTTACTTTAAAAAAATATTTTTTTAACAGAGCAGATTGCTCTGACCTTTATTGGTTTCTCGTATATTGGATACTAACATAAAAATAAATTACAAATCAATATGTTGCTTACAAAAAATTTCTTATTTACTGTTGTGTACGCAGAAAAGAACAACGACTTTAATATTAAATAGAGATCTTTATTAGTTGGCTGCTAACTGAAGAGTGAGTCCCCATATGCAGTTTGCCACCTGTTAAGCAAGTGACAGCTTAGAGTTAGCTATGTTTGTTTACAATATCATTAATAGTTCGTGGGTATCCAACATTTACTGACTTGAATTCCCACAGTTATTGTTTGGTATTTTCTTAGGAAATTTATTTTATTGAACCAGACGCATGGTCAGCATTTCCGCTGGGTCAACACCACTCACGTTCGTGTTAACTTATATTTGGGCTTGTCTCAGAAACAGCAGGTCCTATTTTTTAAAAAAGCTTTATGTGATTAAAAAGCTATAATTTAATGATTGCTTTAGAACTAAAACTGAGCTTTTTAGAGAGTGAATAGGGATTAATAAAACAAAATGGCTACTTTCCTATTTAAGATATATATTTTTTTACGTTTAAAGGGTTATATAGTTGAAATATGACTTCAGAGCTAATTTTTCCTGTGAAGTTCCAACTCTAGAGTCCCAAAAATACAACGGTGTAGGTAATACTTAGGAGATGGCTTTAAGGGCTTAATATTTTTAATTTTAATTATTTAAAGGTTTCAGAAAAATTCCAGAAAAGCTTATATTAATTAAGGTAAGTACTTATTTTTAGGGTACCATTAGGCTTTTGAGCTAATTAACTGCTGAATTATCAATAAATCTCACTATTTAAACAACAAACTTTGACTGATGTCATAACACATATTTTGTTTATTTGATTTCAGAATTTTCGATTGATCCTATTATACCTACTCATTCTATATCTATAGAATCAAACTTCTGTAATCATCACCCTTGTCATTTTGTGCACCCCTATATTCTTTCATTACATACAAATCCTAAAGTAGGTATGTGCCTCTTCATAGTCCTAGTTAATTGGTTGAAATATTTGAACCAATAGCTAAAAAGAAATTTGTCAAGCTATTGTCAACTATTGTCACCAACAATCATTTTATGTCACCTAATGTCGTCCTATATACTCCCTGCGACCAGTCAGACAACCAGTCTGCATTCCCTATAGAAATTCGAATTCAAAAGACTCAAAGACAGTCCTTTTGACAATCCCAAACAAAAAAAAAAAAAAAAACACAATATGGTTCCAATTTTCGAACAATGAACAGGAACAACCCATCAGAGAGGTATCACCGAAAAATAATATTCAAGTCCAATAGGTATCTTTTGTTATCACGCTCAGTTCCCATCCCTTGTGCGTATACAATGCCAAATGTTTTTGTGTCTCTCTGATGGCTGTTCCCGATCCCGACGACACAATAAGGACAATGGAAAATGGGTCGGGAGTACTTAGGACAAACAAAGCCTCAGGCTCAGGGACACACACAAAAACGATGAACGACGACGTTTTCGGTCGCTTCTTCTGGTTGATGATTATGATGAGGTTTTGTGCAATAATAATTGTTCTGTCATGATGCAGAATATACCTACTTACCTATCTATACCTATCTACCTCTAGCCTATTGCATGTTGTGATCCTTTTATTTTCTAATATGGCGCAGACAGATGTCCGCAAGGATCATCACGTCATAGGTAATGGATGACATAAGGGATTAATGCAGAGGAGTAGGTTTTGTGCACTATGAGAATGCATCCTTATGTCAATCTTTCGAGAGTCCTTTTCTACTATAGGTATACTCAGCCAGCAGCGTTAGCAGACATCAGGATTGGGATTGGTCCTCTGTAGAACCCTGAGTAAATAGATATTATTGTGGGTCGAATGATACTCGATTTCACGGTACATATGGCGGGATAAGCGACAGTTGTTGGAAATTTTTCAATCGGAAAATCTATTATTAAAGTATTTTTTTAAAAATATTTTCTGCGTTTGGCGAAAATTGCGTGAAACAAGATCGTGAAGAATAAAATATATATATTTTTTTTTTTTCTAAACCAGCCTCTTTTTGTCGCTGAGTAACTTGAGAAGATGTAAAAATCTTCAAAGACCGTCTGTCATAAATGACATGATCCAATTTTTGTCATATAGGTACCAACATACAATCATAATGGTTCTTTAAATCCCGGTTTCTTGATTTATGAAGGACATTATTATGAGGAGGAAGATGCTTTAGAATAATAATCCATCAAGGAAAAAGTATTCTGGCGGGGATCAGATAAATTTTTATATGAATTATGTAATTCAATAGAGCAGCACTGCTGATGAGATTATATGGAAACAATATTGGAATTTCTTTCATTTAATTTATAAACTAAAAATATAAATGGGATTTCTTTTATTTGAATTATAGAAAAGCCATCTGGTTTTCTTTGAATATTTTCTATTTTCAATTATTTTTTGGTTGGTTAAGGATAGTTGCTTCTTATGCCCAAACGACTTCCGAAAAAAAGAACCTTGTCCTTCCAATCTGGGTGCCATTGTAGTAACTGTAACATATTTAGATAATGAAATTTCTGTGAGATTGTTAAAAGCGTTAAAGCCATTAACCAAGTAAGACTGCGGCAGACATTAGAACAATCAATATTCTCTACCTATGGCAAGGCTTGTCAGATTGGGCTATTTTTCATAAATTGGCATATCTTTTTCCTAAATTTTCGACAAGAATTTGAAATAAATTGGCCCAATTTGAAATTACTTTTTAATGGGTGTTTTTTTTTAGACGGGTGGTTTTCAATCTGGCAATACTTTTTTCCGAGTTGGTCTTTTTGACAGCAACTGTCACTTGATTTATGCTCAATTTGGTTTGCCATTTCATAATGAATAGATTTACTCCTGAACAACGTTTGCAAATTGTGCAAATTTATTACCCACGGTGCGAGATAATGCACTCACCAAAAGTTTCTTTCCATAAATTTATTGTTTCCCGATGCGTCGCGCCAACCGAATCATAATTTTCGTAAAAAGATTTGCACGATTTGCAAACGTTGTTCAGTAATTAGTTTATTTATTATGAAATGGCAAACTAAGTTGAGAATAAATCCAGTGACAGCTGTCCAAAAGATCAACTCCAAAAAAGTATTGCCAGATTGAAAATCACACGTCTGAGAAAACACCCTTTATTATTAAGAAAATTCGTTACATAAGTCCAGAAAAATATTTAAATTCTTCCAAATTTTAAGGAATTGTCTTTGGAAATTGTTCCTTAAAACAAGAAGAACGTAAGATACAAAAGAAATTTTAGATTTTTTGAATGGGATTGGGCTAGTTGTTGGGCTACATTTAGGGCCACGAATTAGGGCTACAAGAATTATGAAATTGGACTACACAAGTGTTTCTTGACCTGACAACTCTGCTAATGGTTGGTGCAGCGTAAAACAAGAGCAATGAGAGAAAGTACCAAGCAGAAAGAAGAGAGAAGAAAACCCTGGGTGAAAAAAGAAGCCTACCAGAGGAAATGAAATCGAAGGGTTCCGCGATCGAAACAATATGTACTTGGAAGTTAATTAAAAAAGCCGAATAACTGACTGCTGGTTTCGAAAATGGAAAACATCAGACTAATTGCAACAGTGAAGGTAACCTAGTCACTGAAGCACAGGCAATAGTTGATGACTAGATGTAGTCAAGCAGAATTTCCAGCAGCTGCTAAATGGGTATCAGGTATAGAGCGGGAAATAGGACTTGAAGGGAACCCACTCTCAGTCAATGACCTCATGGTTTGCTAGTGGAGCTCTTAACGCATTTGGATATGTGATGTGTTGAAAGGGTACATGCATCAACTTGTCAACCAAGCTTGAGTGGAAGAAAACATGCCCGATGATTGCTCTATCAGCTGCATCTGTCCAACTACGAAAATGCGATTATATTACCTGCAAGAAGTATATACGAGTACATCGAGGCAAACATGATATACAAGATCCTATTCAGCCAGCGTACTGTGTAGGCTTACTTATGAACCAGTGGTCATATCGAACCTAGGTCAAATATTCAATCTCAGGCAAATCCTGAAAAAATAACGAATTACAAGTTGGACTTCAAAACTTTCATCGTCATGAGCTTGAATATGGCGATAGCTGAATTTGGGATCCTGCAAAACTTATATAGTTGTGTGGCTTGACATTTCACAATACGGGATGAGATATTACACTAAGGATAAGGTCTTCTATACACTCAGAGAAAATAGCAGGTATAACCAACCAATTTCTGGGTTATTATACTTGATTTTCAGGTTGTTATTTTTCAGCTTGGTAGATCAGGTAAACGGCTTAACCTGATACCTGATATTAATGTCGTGTTAAATCAACGTTGATTTCAGGTAAAGTTAACACTGCCTTCAAAAAATAAAACTGTAAGTTTTACCTGAGAATCTTGTTAATTTTTTAACTTTAGTTAACTTTACATGAAAATTTAGTCCAAAAATATGAATAAAATGTTCAACGTCCTGTAAATTTAACATGAAGATCTATTTAATTTAACATTATTCAATGTTGAATCAACCCTGTATCCGGTAATTATTATGTCTTGGATCCATGCTTCTAGGTCTCATCTCTAACGCTGCTTAACGTTCAATTCATTTGCTATTATTCTGAAAGTATATACATTTATTACTAGGTTTATAATTTTATTTTAAAAATACTTTGTGATACTTACTTAGTTTTGAACTGGGAACCTCTCATAAATACATGGAGATAGTACGCATCCCCTGGGCCAATGGGCTGCATAAGAAACTTGTCACAAACATCAATAAATTTAAACTGATCTTGTTTGGATAGCTTGCGTTTGTATGTGCTTTAACCCTGGTGTCACGTTGAAATAACCTGACAGCGTGTTTCTTTAACCATGGCTTATGAGTGTGTTTTAACGCTGGTAGAGAGCTACTTTGACTGGTGGCCAGATTAAATTTAAATAGTTTTATTCAGATGGCCTGTGTGCGTCTGTCTAAACACAGGTGTCACGTTAAAATTAAATGGCAGATGAGGTCAGGTTAACTTCAACAAGTAAACATTGCAAAAATAACCATATAAAATGTTACTTCAACCTGATTTGTGGTAAAATAGAAATTCAAAACAAGCAGTGTTAAAAAAAAAACCTGATCTCAGTTAAAATTAGCGCTATATTCTTGTCAAAATTCCTTGTTTACCAGATTTCAGTGTAAAAATAACAATCCATTTGCTTAAATCAACTTGAATATGGTAATATAGGCCACCAGGCTAATTTAACACTTAATATTAGATTATTAAAATCAGGAAAATTTCTGAAATGTCTGTAACTTTAAATGGGATTATGCACCCTGTAAATTTAACAGGGCCCAGGTTAATTATTTACCTGACTTTTTTCTCTGAGTGTACTTTTTCAGACATGCACAGGGTTACGGCAGGGAGATGTGCAATCATGTGGTGTCTTCAAACTCGTTCTGAAGCAAATAATGCGCAGGGCAGGCGTTTACACTGATGGCACGACGGCACTATTTTGAAGAGATCATTCCGACTTCTAGTATATGCTGACACCATCTTTCCAACAGGTCATTAGAGAGGCTTTCACGATAGTTGAAGAAGATGCTTAGCTTGTTGGTCTTCAAGTTAACGAGGACAAGACTTCCGACATGCTATATGAACAAATAATGAAAGATCTGTCAAGCAGATAGGATAGCAACAGGTTCGAGGTAGTACAGGAGTTCATCTACCATGGAGTAATTAATACTCCTACGAACGATATTTTAGTGGAGATCCAAAGAAAGATTACTTCATCAAAACATAATGATAATTCTGTTTGGGGCAACAAATTGGTTCAAAACTCCTCATTCGTATGATGTAATATCCGCTCAATAAGACCCATCAACTGGCTTTATGGTGCTAAGAGTTCAGCAATAAACGCGGAGAGGAAGAAAGGATATTAAATAAGAAATTAAGATATTTGTGGCGCAACAGCTCTTGGAGGAGACCTAGTGACTAACAACTCTCAACCATTCCTGTGTGCTTGTTGTATCTTGTTGACAGGAAGGGAGGGGACCCAGAATTTTTTTCCGAGTCCAAACGACTAGATGAGAAGCACATGACAATGACAAATATGCTCTTGGAGGATCTGTCAGTTGCTCACAAGAGGAAAATTTCAATTTTAAGATGGTAAAGGCAGGAAATCGAACCTTTTTTCTATCAAAGGCCTAATAGCTGATATAAAGCTCTTTCGAAAGGAAAATTCTTCGATGGATATTTGATTCTGTCTGCAAGAATAGCGAATGTAGGAAAACAAATGCAACCACAAACTCTATGAACGTTTTGAAGATGTGGATGTTGTTCAGAAAATCAAAACAAAAATGACTACAATGGCTCGACCACATTTAAGGAATGGAGGAGTCTTTGAATACCAGCTTCCCAGCCTTCAGGTTCAAGAGAACGAAGAAGACCAATCCTCCGGCTTTCTACCTGAACAGAATGAATGGATATAAACAGAATGGAATAGATGTTAAAAATGCTGCAGTAAAAGTAAAAAATTGTGTGACAGTTTACGCAGAGAAAAGAGTAGAATATATGGTTTTGATCAGAATATATATACTTAAATTTTGTATCAGCAAACGGGTCCAAATGTTCGTTGAATTAAACTGAGCTTTCTTATTGTAAGAACATTTATTTTCAAATTTTTTCTAAGCAGCCAGTTAATTGCAAAGAGAACCCAACTTACCAGTTCGATTACGGCTTCATATGGAAGTATTATAGAAGTTCATCAACTCAGTTCGATATCATAGATACTGAGGCTGTACTCAGTCTTATAAGCTTATAGTCTTCCAACTCGCAAATATGCATCTTCACTGAACTACTTCGAGAATTGCCTTAACTTTTTGATGCTTTCCAGGTTAAAATATACTAATTTTTGCAAGTTATATCCAAATATTTGACTTGGTCAAGAATATCCAGATGTACGAAGTTTTTAAATCCTTAGAATAATAAATTCATTAGAACCCATTCATGAACATAGGCCACATGGAATAAGCTGCATAAAAATACTCTTAAATCCCAAAGTTACTCTATCCATCACCATCGCAGTAGCTTTCCTGGATTTTTATTGTCTCGGATCTCGTTAGTAGAATAAGTTCTTGCAGCCCAGCGGCACTGACTTCCTTCTCATTTACCGAAAACGCATCATAACAAAAACAACTGTAGGCTTGGCTCAACTGCGTTTTAATTTGCGCAAGGCTGTCATGAACGAACCTTAAAAGGCATTAAATTAGTGAACATACGTACCTGTCGTCGCAGATATATCTAGACAGCAAAGAATCAGAGAATAGTGCATTTCCGGAAGAAGCTTCTCGAACTACCAGTATTCGTAAATTTTATTGTTTAAACGTTAGAATTATATCCCAGCAACCGCACGAGTTCCCCCTCAAGCCTTAGCAACACACTTGTTCTCTTTTATAGATCGTGCATCCAATAGGACTCGAAGCAAAAGTCCAAGTCAAATGACAGGAACTCAGGTAGTTCACTCATTCATCCATCTACTACCTAAAGCAATCTATTGCCTCCTCGTGCTACGGTCAGTTGAGTCTTAAGTTTGGATTTTATGGCACACGGTTTTGACTGCGGCGAGAGGGCATCCAACTGGAGCAACCGCATATACTCTGTTTAGCTCGTGGTGTGGACAGCACAGAAAATACAGGAACTGTGTCTATAACGAAGACGGAATAGAGGGGCTTCCTTGCACCCATAAAGCCGCAGTTAGTCTTTCGTTGGGTAATTTATGGCTTTCATTAAATCACTCCTCAAGTACACATGGCATAAAGTTGTAGTTCGTGATTAAATCGAAATCAAAATTGAATTAAATCAAAACGCTGCCGTTGTAACATAGCTCCGTTATACTATTCTGCTCCGGATGAGGTCGTTCTTGCTGCTGATGTTAAGGAGCTGCTGCGGGTGCTGTTGTTGCTAGTTGTTGCTGATGCTGAAGCTGGCTTTTGTTGTTGTTCGATCATGACGAACAAGAGGCCATTATGTCGCCTTATCGTCGTCGTCCTCGTCGTCGTCGTAGTACGAGTAGTTGTTGTGGTTGTTGTTGTTAGTGTTCGTCGTCGATCGTGTAGGGGGCGCCCATAGGCTGAAGATTCGTGGGTAGAGGACCTCAATTGAAACGTCTCTATTCGGAGGCCAATTAATGAGAAGGAATTGGAATAAAATACCAGATCAGCTACTGGTTCTACTGTTTCTTTGGTTTTGGTTAAAATGTGTTGCAATGGATTCGGTATCGAATTTCCTTCAAAACAGAGGCCCTCTTGTCTTATTGTATATCGTGGGTATTGCAGGAGACTAATGGATGACATGTTGGTGCAGTAATTAAAGTATCTAAATGGAGGAAAAAGCGGGCCAGTTTCGTAAATATCTCTTTGAATTTCTAATAGACAACATGAAATTTTAAAAGACAAATCACGAAATGGTGGTGCAGAGCTAAATAGCATTTTAAAAGTAAACCTTACAGCCTTCATTTATTGAGCTGGAATATCAAATTTCAAAAAAAATTGTATCTGGAAGTCTAAATATCTAATCTGACTTATGATAAATGATAATAATTATATATTGGCAAATATAGCCACAAGCTAGAAACTATCTAGAACAATTTTTCAGTTACAAAAAATTTGGAATGTTTGTGGAATTTACAGTCATTTATATAAAACCCAGAGGCATTTACATAAGACATTCGTTTTTCACGTTCATTATATGCAAATTCAACAATTAAACAAATAATATTCAACAATGGGAACTTAATATTTTGGTAACAATCCTCAAACAGAAACATTTGATAATATTTAAAAAATTAGGATAAGTTCAGCAAACACCATATTTAAAAATGGTTTGATCCTTGAAAAACGTATAGGGTGTTCGAAATAACGAATACCACGGAAGTGACCATTTTTTCATGCCAGACTGAAGTCAAATTTTTGCTGCTTAATATCATGCACATACTAATTAAGGGAGAGTCGTTTGTTTATCGTATACATATAGGTAGAAGTATGCTGATCAGAATCGATGCATATTTATTACATTCCACCTTGTAACACAGCCAGAGCAAGTAGGTTAAAACAAAAAAATCGTATGGGGGGGCTTATCTCCCCCTGTTTAGGCGGAGGGGCAATTTTCTAAGAATTGAATAAAAACAGAAAAAAAGTATTTAAACAAAACGGTAAAACTTACAACGCCATGCTATACCTTTTTGGTATACACTCGTTTATAGTAAAAAAGGTTAAATTTAGTTAATTCAGTTTATTTTTCTCTTTATTATTTGATAAAAACCGTATGGTAATTGTCGCGACATAAAAGTGTTACGAATCCAATTTTTAAAAACAAAAAAAAATGTGAAAACACATCGTTATTTATGTTTATGGTATGCAATTAAAAATAAAAAAAGGGGTAGTCCGCTAATTTAATAAACAAAAGTGGTTTTCTGGGAAAAAAGTATTTGTCTTTTTTTTTATTTCTCAAAAACTAAGATAAATTTTAGCATACGGTTTCAATATTTTTAATTAAGAATTAATAAGAGCATTGAATTTTGAAAATAATTAATTAACTAACTACAGTTAATTACATAAAGTGTTGAAACAAATTAGTTTGAAATAATTTTTTTTTTTTTTAAATGTTTAGTCTGAAAATTAATTTTTCAAAAACTATTCAATAACACAACTTAAATTAAAATGAAAATTTAAAATAAAAAAAATAATTTGATGGCGCAAAAGCTCAGGTGATTTACAACTCTCAATCATTCCTGTGTGCGTGTTGTTGGCAGGAATGGAGTGGATCTCGATTTTTTACCCTCTCCGAACGGCTAGATGAGAAGTACTTATTCAAGCACTAACCAACATGCCTACCTCGTGGCAAAATGAAAATTTAAGCAGAGATTTTTGACTTTCCAAAAAAGCATAGCATGGCGGTGTATTTTGTTGGATTAAAAAAAAGTTGAAGCAAAATCTAAAATTGCTTGCATTAAAAAAAGTTAAAAAAAAATTAATGCGAGTCAAAAGTATTGGGCAAAAAATAACCTTAATGCTGCTATATGAAAATATTTTGCATGAAAAAAATTCAATAAAATGTGAGAAATTTCTTGCATAAAAAAATTAAAGGGTCACACGTACTTACACTTACGTTAAAGACGCTGAGGGCTGCTTAAGAACATTATAAATGAATGTAGAGACATGGAAATTATGAGAAAAAAAAATGTTTAAAAAGCTACAACAACTTCCTTAAGAGCTTGAGATGAAAAATAAGAACGCCATCTTAATTCTTGATTCAATTGTGGAAAAAAATATTTTAAATCGTTGTAGCGGTTTTCTTAAAAAATAATTAAAACAATTTTGAGGAAAATTGTCTACATCCAAATCGTAGGTATTTATTTTTGTGGATATAAAAATAAAATAAAATATTAAATAGATGAAAAATGAAAATTTTCAAAAAAAAAGTTGAAATTTTCTTAAAAAATTCAAAAACTTTTTTTGTAATTGTGGTATGCAATATCTTTAAATCCTATTTGATATTTGTATATAAAAAAAAATAATCTAAATCTGTTCGACCGACAATGAGAAAATTTAAAACTAAAAACACGTTAGATGAGAAGTATCGGGTTTTTCAATAAGAGCGCTACAACAGTTTTTTTAAATAAAACAAAAACGGTTTTGGATATCAATGAAATTCTTTATTCCTGTAGAAGTACGTTCGATGCCATTATGTATGGAACTCGATTTCTTTTGCATGGCCACCACGGGCACGCTTGCAGAAGTCCAGACGCTGAACCCAATTTTCGACGGTTTTCAAGCATAAATCGGCCGATACTGCTGCAATTTCACTTTCGATATTCGTACGAAGTTCATCAATCGTCGCTGGCTTGTTGGCATAGACCATAGACTTGACATAGCCACGCAGGAAATAGTTTAATGGCGTCAAATCGCACGACCGAGGCGGCCAAGCGACTGGACCATTTCGTGAGGTAACACGTTCTCCTAACTTGTTTTCTAATAAATTGATTGTGACATTCGCTGTGTGGCTTGTGGCGCCGTCCTGTTGGAACTACATGTCCGCCAAGTCCATATCATCCAATTGGGGCCAAAAAAATTCGGTTATCATTGAACGGTAGCGATCCCCATTCACAGTAACGTGCCGGTCATGATCATCACGGAAGAAGTACTGCCCAATTACGCCGCCGGCCCATAAACCACACCAAACCGTAATTTTTCGGGATGCAATAATGACTCATGGCTGATCGATACCGCATATTTTGTTTATTGACGAAGCCATTCAGCCAGAATTGAAGAAGAAGATGAAGATGGTTTTTCGATGAAAATCCGAATAATCCGAACATACTACGCTTCTGGTGGTCAAGCGGCTTCAGTTCTTGCGTCAATTTAATCTTGTATAAAGATGTAGGCCAAGATCTTTTCGCAAAATTCGCCACAACGACGTCACAGTGATGCCCAACGCTTGAAAACGACGTGTGAGAGACACATTTGGGCTTTCAACAGAAACAGACAACTGAAGCCTCAGCGGCAGCAATATTATCGACACTACGGGCACTTCTTTGTCTCACTGGCACAAAAACATTTTGTACTATGCCTGTGGATTCAAATTTTTCCACTAGACGCTCAATTGTTGATCTGCTAGGACGATTATGACTACCATAAATTGGTCGTAGCGCTCTTAACGTTGAGGCCACTGACTCCGAATTTCGGTAATAAATTTTAATAATTTGGACTCGTTGTGGGCTCGTATATCTTTCCATCATAAAATGGCAAACCTTACTGAAAAAAAGAGCGGTAGGAAATATGGCGTCGTTTGCTGTCCCTGTGGCTCTACTTTTTTAGTGTCCCTGTTGAAAAACCCTTTATTATTTAGAGGCTTTTGTATGAAACAAATATTTAAATTGAAATAACCGTTTTAAATATAAAAATATAAAAATATAAAAATATAAATATAAAAATAAAAAATTGTAAATTGTAAGGAACCGTTAGTAACCATCTTTTGAAAAATGATTCCCCATCCAAAGTAGCTTTTACCAAAAGAATATTATTGATTTTTTTAAAGAAAAGTTGTGTAGCCATTTTTGAGAAAAGTAAGATTTTGTAAAATTTTTTTTAAAAAAATTGTTTCACAGGTACCGTTATTTTAAGTGCATTACATTTTAAAAAAAATCGTGTCGGCAAAATCACCAAAAACAACTATATGTATACTAAGTCTTGAGAGAATCGATCATCGTAATGTCAAGTTTGATTGTTATCTCGAAATTTTTATTTGCACGAATCCAAAACCTGGCTTATAGTACCTAATTTATCGCAAGTAACAATGTTAATATTAGCCAAAAATTTTAAAAATTTCGTGCATAAATAATTTCGGTAGAATTTGAAAATTTCTGAATTGAGAAAAGTATGAAAATCTTTTGTAAGAACCGTTAAGCCACAGGGTGTCCAGTAATTCATCAAAAATATTTATAAGGGCATGATTCTAGGATAAATTCTATTAAAAAATTTGTAAATTGACTTCAAATGCAAAATAAAAATTTTAAATAAACAAAAGCACAAACAATAATTTTTCGAAAGCATGACATGACATGACATGACATGACATTAAAAAAAGCAAATAAAGGAGTATTTCCTTTATTTGCTTTTTTTAATCATGTTATTTTAGTGAATAATTTTTAAATTTCAATATCAAATTTAAAAAAAAATTGTATTTTTTTAAGTTGACATTTTTTCAAAATTTTGGGTAACTTAGTGCTATTTTTGTGTTTATGTTCAATATTCAAAGCTCTAACTTATTTTTAGTCAAATACCGAAAAACAAAATGTAAAAATCATTCTAAGTTTTTAAGAAATAAAAACAAAAACTAAAGGGGAAGAAGTGGAGTTTCCCCATTAACGATTTTGTGCATTTAATTAGATAAACGATTTAACAAATAAAATTTCATAATTTTTTTTTAACTTTTTCTTAATTCAAGAAATTTTCAAATTTTATTGACATTTTTTTAATGCAACAAATTTTTTATATCGCATCCACATGTTTTTTTTAATGCAAGAAACTTTCATATTTTCATAATTTAATTCTTTATTATAATTGAAACAAAAAAAAATGCGAATAGATATTCATACAAGGTTACTCTAGACGGAAAACCGACTTTAAAACAAAAGCCATGTATCGCGGTATTCAAGGCAGACTACGGAGCACGGGAGGGTAAGACTAGGAACGCACTTGCAATTTTCTGTCGGGCGCTCATTTAGTCGGTAAAACTTAAACACATGAGAATGCATGCACGTGATTCCAGAAAATCAAATTTAATCAAATTTTTAAGTCGCATCGACAGAATATCGCAAATTCGGTCCTAGCCTAAAGCATCTTTTCACCTAACTCATCACCCTTAGATAAATTAATAAAACTTCCGAGTGGAAGTCCTTGCTGTTTGTGAGACTGCAAAGAGTCTTTCTCACAAAGGAATTATTAATAAACCGTTTGCTCAGTTATAACAAAATAAAAACTGGTTGCTCGTTGTCACAATAAGTTGAGATTACTGATCGCATAATCAAATAGCAATAACCCCTCGATGGGCCCCTGGACATTGTGACATATATATATATATGGGAATAAAATGGTTGATCAATTGGCCAAAAACAGGTCATCTTTTTATCCGAGCTAAGCCAATTTCTCTGTAATTATATGCAAGAAAAATAATGGAAGAATTTTCTCGAGTTTCAGTGGAGAACTGGCCTATTAGTTGCAGTATATTAAATTGCGGCTCTTTTGGTTTGACTTAAAAGCGCATTTACTAACTTCCATAAAATTACCGTGAAAACAAAAATAAATTTCCGCTCACAAGGTGTAAGGCATGAACTTTTTATATTTCTTGGTCAAAAATTGTTTTTCATGACATTTTTTTTTTAATTTTTGGGACAGATACTATTTTTGAATACGTTATTAGCTGCTTTAAATTTTTTATAGAAAACAAATTTGGTACTTCTACGGTTTGCCCGCAATGGACATTCATAAAAAATTTAGTGTAATGATATACTTTCTGAAATAGCCAAAAATGACTAGTTGAGCAAAGCATCTATGTATACAAAAATTACGAATAAAAAAATACATAAACATCTATTGTGTACTCAATAAAAAACACTTAATAAATAATTGCCTAAACAGATATAAATAACAAAAAAAAAAACTCTAACATCACCTGAAAAGCTCGGTAGAAAAGTCGAAGCATGTTTTGACATCCTTTTCTATTCAAAATAACAAACCAATTGAACACTATTTTAACGTCTCACACCAACTCCATTTGCACGTTATTATTTTTTTTTATTTCTAAACTTTTCCAAATGATCGATGGTTTCGCTGCCAAATTGTGTAGCTTTAAATTCTTTATTTTAGTTAAAAAAAAATACCATCAAAAAGATATTATTGTTCTCGCAGGTAGGTATAGTTTAAAAAAAGTATCTTAACCTGAACTAAAACACATCCAATAAGAAGATCGGCTAAAAACAAATAAAAAGTTGTTCTATTCTAGAAAAAAAAAACAAAAGTCGAAAAACAAAAACATTTAAACATTTAAACAAATCTCAAAGACACATCCACGGACAAAACCTGCCTCGTAAAACTTTTTCGGTTATAGCCCGACACGTCACATTAACACAATTTCACACAAAATTTTGTGTTTAGTTTAAATATCTAGCAGATAATTAGAGCAATTTGAACACGAAAAGCATCTCCGTCATATATACAGTAATATACAAGTAGCACCTTCCAAATCCTGCTGGCCCCCTTAATTTAACCGCAACAAATTTGTTAGTAGTTAACAACAAAAAGTATAACAAAAACGCTTTGTCAGTCGCGGATCGCAATTGAAGAAGAAGAATTTATGGGCTAATTTGTTGTTGAGCAATTGAGATTCTGCAGGGGGAAATATAAACAAAATTTCCCCTCATAGAATGACTAACAAAAAAATACACACCACTATACTGTTTATGTGGACTGTAAATAAACGTCTTCATTTTTTAGTGGAAGAAGAGATTTTTTGTAAACAAAATATTTGGCCCACATTATTGCTTGCAATGTGTGGTGAAATTATCAAGAAGTATTTAGATTTTTAAGTTGATTCCAGAGTCGCATTCTCCAGCACAATATTAAGGGCTCGACAAAAAACAAATCTCTATTTTTAAAATTGAAGAAATGTATTTTTGTACAAAGTTTATATCGATGACACTAATGCAAATGAATTCACTTGAATTTCCAAGTTCAATTCTTTTGCAATGCTGCCCCTAATAAAGAAAAATAAAAAATGTTTCTTAAATTCTGATAACTAGATTAAAATATTTTAATAGAAAAATTAAAGATAAAAACGTTAAAAATATTGAAAGCTTTTTAGAACAAAAGAAGAATAGATGATCCTTTCTAGACTTTTTAAAGTTCTCAACTTCAAACACAACTGTCCAAAGGCCCAACAAACTTCTTAATCCAGCTCTGATTAGTTAAAGGTGCTTCGCTTTAATATTCGACTTTTGTCTTAAAAAATTACTAACAGAAAATTAAAAAAAAAAAACACTTTGAAAGAAAATTAAATTTATTTATTGGTAGAAAGGTAACTAACATACCTACGTGAAAAATACTTAATGACGAAGAACCGTCATTAGGTTTTTTCAAAAGTATACACAAGTTTTTTTTTTTTAACACCAAATAAATCACTGAAGCGGGAATCGATAATAATACTCGTAGATGATGCAAAGGAAAAGTTTTCCTTTTTTTTTAAATGAAGTCTTAGAAACACATATTTTCTATTCTTTGAAGATGTTCTTCTAGAAAGTAACTGTTAACTAAATTTTTCCCAACAGCTGACAAAAGTTCATCACGTTTCTAATAGCTACCTGATGGCTCTGAAACTTTGGCACCTCATAAATTTGAAAAAAGAAAATCCCATCTGAAAAGCTGAAAAGCCATAAGAGTCAGCTAGTTTCAGCAATTGCTCAGCTATAGCTTATTTTCTTAAGATAAAAATAAAATAGAAAAAAAATTGTCAACCTGTTCTTGAGATATCTAATTTTCAAAAAAATTTACACTTTTTTTTAAATTCGAAAACTTTTTTTTTTGAAAATTTTGAACTGTTCAGCCGATAGATTAGATAGAGAAAATTCAAAATTAAAAAAAATAATGTTATATGAGAAGAACTATAAATATATAGTTGCTATTTGAAAATGTTTATAATTTAAAGTAGTATATTGTACTAATTTAAGCATATAGAAAAAGTTAAACAAAAATCTTAAGAGCCATTTTTAAGAAAAGAAAAAAATCCTCAACGGTTTTTAAAATTTGTATAAAAGGTACCGTTATTTTTCCATAAAAGTAGAATTATTTTCTTAACTTACTTAAAAAAAACATAAATACCGAATTTTATAAAAATCGACTACATATTTTTACTTTTCATTAAATTTGATTTCAAAAATTTTTATTTTTTAATTTTTTAAAATCCAAAAAATATTTTTTAGAAAATTTTAATAAAATAAACTAGATATGTATTAACATTGCTATAAGAAACTTCTGTATAAAAAAAATGTAGAAATCAAAATAAACCGTTTTGAAGTAAATTGAAAATGAAAAATGGTTCTTTTGGGAGGTAATATTAATAACCATTTTTTGATCTGGTTTCCCATTCAAAGTAAGCTTTTATCAAAAGAAATGATCTTGATCTTTTTTTAAGAAAAGTTGGAGAGCCATTTTTGAGAAAAATAGGATTTTGTAAAATTGTTAAAAAAAATAGTATGGCAGGTACTGTTATTTTCAGTTCTAAAAAAATTAAGTAAACGTGTGGGCAAAATCACAAGAACGCACTATGTACCAAGTCTTACGAAAATCGATCCAACCATTTAGGCTGTTGCCAAACAGGCAGACAGAATTTTGCCACCACTTTTTTGATAATCTCTGTCATCGTAATGTCATGTCCGATTGTCATTTCGAAATTTGTTTCTGCACAAATCGCAAACATGCCTTATTGTACCTACATACATATATCGCAAGTACAAAATTACAAGAAACCTTTAGTAACGGTACCTAACATGTAACGATTTTTTCGCTTTTCTCATCAACGGGTCAACCGTCTTAAATCAAATTTAAATTTTTTTTGATATGTCAATAAAATTGCATATTAAAATAAAACTGAAAATGGTGGATTTAAAAAAAATTTTTTTTTGAAAATCAATATTTCAAAAAACAGGTTGATGAAACCAAAATTTTTGTAAATGTTACTAAATTTTTATATTAAAAAACTACTTCTTAAGAAAACCGCTCAAACGATTTAATTTTTTTTTTGCATTTTTCCGTGCCAACTGTGATTATTTATGTCAAGTGCTTTTTTTTGTTATTTAATGTCAAATGTTCGTATATACTCGTATTTTTGATTTGAATTGATGGCTATTTACTACATTTATAAATTCGATATCAAGGCTAAATTTGCTACTTATTACACATGGTTTGGGAAAGTGTAGTCAAAATGTTATAGCCGCTTGGCATGTTCTGTTTGTTCCATGTTTTTCTAATTAAATCTACTTGGACTTGGACTTGGACTTGGACTTGGACTTGGACTTGGACTTGGACTTGGACTTGGACTTGGACTTGGACTTGGACTTGGACTTGGACTTGGACTTGGACTTGGACTTGGACTTGGACTTGGACTTGGACTTGGACTTGGACTTGGACTTGGACTTGGACTTGGACTTGGACTTGGACTTGGACTTGGACTTGGACTTGGACTTGGACTTGGACTTGGACTTGGACTTGGACTTGGACTTGGACTTGGACTTGGACTTGGACTTGGACTTGGACTTGGACTTGGACTTGGACTTGGACTTGGACTTGGACTTGAACTTGAACTTGGACTTGGAATGAAAATGTGTTTCTTAGAAAATTTTAAGTGCAGCTACTTTCTTGACAAATTTTTGCAAAAATTAAATCAAAAAACTTATTCAAGAAAAAAATGCATTTGTCATTTGTGTCATGTCATTTTATTTTAGGAACGTTATTGTGCTTTAAGAGTGATATGTTTTCAGTCGAAGAAAGTGTCACAACTTTATGTTTTAGGTACCGTGGTTGTATTTTCTAAGCATGTTATAACATGTTTTTGGTTGAATAACAGAATTTTGTATTTCTTTAAACGGCATAATGTTAAAATTTTTCTGGAAATTATTTTTCTCGTTAGCATAGCGAAGTTAGGTCGTATAAACTGTCTAAATGTCAGTACCGTGGCACCGTAAACTCTAACGAAATCATTTCTTGCAAAACCTAATATTTAATCTGTACCAATTTTTTTTTATGAATAGTAGCAATACCTCGGACGAGCCAAACCAAAATTATTTCATGAAATAAAAACTTAGTTATAACACAACATATTGCAAAGGGTTGCCATTCAGAAAAAAAAACGAAAAGTTATTATTTTTTTTTAAGAAAATAAGGGAAGTCAAAATTTCAAGAGACCAAATCATAACATGTTACCAGGAATATCAACAAAAATGTGGTCAAAAAAAGACGGATAATTAGATAATAAAAAATTAAAAGAATTTTTTTATCTCCTATTCCAGTTTTAGTACATTTCACCATATTTTTTGTTCTTTAAAAGTTGAAACAAAATGCTTTTACAGATTTGATGCCCTGACTAAATGAAGCCATAAAAACAAAACCAAAATTGATTCCAATAATTTTTTTTTAGAAAATAAATCACAGCAGACTGAGAATCACATATTTTTTAAAGTAATCAAATGGCTTACTCGTTTTCAAGCTCTAAGTTATTCAACGGGTTAAAGAACTATTAAAATGATTTTTTCTAAATATTTTATCGTTTACCTACTTTTTCTGTATTTAATTGTTTTTTTAAGAAGTTCTTAAATTCCAAGCAATTTGAACATATGTAGGAGTAAGTATGTGTGATCCAGTCATGCATTATGTGTTTGTGAGGGAGATATGGCACCCTTTGAATATTTCCTACGAAATAACTTATTAAAAAAAAAAAAATTAAAATATCATTATTTTAAACGTAAGCTCTCAATTGATGCAGCTTAAACTGAAAAAGCGTCTTTATTTAAACCATAAAATAAAGAAAATAAAAAATATAGCTACTATACATTTAAGTAAATTATTTTTGTGCATAAATTATCAAAGTGCAGGAACGAAAGTATTTGGCATCAAGTTTTTGCTCTAACGAAAATAAAGAAAAGTAATTTTGTTACTACTATAACTTAGCGTAATTGTTTTGTTTGAGTAATTGGAACAAACAATGATAATATCAAAATGGAGATATGGCACCCCTTAAACTTATTTTATATAGGAACGGTGCCATTGGAAAAAAATTTAACATAAGGTTAAATTTTCATTGACTTTCCAGGACAGGTTCTTATAACATTCGTGTCAAATAAGTGAATTATTTGACTATTCTTATTACATTTGACATAATACTGCATTGAATGTGACAAAAACTCATACTTAAAGTAAAGTTCCATATCAGCAGGTGCCATATGAATATGACCCGCTATTTTTTGACACATCTTTTTTTTCTATGTACTTGGATTTTGTTGTAAATATGTTTTTTTCTATATAAGCTTTCGTTATCAACATTTTTATTGCTTTAAAATTAATTACAGAACACATACATATATCAAAGTTTAAAATAAAAACTATTTTTACTTTTTGAATTACAAGAAAAACTCAAAATAGGTACCATATCACCCGACTTTTCCCTACCTTAATGAGGTGCTAAAAATTTTTACTACTGTTACTTTTTTCGTTACTTTTTCTCATTGCTTTTTCTCGTTACTTTCACTCGCTTAATTTAACTCGTTACATTGGTATCAAAGTAACCAATGATTTTACTTTTTTTTCTCTAAATAAATAATTTTTAAAAAAATTTAAAGAAAGCTCTAACTAGGGCTGGCTGCGATACAAAACCAAACAATAATTTTGTAAGTATCGTCTCGGTATCGTCAAAATCGAAAAATTTCAGTATCGTCTCGGTTTAGTCTCGTATTACAAAGTCTCATGTCGGTATCGGTATCGGTCTCGTCTGTTTTCGGTCTGGTCTGAGTCGCTAACCAGAATAAAATGCACGACTTGGTTACTTGTTCGTGATGTAGTAATTAAACTCGCTTGGCATTTTTAAGATTGAAGACAAAAATCATTATTAAAAAAGACAATTTTTTTAACTGACGTTTTTTTTTGTGGACTTAATATTTTTTCAAATGCTTTTACAGTTCCGATAAGGAATTCGACACAAAATGTTGACGCGGGGTCATATGGATTTCATTAAAGTTACTTTCTCACTTCAAAGAAACAAGTCTGAGAATTTCATCCAAATCGTTGGTTTCAGCGAAAGCCAGCGTAAATCAAATGGGCGTGGCAGTGGGCAGTTGAATTAAAATAATTGTCTAAACCTTCTCCCTGCTAAAGAGAAAAACTGAAAATGAAAATGTCATTTAAATCATCAGAGCCTTTTTCGAGAAACCAGTTACAAAATTTTTTTATTTCAAATAAATTGATAATACGAGTAGTATTCAAAAATATATATTTTCTGTCGATACCAAACGATACTACCGACAGTATCGGTAAATTTCAGTTCAAGAAATACGGTATCGTTTGGTATCGTTCAGAGCTGGTATCGTCTCGGTATCGTTTCGGTTTCCGATACCGATACCAAACGATATCGAGACTTTTCTGGTATTGTGGCCAGCCCTAGCTATATAAGTAACTGGTGCCTAAAAGGACTGAGTAAGTAAAAGAAACAGAGTTAGCAATTTTTTGCATTTCAACGAAAGGCTTGATTAAAATTTTACTTATGAAAAATAGCAGGTCATTATGAGTTTTTTTTTTTTAATTAAGAACTTAAAAGTTGGACCTTACTTATTCATGACAAATTTAAAAAATTTCGAGCCATTACAAGTTCTTATAGTTCTTGGGTTCCTGAGATACACGTTGTGACCCGCTTGTATCATTGTGAAGTTAGCAGGTCAATTGATGTCGATTGCACCCTTATATTTGGTGAACTGCCAACTCAGGAATAGAAATGCAAACCATTTTTTTAGCTTCAAATTCCTGTCAAGGTCACTTTTTCGTAGGTGTCAATTAAAGTCTTTCCAACCATCTTTTATCGTTTAATAAAATAAATAAATAAATTTAGTGGCGCAATAGCTCATGGAGAACCAGGGCCTAGTGACTAACAACTCTCAACCATTCCTGTGTGCGTGTTGTTGGCAGGAATGGAGGGGATCTACAATTTTTTGCCGAGTCCGAACGGCTAGATGAGAAGCACTTATTCATGACAAGTATACTCTTTTATCTTTTATCGTTTAAGGGAGGATAATCCGCACCGTAACCGTTGTTTTCTTGGCAGGTTTCAATGATTTTGATTCGAGCATCGGCATCGGTTTTTTCTTTCAGAGAGAAAAAGACCTATTAACCAACTGACATCTTAATAAATGGGATTAAGCGTTTGTGTCTTCTTCACGACTGACATCATTACTTTTTATATAAGTCTGAAGATTGAATTTTTGAAAATAATTAAATGCAATTTTTCAGTAGGTAGGTATTCAAAAAATTATAAATTAATAGATCCATTAACCTTTAGAGGTTAAAAACATCTTGCGATTCGGAAATTAATTTTCTAAGTCTTTTTTGCAAATAAAATCCATTGAATAATAATTCCTGATCAAAATGTCACTTAGTGTTCGATCTTCTTATGCAACATCATTTTTGTGCCTATAAAGTTTGGCTTTTACCCAAAGAAATCGAAACCGTTGTCCAAACTCATTCCACCTACCAAGAAAATGATGTTGTCCAGACTTTTGCAAAGACGACGAAAAAAGACCGCAAACTAAACCAAAGACTCAGCAGGTTGTCTTCCTGATGTTGACTCAAATATATCCCGATCGGTGATTTTGAAAGAAATTAATGTTCATGTTGTGCGATACTGTCTCGTATAAAAGGCAAATCTTCTCCAGACCTCCGCTGGTACTGGTATTCTCCTTTGTGATCTCAATATTGTGCAAGTACTTTTGATTTCAATTCACTTCGGTATACAAGCTTCTATATATATAATCTACCTTTGGTGAAAAGATCACATAGCGTATTCGTATTGTATTTGTTTATAACTTTACGATCGCCTAGAAACACAAAACTATTTTTTTTTTTCTTTTATTGTTTTTTTTTTTTTTTTTGTTGGCTCTGACGCAAAGAATCGATGAAATCGTCAATACTTCTTCTTATATCGCACCAAAGTGCCGCACAAAAAAGCAGGCGTAATGGTATTTTGTCGACCGACATCGACATACACGACGAGGAGTAGGTGACGACCGACGACGCGACGTCCAGTTTGAAACCAAAGCGATCTTCGATGATCTCTATAAATATTAAGTGGAGAGCTTTGGAAGAAATGAAATTTACGCCTTGAGGGGGAAATTTATGATGTGGCGAATGGCAACGTTTTGCTGCAATAATAAATGTCATCCACACTGGGATGCCGACCGATTATTTTGATGCTGTTGTTGTAACTATACCAGCCATCAGTATTTTGAATCGAAAGGCATCGTTGCGGCTGGACCATTCTTTATTGTATTTCTTGTTGTTGTCGTTCAACAACTTGGCCCAATGCAGGACGTGGATGGAGATATTTTTGTCGCGGTATATATAGTGTCGGTGAAAACGTCCGTAGCCGATAAAGAATCGAAGGCTATTTCAGGATCAATATGTTCTTGAACGATTCGATCGGAATCAGTTGATGGCATCTGTAAGATATTAAAAAAAAATTGTGAATGACAAGCTACGGTGCCAATGGAAAACAGATGGCATGGCATATGACGGAGGAACAAAAGTATGTAGAATCTGCCAGGAGGCATAAATTGCTGTTGAAAAAAAAAGATCATAAAATTTATACAAGTGACGCAAACACCTACATTTTTTGCTCAAATATAAAAATCTCTTCATCTTTTTTTCAATCAAATCGATTTTCTTGAACAATAAGCCTTACACTAGGTGTTTTTTTCTGAGAGTTAAGTTATTTTTGTTCCGCACTGACCATCACCAGCATCACTTAACCCAATATCCAAGCCATCATTAAATTGTTTTCCATAACAGCTACATCAGTCTGAACCTTATCTGTCTTATTGTGGCTCAAACCACATATCTACCAACTCGGCTTAAATAGAATTTATTTCCTTCCATCTAATTAAAATAATCCCAAGAGTTAGCTAGCAGCCGTAAGCTAAATTCAAATTCCTTCCAGTGAACCCCTTGCGGTTATCATTTGAGTGGTCGTAAATATCCAACTCATAATTAGATGCAACAAATCCAAGCTCTGCGCACAACACGAGATTTACAACGATTCAATTTTAATCTAATCAGCGCAAACCTACACAGGAAACCTGTTGCTTTCTGCGGCGGGATTAGATAGTTTTATTTGCTTACTGACTGTGAGTATAGTATAGTGAATCCGTTAATAAGCCGTGTCGACTTATACTTGAGGTGATGGCAATGCACATTGCGCATGCGCATGCTTCTGTGGGTAAGTTTATGGTGAGCTTTGATTGATTTGTGAACATATTGGTGATATGAGAATTATAAGTTGCTCATGTGGAATGATATTTTGTTGGCCTGGACTGTCTTTTTTTTCGAATAGACTTCAAACGGCTTAATTGGACTTACCTATTTTTCAAATGGAATGAAAGGCACATCAATATGAGCGTGAACGTAGCTTAAAATTGTTTAGGGAGTCACAAGCTCCAAAATTTTTTTTTTAACGAACTTACAAATAGAAAATGCCGCATTTACACAAGTAACAAACTGGCAGTATTCTGGCTTTTATTTGTCAAAAAACTGACAAACTAAAGACAAATTAATTTTGTTGCTGATAAAGTACATATGTATATTTGCAATTTTCCGGTCGTGTAAGAAATGTTATGTTATGATAATTTGTGCAATATTTTGAAACTGGAATATTTTACCGTTATGCCAATATGCAGATCAAGCAAAGACAAATTTTATCTCAACATTTTTTTCTGAAGACAATTTCTGAAGGTATAGAGATAAAAACTAAAGTCAAATTAGAACAGTGGCGTAGCTAGATATTAAAAAAAAATTAAATTCCTTCAATTCACATAAATTTAAAAATTTTAAAAACAGAAATTAGATTTTTTCAAAACTTTTGAAGAGCAAGAAAAATTGATCGCCTGCGCTTGATTAACAACAATGCTCGTATTGTGAATATGGATGAAAATACCTCTAAGAAGAATGAAATTTTCAGTTTTATACTTCTCTGCAAAAAACCGATTTTAGGACAGTGGTAACATTTAAAAAAAAAACTTTTTCCGTCAAGACACTTTTCGCTGTCAAGATATGTTGAAGGATGGCTATATTATAGATGGATAAAAAAACATCTAAAAATTCCAAAAATTTACGAAGTTTTTTACTTCCCCGGAAAAAATGATTCTAGGGCAATTGGTTGACATTTGGATGAAAATAAGCTTTTCCCGCAAAAAATTGTTTGTATCTTTTCTGTATTGAAGTATGACTACGACGTCACTGGATTAAAAAACCCCTAAGAATTACAGAATTTTTGAGGTTTTTACTAATCGTAACTTTTTCCGACAAAATAACTCAATTTGCTGATTCCTACTCTGTCTAACCCAGTTTGGAAATCAGTTTAAGTTTAAAAAAAAAAATATATATTTTCCTTATCTGGCCCTTTTGTACCGTTTCCCATTTGCTACGCCACTGACTGATTCAAAACAGCTGTTCTATTTATTCTATTCTCATTTTCATGTCATCATTTTCCTTACGAATTTTATATTTTATTTAAGTCCTGCCTTCTCACAATGTCTTAGTAATGGAATAAATGAAGCAGGGAGATAATTTAAGTTTATAAAAAGCGAATAATGCATAAAACGTCACAATTAAGTGGAGACTTTCTTTTATCTTTTCACGTACAGCGGTTACAATTTTCAAATTAGAAAAAATCAGACATACAATTTGTTATGGGAAAAATCTTATATGGGAGATAAATTTTGTCTCGATCTGCGTACTAGGCTTTATGAAATAAAATGCACAAGAAAAATGTATAAAAGAATGAAATACGATATTTGAATTTGTTTAAACAACTTCTTTAAAAGTTCTTAATGGAAAAAAGTATCTAAAATCGGTGTAGCGATTTTTTTAAAAAGTAATATAAAATTCTTACAACTTACAACAATTTTTTGCTATGCAAATCATTAATATTAATTTATGTGCAAATAAAAATAAAATTTCCCAAAAAGTTGTGAACTTGTTTTTGAGAAATCGAATTTACAAACAAAATTTAAGCCTTAAAATTATAAAACTTTTTTTTGTAAATTTTGGTAAGCAATATTTTTTAATCTTATGTAGCACTTGTATACAAGAAAATTAATTTTGATCTGTTCAGTCGATAAGGAGAAAATTCAAAATAAAAAACAGAATGTTTTATGAGAAGTGCAACTCATAATTAATTAATAATCTCAAGTATACGTTCAAGTGATATTCTTATATACGCTGATGACATGAACATTTTTAAGACAATAAAAGCTAACCTTGACCATATTCTTTTGCAAGCCGATATTGATAGTTTCGCTACTTGGTGTGATAAAAACGGTCTTTCTCTTAACCCTGCCAAATGTCAAACAATTACTTTCTCTAGAAAGCGACTTGCAAATGCTTTTAATAATTCTATTTCATAAAACAAACTCTGTCGAGTCTTTAGTTTCAAGGATTTGGGTGTTAACTTCAGCTCAAATTTAGAATTCACTGAACACATTAACTTCATTGTTAATAAAGCAAGCTCTATGCTTGGGTTAATAAAACGTTGGGCAAAAGAATTTCACGATCCGTACGTTACGCTTTCCTTATACAATTTTTATGTACGACCTCATCTAGAGTACGCGTCTCAAGTATGGTCTCCCTTTTATGAAATTCCTAAAAATCGTATTAAATCGATACAACATACGAGTAAATTCATTCGCTTTGCTCGGAAAGGTCTTCCTTGGGCACATCCATTCAACCTTCCACCATATGAACATAGGATCAGGCTACTGTAAGTCCAAACCTTATATCAAAGGCGGGTGAATAATGATCTAATTTTTCTTCACCAACTTATAAATGGTCAAATCGATGCTCCTGATTTGTTGGCCTGTATTGGCATAAATTTCCGTGGAGGATCTCACCATCTGAGAAGATTTGAACTTTTACATATAAATTTCCATAGAACTAACTACGGTTTACATGAGCCTCTTAACCGTATGTGCAGGATATTTAATTTAAATGGCTCCACGATTGATTTTAACGTTAGTAAGATGGGATTGAAAAAATTGTTTCGAACCAGTGCTCCACTTTCGTGATTGTTTTTTTTGTTTTACTTTTAGGTCATATTTAATTCAAATGCGATATATATTGTTTAAATATGTTTATTGTTTTTTGTTTAACGATGTAAATGTATTAATTTTATTTGTATATGTGTTAGGTCGCATTATTTTACTAGCCACTAACACATGCACTTATGATGAGCCTCTGATTGTAGGTTTGCAGCTTGCTCTAAGCTCAATACAACAAAGAATCTGAAGTGTAAAAAAAAAAAAAAGAAGTGCAGCTCATAATTGCTATTTGTAAATTTTTAATAGTAATTTTTGGTAGTATTTTGTGTATAGCACTCATTAAGGCAGATAGTACAAGATTAATAACAATCGTAGGAGCTGTTTTAAGGAAAACAAGTATTTTCCTTAACGGTTTTTTTAATATTTCTATGGAAGGTAGCATTAGTTTTTTCTTAAATGTAAATTTGTTTCTAAAAATACTTTACAAAGTGTAAAAACAAACCCTTAAATACCGAGTTTTATAAAAATCAACCCTTTGATTTTCGTAATATTTGATTTTCAAAAATTAAAAATTTTGGATTTCTTACTTGCGATATAGGTACTTTAAAAAAAATAAATAAATTTGGTGGCACAACAGCTAGTGGAGAACCAAGGCCTAGTGACTAACAACTCTCAACCATTCCTGTGTGCGTATATTTGGCAGGAATGGAGGGGACCTACAATTTTTTGCCGAGTCCGAACGGCTAATGAGAAAGCACTTATTCGTGACAAGTAATACTCTTGGAGGATTTGTCAGTTCCTCGCAAGAGGCAGTACCTCGGAAAAAAACATTTCTGTTTTTAGGTGGCAGCGGCTGGGAATCGAACCCAGACCTTTGGCATGACAGTCCTACGCACTAACCATCATGCCACGAGGTACTACAGGTACTTTAAGGCAAGTTTTAAATTCGTGCAGAAAAAATTTCGAGGGAACAATCAAACATGACATTACGGTGATAGACAAAACTAGAAAAGTGGGTGGCACAATTCTGTCTGTCTGTTCGTCTACAGTCTAAACGACCCGATCGATTTTCTTCAAACTTGTTACAAGGTGTTTTTTTGGTGATTTTGCCCACACGTTTTTCTCATTTTTGTATGCCATGCAATTTTTTTTAGCAATTTAAAAATATTCGTATTTTTCCCAAAAACGGCTCTACAACTTTTATTAAAAAAATCAATAAATTATTTGTAGTAAAGACTTCCCTTAACCGGAAAACTATTTTTCAAAAATGGTTATTAATGGTACCTCCCAAAGAACCATTTTTTAAATTTTCAATTTCCTTCAAAACGCAATTATTGATTTCAATAGTTTCCGAAAATTATAAATAATTTTGTATACTTAATATAAAAAAAAATAATTTTTGGATTTTTAAGAAAAATTTTTTTTTGAGAATCAAATATTTAGAAAACGATGTGATGTTTTTTTTTTTGAAAGTCGATACTTAAGAGTTTTTTGGTACTCTCTAGCAAAAATGTTACATACTTAAAAAAGTAAAATATTCCATATAAATGATAAAAATCCGGAAAGGAAAATTTTTTTCTCAAAAACAACTGCTACGAGTATGATTTTGATTAGACTTTTAATTGTAAATGTCATATAGAACGTGCTTTTTATTTTGAATTTTCTCTTTATCGGCTGAACGGTTTAACATAATTTTTTTTTATTCAAATTTCTTAAAAGATTTAAAAGTATTGCATATCTAAATTTTCAAAAAAAGTTTTGAACTTTTAAAAAAATTTAATTTTTTTTTGAAAATTCGTCATTTTAAGAACAGGTAAGCAATTTTTTTCAAATTTGATTTATATATGCACATAAATAAATACTTAAGATTTGCATACCAAAAGTTTTCCTTAAAAATGTTTGAAATGAGTTTTTTATATAAGAAATTATTTAAAAAAAAACACCGCTTCAATGACTTAAAATTTTTGAATCCATACAATCATATTCAATAAAGAATTAAGATGGCGTTCTTTTTTTTTTCATTTCAAAATCTCAACGAAGTTTTTTTTAGCTAATTTTAATATCGTATTGTATGTCTCTTCAAATAATTTTCTTAAAACCTCAGCGCCTTGAATATAAGAACAAGTACGTGTGACCCAGTTGTGCATTTTATTTAAATAATTTTATTGTCTTAATATTATTCTTTAATGATTTTGTTGCAAATAAAAATTCAATCCAGTTGTTGAATAAACTCCAAACCACTATATTTTGCAAGATGGTGGGGTTTCCCTTACTCTGAGCACTCCAAGAACTTGATTTAATAATGACAAGATGTAGCCAAACACAAATCTTACAAAAAATTTTGCCCATCGAATAATGAAATGTTTATAAATGGTTTTCTAAGAATCTATTAGTTGTATGAAAAAAAGTACATTCATCATTCTTGTGTTGAATTACATAAGCTACAATTTGTTTCTTTACAATTTTTCAAAAAAACGCCAATTTTCGAGAAATTAAGAAAAAATTAAATTCTACCCCTTTCAAAAAAAAAAACGAAACCAATTTCTTTTTTTTCAAGATGGCGGCTCTTCCCAAATCCCGAAAACTCGTTTTTATAATCAAAAGGCGTATCCATCGTCCATCGAAAAATGCGATTTCATCCTTTTTTTTTGACTAATTTAACTGAGCTAACACTAGTTTTGAGGATGTATTAATATATGTATATTAGGGTGGTCCTTAAATTGGACGTAGTCTTGGATAACCCTCGTTCGATTGAAAACATTGAAAAACAATTTCCCTAATTTTTTCAGATTTTTATTTCACCCCCCTGGTCTCCCTATTTTCACTTTAAGGTACTAATTATGAGAAAGGGATTATTCTTATAAAACACGAAAATAAATCAGAATGTACGAGTATATATTAGATTCAGACGAGACAAAAATTATACTGGAGGGGTCTATTTCCCCCCGTTCAGGCGGGAGGGGTACTTTTCTAGAAAAAAAAGACCCACTTACAATGCCATGCCTTAGCTTTTTTTAAAGACAAGATTCCATTCCAAAATATGCTTCCTAAATAAAGTTTTTATTTTAAATAGTTTTTGCAAAAATAATTTTTATCTCAAAAAGTTATAATTATTTGTTTTTTTAATTTTTAAGTTTGAAAATTATTTTTTCAAAAAATATTTGAAATACAAATTTTTTTAGAAAGCATATTATAGAATGGAATCGTGGCTTTAAAAAAACCTAAGGCGTGGTATTGTAAGTGTTCCCGTTTTTTTAATAATTTTTTTCTGTTTTGATCCAAATTTTGAGAAAATTACCCCTCCTGCATAAACGGGATAAAATAGACCCCCCTTCCAATACTATTTTTTTCTCATTTAAATCTAATCTATACCCTCAAATTGTTTACTTTTCGTTTTATAAGAACCACCTAACCCCATAGGGAGAAATAAAATCTGAAAAATATAGGAATTTTTTTTTCTACGTAGAACCATTTGATGCCTATCCATCTCAGAATTTAAAAAAAAACCAATATAAGGACCACCCAAAAAAATTCATCAACTTGTTTTCGAAATAATGAATTTAAAAAAAAATTTTGTTGTGTGCATTAAAATCCAAAACTAATTTTTTTCCAAAATTCTGGTATGCAATTTTATTGAAATTTAAAAGGACATTTTTCATAAATTTTATTGCAATCGGTTGAGTCATTAATGAGAAAATCATAATTATTAAACCGTTACATAGCAGGTACCGTTAATAACAGTTTTTGGTTAAAAAAAAATAAAAAAATAAAATGAAAAATTACCAAAAAGTTCACGATACGTACACTAGGTTATAAACCAAGCCAAGTTGAAGCCGTTTTTGAGATAAATAAGATTTTCCTTAACGGCTTAGGGCTAGTACCATTGTTTTTTCAGCTTAGGCAAATCAAATTTCCTCAGGAGAAACACCAAAAAGACTTAAGTTCAAAATCTTAAGAAGATTAAATCGTTGGCTTAGATTCAGTTTTTTCTTAATTTTCGAAGACTATAAGTTTTCTTGAAAAAATGTGAAGGTACAAACTGTAGCTTATGTCATTCTACACAAAAAAAAAGATTAACATACTTTTTTCATACAAGCAAGATCTATTGCTTGCATGAAACAAAAGTTAATGTTTCTTGTGTAGAATGACATAAGCTACAGTTTGTACCTTCACACTTTCTTAAGAAGAACTTATAGTTTTCGAGAAATTAAGAAAAAAATAATTTTTCCCCCTTTAACTCTCCCTAAAAAATTAAGCCCCATCTTAAATTTACGAAACTTTTCAGGAAATGCCAAAGACGTCAAAACAAAGCTCTCTACGAAAATTTAGCTTTGTCGGAATATTTTCGAAGTAAAAGTCTAATTTTCATGTGCTAGGACTTGCCCAATTTTAAATCTTCCAAGCTTTGTTTTGAAACCATTTATAATGTTTCGTTTTGGGGTTTTTTTCATTTGATTTTGAAGCTGTATTTTTTTTTTTTTTAATTCAAGGACTGTCTGTGCGTTGTCCTACATCTTAAAAGATCTAATCGATTTTCTTCAAACTTGGTTTTGTTGCATTCCTTCCACACATTTTTTTTAAACTGAAAATTGCCCAAAAGTTAGTTTACATTAAGTTTACATTAAGTAAACTGTCAAAACAAAAATTTCAGTTTAGTAAACTTCTATGTTCCCTTCCTTACTCCCCACCCTCTTTTGGCTTGCTTTTTAGCTTGCTTTAAAAGTGTTGTCAAAATGTTTAAATTGTTCATGCACTAGCATAGCAACTTTCTCAGAAATATAACCATTGACTCCAAAAGGACTTATATGCGTCCCGATTTAGTGGTAAATGCCATTTCAAGCAATGATGCAGCCTCCACTGAGAGCGGTTGATTATAGAAAGATATTATGTGCCGAAGCTTATGACTCAATTTGTGGCACATTGTGTCAATCATCTTAAATATCCACCTACAGAATAGCTTTATACTTACCATAAAGAATTTCTCCACCATCAGTGAGTCTTCAAAAATCTATCCCTGATTTCCATCCACAGCCTAACCACATTTGTTTTTGAGTTATTTTCTTCATAAACTGACCAGACATAATTTCCTGTCTTCACCTTTTTCCCAAGCTGTCACTTCGTTCAAAAAAATTAATTTAGGCACCAACTAAATCCACTTTTTAATAACTACCCAAATGATAAATGTCTCTGAAAATGCTGCTTTATTTTTATTATTCCAAACACCATTAGCAATAATCGTGCAACAAAATGTAAACATACAAAGTTGACTCTGATGATGTTCAGCGCGATACAAAGACCTTCAACAGATCACCAGAATTATGTATATATTTGCCCTTTATTCCAAGAAACGTCGAGAAGTTTATATGCGCCATCAGCCAGCCATAGCTTTATCGGACTTTATAACCCGCCAGTGAACGCCTGGAACGGATATTAATTATTATTGTTCGCGCAGGCACCAAATCCATTTGTCATTTCTGAACCAATACTGTGGCTGTCCCATAAAATTCGTAACGAAATTATATTATTCCCAAGTGGTAACTGGTAACCGATACACTTCCATTCCCACACTGACTTTATACAAAAACGGAATTCGGGACTAATTTTCGCCATAAAACGAGAGCTCCAAATCTAAAAGCCTAAGTTTGGTTTTACGACTGTGCGCTGGCTGCGCCGTGCGAGCTCCATTAAAGTTCAGGCTTGCAATTTAAGCAACCAGAAGTAACAGAAGCAGGCAGAGGAAGAATCCTGATTTGATGCTCCCACAGACCAGCCAGACACTATAGGGTGGACACGATTTTTGCCTCCCTTTTAATAGATGTCCGCTATGGAATTTTTGCTCTTAAATGCTTTTAGGCCGAGGATGCATTAGTGGGTGTTGCCGAGATGATATTGCCATTCTGTGACGAAGGACGAACTCTATATCTCTGCGAAGCCTTTAATGAGCCTGCATGCGATGATGATGGGAAATCGTTAGGACTCTGACTCAGGAGCTTCCATAGGTCGAGGCCAAGGAATTCCAAATACGAGAACAAAAAAAATCTTCTGTTCATCATCATCATTATCATCACCACTAGTATACTCGTACCTACCAGACAAGGGTGGGCCTCAATTCATTTGGCCAACTTGGAGATGCTCAAAGGATAAAACGATTGACTCTGGCTCCTCGAGGCCTATAATTAAGACGGTCGTCGGTGGTTGAAATGGTCATCTTGATCGTGCCAAGGTGAAGTATTGTTAAACCAGAGCAAGACACACAGAGAGCAAAGAATAGCAGGCCGCAAGCGGTCCCTATTTTTGTGTCGCATCAGGGTACCAACTTACCAAGAAAGACCCAAATGCGATATTATCCTGTCTTGTCCCGCATGGACTATGGAGTTGTTTTGTGGTGCGTGAAATGCTTGCAGCGCTACACACAGTGACGATGGCAATGATGATGATGATGATTATGACGACCACGATGACGACGGGAAATTAAAAAGCGTCTCAACGGACAACGACGACGTCGACGACGACGACGGGACACGGAAAGTAAGTAAAAGGATGTGAAATGGTGGTTCCATTCGAACTGTATGACACATGGGAGGGACCAATTTTAATGGAATTTCTGATTTTTTTTATTCTTCTGATTTTTTGTATTCTTCTCATGCTGCTCATTTATTATTGAACCAAAAAAAAAATTAAAAACACCAATTCGACGGGATGACCAAAAAGAGAACATCAATTTTTTATTTTTTTTGGGATGCATTAGTGGGTAGTATTGGACAGGAAAGGCGGGTGGACATCTTCCAGACGATGACTGCTGACATAAGAAAAAAAAAGTAGACCAAAAGGAACATGAATAATAGAATGCGCTATACAAAGCCCTCAGGTAATATGCGTGGAGTTATTAAGGACCTTTTTTTTAATTTAAAAAAACTAAGCCACTCTGCGCTGCTGTTGATGTTGTTGTTGCGCTAACAAAATGGTCACAGAATTTTGATTTAGTGTCCATTGATTTCTATATACCTATGATGGGACAGTCCCATAAATCGGAAGTAGACTTAATTGGTTTTCTGGAAATAAACGTAAAAATATATGTTTCTGCTCAAATTTTTTGGTTGTAACAATTTTGAAAATTAATTGGGGTAAAATAAGTGTGTCCAAATGATCGAGTTTAAATAGGTATGTCAGTTTTTTTTGTTGAGATTTTTTGAGAGGAAAAAATTTCCTACAAAGTATTGTAGTTTTTTGGCTTAAAACAAAATTATTTGAATTGTTATGCATGCCTATTAAATTATTATGTACGGCATTCGGTGTGAAATAAATATAACCAGCCCGAAGTAAATATCTCAAGATACTTTAGACAAAAGCAAAAACGTTTTCAAATGAGTAGTTTTCAGTTCTTTTTCCCATAAAATAGTTGGGGATATTTTCGAAAGCCAATAGCCATGCATGTATTACAACTTTTTGAAAGTCCTCGATTTAAAACTATATGCATACTACCTGCAAATTTAAGTCTGAAGTCTTATACCTATGTTCCAGTTTGTTTTTGATCGGTTTAAAACCAAACTGCTCTTCTATTAGCCACAATAAGCCTGTTTTATACTTTCAAGAAATAGTACGCATACGCCGCAGTGAATTATTTTAATAAAGACTCTATATTTCTTATCAGAAAAAGGGATGGATAGTTCAAATATGGGAAAAGGTTAGCTAATATTTATAGCAGCCAAATGCATTCGTAAAAAATATCTAACTAGAGATTTTTATCACTACGAGTATAGGGAATACTAAAAAAAAGTAGGTCTCATAATTCTGTCTGTCTGTCTATCCATTTGGCTACAGCCTAAGCCGGATTGATTTTCTTAAAACTTGGTACAAAGTCATGATTCTGCTCACAGGTTTTTCTTTCATTTTTTTTTTACTAAAAACAACGGTACTTGCTATACATTTTTTTAAGCATATTCTTATATTTTTTAAAAGGTGCTTCACATTTTTTTTTAAGAAAATCAGTAAATTTCTTTGAGTAAAAGCTACCTTTGAATGGGAAACCATTTTTCAAAAAATGGTTGTTAATGTTACCTCCTAAAGAACCATCTTTTTATGTTCGATTTTCTTGAAAACTGTATTTTTGATTTCAGTAATTTTTTTCTCACAAAAGCTTCTAAAGAATTACTTATGATTATACTCGAAAAAAGGTTCTCTTAGGCAAGTTTTGGATTCATGAAAAAAATTCGATATAACAATCAAACATGACATTACGATGATAGAGAACACCAAAAAAGTGTGTGGTGAAATTCGGTCTGTCTATCAATCTGTTCGACTACTGCTCAAACAACTGGATCGATTTTCCTAAAATTTGGTACTTAGTGGTTTTTGGTGATTCTGTCCACACGCTTTTTCATATATTTTTTAAGAACTAAAAATAGCAATAAATGCCATACAATCTTTTTCAGCAATTTTACAAAATCTTATTTAACTCAAAAATGGCTCCACAACTTTTCTTAAAAAAACCAATAAACTTCGTTAAGTAAAAGCTTCTTTATAATAGGAAACCATTTTTTAAAAAAATGGCTATTAATTATTAATGGATACCTTTTTCTTATCTTTAATTTTCTTCAAATGGGTTTTTTGATTTCAATAATTTTTTTCATGCAGATGCGTCTAAGAAATGTTAATAGTTTTTATTTCTTAAATTTTTAAAAATTTTTTTTGGATTTTTAAAGAATGTTCAATTTTTTTTTGAAAATCAAATTAGTGAAAACTAAGTTATAAAACTCAGTATTAAAGGGTTTTCTTACACCTTGTAAAATATTATAGGAAAATTTTTTACTTTTATGAAAATAAAACAGTACCTTCAATACATAAACATACATTAAAAAACCGTTGAGGATTTTTTTCTTAGTATCGTCTCCTACGATTTTTACTAAACTTTTTCAATCTGCTAAAATTAGTGCGATATATACTACCAAAAATTATTTTAAAAAATTACAAAAAACAATTGTTAAAAGTAGATCTCATAGAGCGTTTTTTTAAATTTTATTTCTACATGTACATTTATAAATACTAATGGTTTGCATGCCATAAATTTTGCTTAAAAATGTTTTAGGAATTTGATGTTTAAAAAAATATGTTTTAAGAAAACTGCTCCAACGATTTTCAAATATTTTTTTTCCATAAAATCATATTCGATCAAGACTTAAGATGGCGTTCTTTTTTTTTAGAACTCTCAAGGAAGTTAATTTAGCTTATTTCATGCTTTTAAACATTTTTCTCTCATAATTTACATTTCCTTACATATCGATACCCTCCCGTAGAAATGTTGGTAACGAGATAAAATTTTAAATTTAAATTTTAAAAAACATCTTGTTCAGTTATTTATTTGATGAGGTCAAGTTAGCAAAGCAACTTTGACGAATCGAAAAATGAAAGGTTAATAATTTGCCATTAATTAGTCCTTAAATAGTTGTTACAGTTTAGAATTGGTCACTTGGGTGCTTTCCTAACTTGATCGTTTAGTCGTTTATTTTCTATGTTCTTTTTCGAAAAGTGGTAAAAACTTCTTGAAATATCATCTTATTACCTAATAATTTTCCTTTAAATAGTCGTTAATTAGTTGTGACAAATTAAATTTTCTTGTGCGATGTTTTCTATGTATTTTTCAACAAACCCTAATTTGACCCAGTGAAAGCGTAATAAAGCAATAAACAGTTCAATATAATCAATAGAAAACTTTGGACGATAATGATATCTAAAAGTGTAACATACAATGACCCATTAAAGACAAATTATTACTCAATTAAAATATTTCAATATAGTAGGTTCTATATAGTAGGTACTTTTCCGGTGCTCTTTTTTTGATTTTATATGAATTTTGAAAAATTGAACAAAAACACAGAAAACATCGCACGAAGAATTAATTTGGTCACAACTAATTAACGAATAATTAAAGGCAAATTATTAAGTAGTAAAATGTTATTTCTAGAAATTTTTTTCCACTTTTCGAAAAAAAACATAGAAAACATAGAATGTCAAATTCAAAATTGTCATAACAAATTAACGACAAATTATGTACTTATCCATTTTTCGAACCGTGAGAGTTGCTTTGCTAACTTGATATCAAGTAAGCAATGCACCAAAAAAAAACATGGAAAACCTTGAACGAAAAATTCTAAATTGTCACAACTAATTAACGACTAATAATCCACCTACCCATTTTTCGATCGGTCAAAGTTGTTTTGCTAGCTTAACACTCATATTTATTTGTATATTTTTTAATAATAAACACATTTTTAAAGCGATTTTGTGTTGAAAATCCCGCTCTAGTTTTTTATTTTTTTTGAATAAGTAAATAAATAACAGAAAAAGAGCTTTTTTCAACACCCTTAAAGTTTTTGAAATGTCGCTCAATATATGTACATTCCTGTGGGAAAGTATCAATAAAATGTTCCTTAACCCTCGACTTAGGAGCGACCTTGTTTTGAATTTTATTTTTTTTTTGCTTAGAACCAAAAATAACAGCACCTGCCATACAATTTGTTGGTAATATTATAATACTCGTATCTAATAGTTTTTAACACTATTTAAAATATTTTTCAAAAAATTATTAAATAAATGAAATGAAAACAATAGACTGTTTTTCTTAGACGGATTTTAAATACAAAGGAGTTGGAAATAGGTACCCAATACATATAACATGACAAGATTTTCAAAACAAAGATTTTTGAATTATTGAAGAAATTTTTTTAAATTTTTATTTTTAGGAGAATCTGCATAGAATAAATTACTAAAATAAGTTGCACTAATTTAAAGAAAATAGAAAAATGTTTCCGTTTTTGAGCAAAATAATATTTTGAAAAATTACTAAGAGAATTGTATGGCAGGTACCGTTATTTTTGATTCGAAAAAATAATGGAAAAAATAATGAAGGAAAATTACCAAAATCCCAACTATGTACAAAGTTTGAAGAAAATTGATGGATTTGCTTAGGCTGCAGCCGAACAGACAAAATGAACTACCCTTTTCAACTTCCCATGATTGAAAGTTATTGTAATTGGTCCGGTTTGTTAATCGAAAGTTTTGATATATCTTCACGTATTCGAGCTCCCTAGAACTGGAATCCATCATTTTTAGAGAGATTTCTGTGTTTGTATGTACGTTCGCACGTTCGTACGTTCATATACGTGCGTTCGTTACTTTGCTTTGTTTCGTTCTTCACCTACCAAGAAAAAATGAAGATATCGACTTCAAATGGATTTTATTTTTAGAAAATGATTTCAATACCATAAAGGACTTTAAAAAAAATTATATAAGTTGTTTTTTTATTACAGCCATTTAAAAAAAAATACGTTTGTGAATTTCTTTAGTCTCGAATATTTCAAGAACAAATGATGCTATCAACTTTGGATTAGTTTTATTTTACGCATATTGACGTAATAAAGAGCTGGTAAAAATATCAAAACATAGTAATTTATCGTTTTTTTTTTTATTAAAACAACTGCTGAAAATTGTTGAAAAAAGATTTCTGCTCCAATATCTTAAGAGAAAGCTATTTTATTGGCTGTAAATATTGGGATGGTATTATTCTATTAACTAGGCTTAAATAAAAAATTGATACAACTTGTAAAAATATTCAACGAACAGTTTTTTTTTTAACGAAAAAAACTTCAAGAAATTTTATTAAAAATGTTTTCATCTCAAATATCTTAAGAACACACAATGATATTGGCTTTGGGTTAAATTAATTCTTTATTAAAAAATTCATCATGCAGATTTTTTTTTAACTGTAAGAACTACAAGAAACTTTACCAAAAATTCTTAAACAAAATTTTTCTTCCCAAATATCCAAATATGTTGTATTCATTTATTAAACAATGTTTTGGGCTCTGTCCTTGGTCTTCCCTGAACACCTGAAAATCTTTTTCGGATAGCTTGAATTGATAATTTTTTAATAATAAAATAATATAAGGCCTCTAGCTTCCAAGGGCTCCTATGGGAAGTTAGCAGTGTGAGTCGCACCCAGCCTCTTTTTCGCATTCTATTTCAACATCATAAGAAGTTGGACAGAAATCTCAAGCTAAATTTACCTTACGAACGCATTACTTTACATTACATAAAGTATAAATTATGGAACATTGTGTAGAACTCCAAAAACTTAAGACAGTTCTTATAAACTGAGAGCTTACGACATAGAAAGTCATGTCATTTGCATACTTTTGCAAATCACATTAATAATAGCTTTTGAGAGGTTGAACCAATAACCGTTTGTCTGCCTACCTTAACACGTGTCGAACAAGTGTAAAATTTAACGAAAACACATGATTTTCACTGTTTTTTGGAAAATTCATTGCTCTCTATCTTCTTAGGGGCTAACATCAGAGAGTTTGACCTATATGACAACAATTGTTCAAAATACCAAGCTAACTATCACTGGTCTGCAACGAAAATCACCTTTAAACACAACCATATTTTTCTTATGGATTTTCGCATGCTGAATCCGAATATGAAGTCAAAATTGCTCTGGCACGTCACGTTACTGAGATATTTCAAAACATTAACATGTCAAAAACCCGTTTTTGGGTACATTTGAAGTAACTAAGCCACTAAATTTATTTTTACAAAACTATAAATGAGATCTTTCTTGACTTGTTTTTGAAGATTTGTTGCATGGACACTTTCAACCAAATCGATGCAAAAAATGTACGTCAAATTTTACCCCTGTTTGAGACGAGTTAGAGTAGGCAGAAAAACGGTTATTAGTTCAACCCCTAAAAGGCTTTTATTGATGAAAATTACAAAAGTATACAAATAACTTGACTTTTTTGTCGTTTTCTCTTAGACAATTAGAACAACAAGAAAAATCAGAAACAATTTTCTTAAATTTTAATTTCCTATATAGGAGGCTAGGTCTAAGCCAGTTTTGGGAAGAAAAACTTTAACAAAAATCAAAACGAAAAAAAACTCAACTTCAAATTTGGTATCGTATTTAAAAACAAATTTTCTGCCCAGTTCCTTATCACTCTGAAGACCTCTCTGTTTCACAAATATTTCTCATAGAAGATTCATCAAGCTAGAAAAGCCTAGAATTCGATGTCGGATAACTCCGTTGTGTTTGGTCTCGTATAACAAAGCCTTGTCAGGGTATCGTCTCGGAATGGCATCGCTTCGGATGCTTTGGAGCTGGTATCGTCTCGATATTGTTTCGGTTTCCGATACCAAACGATATCTAGACCTTTCTGGTATCGTGGCCAACCCTACTCTTGAATTTCTACTCACTTCTCGTGACGAATTCCATTTCTGTGAATAAACCGGGTTTTTTATGGAAATTTCGTGTTCACTAGAACTGAGTATTGGGATTAAATTTGCCCTTCGATTACTGTTGAACATCCTTTTCCTCTGATATCAAAATATTACGATTCCAAAATTAAAAAAAAAAAAACATTTGAGTGGTCCATTTGTATATTTCAACTTTATTTCTTCAAAAGATGAAAGTAATCTCCGTGACATTCTTGTGTGATCCTCAATTAATTGATAAACAAATATAGAACCACTTACTCCATCCGGTGCTATAGAGTATGACTGCGACCGACTTTTATTCCAATATATACGATATGACAAATCCACCCCAAAAGAACACATGGCTCGCTCTGTCTTGATATAGTCATAGAGTGCACATAGCCTCAAGAATTACGCTCGTGTCAAAGATAACGTCGCTTATGACGGAACTCTTCAAGCACATTTCCAAAACCCAAAAAGCACTCGAGATTCTGCCTCTTTTAATCCATTCGAAATGTGTCCAACTGATGCAAAGTATAGGTAGGTTTATATAAAGAACATCACTGCCTGATGATGAATTCCTCCCCCCTTCACAGCACAGACAAGACATCTCCTGTGGTAGCAGAGTGAAGCCACAAGCAGCATAGCATAGCATCGAGAACATATTGGCGTCATTTGAACACTTGAAAATGCCACTCTTCAGCTAGTTCCGCTTTGTTTTTTATTCAAAATTGGTTATGGTGGTGTTGGCTCATCTATAAATGAGCTGAGCTGTGTTGTTGTTTGTGCGCTATTATCTATAAAAACACAGCACTTAACCCACAAAGTCACGAATCTATTTTTAAAAATGTTTTCAAATTCGATTTGCTTAACCCTCTCCCACTCGATAAACTCGTATCAAATTATTACCAAATTTGAAAATAGTATTTGGGAAGAAAATTAATTTAACGCAAGTTTCTGTTGATGATGATGATGGTCAAGTCAGAGAATTCAGCCAAAGCATAAGCTGAACATAAACATCAGGGCGTAGCCCTAGCCCTATAACATTTTCAAACGAATTTATTGCTTCATTGTTTTTTTGTATTGGAAACATTTTTATCGTCTTCCTGATTAAGTATCGCTTGTGGAATTGACTTCGCCATGGATTATTGGCCAACAATCGAAATGCCAATGGATCACAGAAATCAGCTGCTGTGATGCTGTTGCACAGAAAGAAGAGATGTGTGTCAGTTAACAGGGACGTATTTGATAGGTCAGTCATATTTTGCTGGAACAAGAGGGCGGTGTGTGGTGATGTGAACCATGTTCAACAATGTAAACACATGGAAGCACTGAAATTTTCATTTTTGGGCATTTTGTCAAAATTTCCTAAGAAATTCGTCATTTTTAAGTGATTCGACAAAATAGGCATGTTCAGTTAAATGAGATATTCGAAAACTCAGCAATCAGTCTCTTGAAAGGATTCCTCAGCAAAATATCTCAGGTTTTGGGTCAAATTTCTGTAAAAAAAAAAATTTGGATCCTATTGTTCACTTTTGGATAGGGTGAAATTAGCTGAGGTTCCTTGAGAACTTACTTTCCAGAACATGGCTACTAATTTTTGATAAAATTTCAAAGTACCCAAGAGCAAGAAAATGAGAAGTCCTTTAAGCTCTTAAAGTTTTTCGACCGCCACTATATTCATTAGTGCACTTGTGCGTCAGTGCGTTCAATTATTCATCAAGCTAAAGCCTAAATGTGTGTCTAGATTAATTTCAAATTTTGGTACAGAGCAATTTTATGTAATTTGCTTGGGAAATTTTAAAATTTTTGGTTTTGCTATTAAAGTTTTCTGTCCGTCACTCGTTTTCCTGTATACTCGTACGTCAGTGCGTCCAGTTGCTCATCAGGCTTAAACTTAAATAGATGAATAGCTTTTTTTTACAAATTTGGTACATAGCATTTTTTTGTAATTAATTCGAGATAAATTAGAATTTTTGTTTCAGCTCTAAGAGTTTTTCATCCATCGATGTTGTCTTTGTGTGTGCGTCAGTTGTTTATTGAGCTAGAACCTAAATGGAAGGACAGATTTCTTTCAAATTCGGTATAAAACATTTTTGTGTTATTTCTTCGAGAAAAATTTCTAATTTTAGTTTAAGCTCTTAGAGTCTTCTATCGGTTGATCTGCTTGTCCGTGGGCCCGCACTCGTATGTCAGTGCGTCTAGTTGTATATTGAAAGTAATCCTAAATGGATGAATGGATTTTTTTTTTTTAATTTGGTGCAGAGCAGTTCTGTGTAAGTTCTTTAAAAAAAATCGAGTTTTCCTTCCAACACTCTGCTTGCCTGTGCAATCGTGCGTCTATGCGTCTATGCGTCTAATTGTACATCGAGCTTAAGCCTAAATGCATGGTCACATTTGATTCAAATTTGCTATGAAGCATTTAGAATAATTTTTGGAGGAAAAATTTAAATTTTTGTCTTAGCTCTTAAATTTTTCCGCCCATCACTCGGGTTGTCGAGCGTATTCGTAAATGGATGGACGGATTTTTTTTAAATTTGGTTCAAAGTATTTTATATAATTTCTTCATGGAAAAATAATTTTTGTTTTAGTCTTAGCTCTGGGAGTTTTCCGTCCTTCACTCTGTTTGTCTGTCCACTCATGCGTCTTGTTGTTTATACAGCTAAAACCTAAATTAAGGAATAAATATTTTCAAAAATTTAAGAAACTGTACAATTTTATGGTAGTTCTTCCAAAAAGATTCTAGTTTTCCATCTTGCGCACTCGTGTGTCTATGCGTCTAATTACATCGATCTAAAATCTTAATGCATTTACAGATTTGATTCAAATTTGGTACAGAGCATTTTTGAGTAATTTTTTCGAGGAAAAACTTGAAGTTTTGTTTTAGGTCTTAGAGTTTATGTCCATTTATTTTTTTTTTTTTTTTTACTTTTGTGCTCACCAATTTTATGTAATTTTTCGATAGAAAATTCGAAGTTTTGTTTTAACTTATAAAATAATTTTGATTTTTTTTTTAATTTTCTCGAAAAACAAAAATTCAGTAAAACTTGCTATAATCGAACTATTTTATGCGGTGCCAATACAATAAATATACGTTTCAGGTTTTGCCCGAAAAATATTTTTAAAGGCGTGTTTCTAATTATGAGAGTACTTTCACTCCAAATCTCTCGACAGTGACTCTCGGATAGCTGTCTTCACCTCTGTGCATGAGCTTACTTCAGACCAGAGTTGTAAGGTACTTAAGTACTTTTGTACTTAAGTACTTTTTTCGTACCCAGTACCTTGTAGTTGTACTTGTAAAAAAACAAGTATAATGTACGTGGTACTTGAAAAGCTCCAAGTAAAAGTACTTTTTCAAGTACTTTGTTTCAAGTACATGTACTTGGTATTGTAATACTGCCAAGTACATTTTAACGGACTTTTCAAGTACAAGTCCATTTCAAGTACTTTTCAAGGAGGTACAATTCCATTACAAGTACAAGTCAATTTCAAGTACAATTCGTTGAGTAGTCTGTTTTAGCTTACGACTAATGACGACCATGGTGAGACTTTAGCGAGATGACTCCCAGACAACGAGACGCCATCAGCCATTTTGATCTGTATTTTTCAGATGAAACAGTCATTATTCGATTGCTCAACCAGACTACTCAAAAAATTGTAACGGGTGATTTTTTAAGAGGTTTAGAACTTTTTAAAAAAAACACAAAAAATTCGAAAAAATGAATGAAATATTTATTTGAATCGATAGTTTGAACCTTGCAATTTAATGGTTAAAGATAATTTCATGCAAATGTTGACCGCGGCTGCGTCTCAGGTAGCCCATCCGCTGAGTCCAATTTTGGCATACTCTTTCACACATATCGGCCGGTATCTCACGAATGAATGCATGGATGTTGGCTTCCAGTGCGCCAATCGAAGCGGGCTTGTCCCTATAGACATTAGCCTTGACATACCCCCACAAAAAATAATCTAATGGTGTCAAATCGCACGATCTAGGCGGCCAATTGACCGGCCCGAAACGTGAAATTAACTGTTCACCAAACTCGCCTCGCAATTGCGCCATTGTTTCGCGTGCTGTGTGGCATGTGGCACCGTCTTGTTGAAACCACATATCATGCAAGTCAAGAACTTCCATTTCGGGCAAAAAAAAGTTTGTTATCATCGCTCGGTAGCGTTCACCATTGACAGTAACGCTGCGATTCACATCATCTCTGAAGAAATATGGCCCAATAATGCCGCCGGCCCATAAACCGCACCAAACAGTGGCTTTTTCGGGATGCATTGGTAGCTGTTGCAATGCTTCTGGCTGATCTTCACTCTAAATGCGGCAATTATGCTTATTTACGTACCCATTCAACCAAAAATCAGCCTCATCGCTGAACACAATTTTTCGATAAAAAAGCGGATCCTCGGCCAGCTTTCCAAGAGCCCATTCACCAAAAATTCGGCGTTGTGGTAGGTCGGCTGGCTTTAGTTCTTGCACCAGCTGTATCTTAAAAGGCTTTACGCCCAAATCCTTCCGCAAAATTTTCCACGTAGTGCTGTAACAAAGGCCTAACTGCTGGGAACGGCGCCGAATCGACATTTCGCGGTCTTCTGTCACACTAGCTGATACGGCCGCAATATTTTCTTCACTACGCACAGTACGTAAACGTGTTGGTGGTTTAATGTCCAACAAAGTAAATTTGGTGCGAAATTTGGTCACAATCTTCCGAATAGACTGCTCAGAAGGTCGAGAATGCCGACCATAAAATGGAAGCAGCGCGCGATGAACATTTCGAACCGAGCACGAATTTTGATAGTAAAATTCAATAATTTGCAAGCGTTGTTCATTTGTAAGACGATCCATGGTTAAATTGCAAACCAAACTGAAGCTGTTTGACAGTGACACAAGGTACTAAACACACGTCAGCTGTCAAAACCAATGTTGCTAAGACCAAACCAGCTAAAAAATCACCCGTTATTTGAAAAGTACTTTAAATTGACTTGTAATTAAAATGAAAACGACTTGGATTTGAAAAGTACTTGAAATAGACTTGTAATCGAAAAAAGTACTTGAAAATGTACTGAGCAGTATTAAAGTATTAAGAACATGTACTTGAAAAAGTACTTTTACTTGGTGTTTTTCCAGTAGCAAGTACATTGTTTTTGTTATTTTCAAGTACAAGTACAAGGTGCTAGGTACTTGACTGGTACTTGTACTTGAAAGCTTATACTTTAAGTTACACTTATAAGTTTTACCCTCGAGAACTATTTGAGAGTATCACACAGTCTTTTTGCAAGAAGACTTAGAGTACTTTCACTACTCTTGGATAGTGAATTTCGGAAAGCTGCCTAGTAGCTAGTGTCTACCCCTCTGTGAGCTAATTTCATAATTGTGTCCACTTGCGAGCTTTATTCTTGAGAGCTTCTCTTATTGAGAGCTGGTTGAGAGTTACTCGCAATTTTTTTACTCTCAAATATATACACAAGGGTGGTCCTTAAATTGGACGTATTCTTGGATAGCCCTCATTCGATACAAAAACATTAAAAAACAACTTCCCATATTTTTTTAGATTTTTATTTCACCTCCCTGTTCTCCCTATTTTTACTTTAAGGTACTATGGTTAAATGATTATTCTTATAAAACGCGAAAATAAATCAGAATGTATTGATTAGATTCAGACGAGAAAAAAAGTGTATTGGAGGGGAGGTCTATTTCCTCCCGTTCTGGCGGGATTGGTAATTTTTCTAGATATTTGGCCAAAAACAGAAAAAAAATTATTTAAAAAATCGGAACACTTACAATGCCACACATTAGCTTTTAAAGCCACGACTCCATTCTATAATATGCTTCCTAAATAAAGTTTTTATTTTAAATAGTTTTTGAAAAAATAATTTGTATCTTAAAAAATTATAATTTTTTGTTTTTTAATTTTTAAGTTTGAAAACTATTTTTTCAAAAACTGTTTGAAAAAAAAAACATTATTTAGGAAGCGTATTATAGAATGGAGTCATGGCTTTAAAAAAAGCTAAGGCGTGGCATTTTAAGTGTTCCCGTTTTTTTTTAAATAATTTTTTTCTGTTTTGATCCAAATTTTGAGAAAATTACTCCTCCCGTCTAAACGAGGGAAAATAGACCCCCCTCCTAAAATATTTTTTTTCTCGTCTAAATGTTATATATACCTTTAGATTGTTATTTATGCGTTTTATAAGAATCTCCCTAACCACATAGGTAGTACCTTAAAGTGAAAATAGAGCGACCAGGGGGGGTGAAATAAAAATCTGAAAAAATTAGAATTTTTTTTTCTATGTAGAACCATTTGATGCATATCCATCTCAGAAATTCAAAAAAAAAAAACAATATTAGGACCACACTAATATACACACCTTAATATAAATAAAATTTTTTTGTGGAATTTGGTCTTAATTTTTGACTTTTCCGCGTTTTAGTTTTGAACCACAAAAGTTCGTACAATCCAGTCACAAATTTCCAAATTCCACAAATAACATAGGGCCCCTTTTAAACCTTTAAAATACAGCTAATCCAACCCTGTGAGTCCTCCCTCTTTGATGTGAAATGGCCATAATATGCGGCCAAAAGTCTCCCCAATCTATTGTTGGCCTTTTAGCAATGTGTGTATATGTTCGGTTTGTGGTTTAATTTTTTTCTTTTCTGTTATTTCTGTATAGTGATGGAGGAGGATAATAACAATTGTCCTCAGGCGACTTATTGTTAAGATTTATATAAACAACAAAAAAAAAGAAAAACATTTATCGCGAGCACTTAATCTCGCTTGGGTCTCTGATGGTCGCGGAATGTGTGTATACGCGCGTTGTTAGTATAATTGCGATAGCCAAACAGGACTCTCCTTTTCGCAAACGTATATGGTTTGCATATCGAAATAAAGACACATGACTACACTATATATACCCAGGGACTCATTGAGGTAATGTATAAGGGTTTGAATAATTCGATACTTTATACGATGGTGATTGCTTTTGGTGATTTACTTGACTTGTCGAGAATTTGTGTGGGGTGGCTTGGTTGGTCGCTGTGAGTCATATTTGTCTCAAGTTCGTTAACCTAGTGTCTCTGTTTTGTAAGTTACTAGGTTCCTATAGCCAAAGATTTGCTTGTTTGGTAGGGAAAGCTTAGAGCCTTTTAACTTGGTTATAAAATTGTATGCCTTCATCTGCTTGAGAATAATATGTATTCCTGTCCAAACGTTATGGAAAGTTGAATAAATCAGTGAAATGCCATGATCTCTTAAAAACCTTGATATTAATACTTAAATTTTGATACCAAAAGCCAAAAAGCTAGTATATACGTGTATCCTTATACCCAATCTCATACTGATTTTTTTTTTTTTTAATAACCCATAAGTCACGTGCAATCAATCAAAACCCATACAAATCCATCATTACTATCTGCTTTCCATCATGGCTCTTGTATGTAGACTGCATCCTACTTCCCTATATGATATGTGCGTCTGCCATGTCTCATATGTCTATGCCCATGTGTCCATTGCTAATTTCCGGCTTTGACGCAGTGAACCATAATTGAAATTCCTCCTCATCAGTTGGCATCACCAAGTGGCTTCAACTCACCCGGTCGATCTCATTCGCCAAATAGGCTCCGTCGCGAAGTTTTCTTCTTCGACTTCTATATAATTTATACCTACCTACTAAAATGCCTGATGCTGCCGGACTGACTCTGTGGACCGTGTGGAAATCAATTAAATCTAATTCTCACGACCGAGTGACACGCCAAACTGCACATCGCACGTTGCTGTAATACACACGGCAGACGGCATACAGATGATGCATCAGCATCATCGGTATCAATATCAGCATTGCGCACTGCTGCTGCCCCATCTCGCACATCATGATCGACCTCTAGCACTTGAATCGGGAATCGCAGGCTCTGCGCAAAAGAATGTTGTAAACGCAAACTTGGAGCTTATATATTTTTCGTGTGTGTGATTGCAAGGCAATAAAATTCAAGGCACAAGGAAAAAAAAAAAGAAAAAAGTGCAACACTCAATTCACTGGCAGCGATCTTTCACAACGAACCAATCATTATGTGTCATCCTCTTTGCTCGGACACTTGCCTATACGTCGGCGTTGCCACCATCGGCTGGTCGTTCGTCGTTCGTCGCATCTCGTCGGTCGTTCACAGACTCACCAGAGAGATCGATCTCGATAATCATGCACGCAAAAAACCCGTTCACCTGAAGCCAACTACGTTATTTCGGGCAAACAGCGAAACACAATGTGTAACGCACCAGGGTAGACCGATCCAGCACTTCGTCAATGTTATAGGGTACACTAGGGTAAATGTCATAGCAATATTTTGGTCTTTTTATAGAATTTTCATAGAAACCAAGTGATGTAATGGATGACAGCATGAAGACATGAATTTTAGAAGAGAAAATCCTAATTTATTCGACTTAGGAGCAGCGTATAAAATTAATAAATTTGGTTGCGCAACAGCTCGTGGAGAGCCAGGGCCTAGTGACTAACAACTCACAGCCATTCCTGTGTGCCTAATGTTGGCAGGAATGGAGGGGACCTACAATTTTTTGCCGAGTCCGAGCGGCTAGATGAGAAGCACTCATTCATGACAAGTATACTCTTGGAGGGTTTGTCAGATCCTCGAAAGAGGCAGTACCTCGGGGAAAATATTTCTGTTTTTAGGTGGCAGTGGCTGGGAATTGAACCCAGACTTTCGGCACGATAGTCCAACGCACTATCTAACTAACCACTAACCATCACGGCACGAGGGACTACAAGGAGCAGCGTATACCTAGCTTAAAAATCAAGTAATCAGCCAAGATGGCCGAGGGACGGCCGCCATAGGAGAGGAAGACTGTGCACTAGTTGGTGCATGCAGGTGGAAAAGGACCTCAACCAACCTTACGTGCAAAACTGGAGATAGCTAGCTAGAAACCAAGCTGGCTGGAAGAAGCTTGTTGGTTGAAGCCCTGGTCCACCCCGGACTGTAGCCGTGTAGCGCCACCTTAAGTTAATCAGCCAAGATTGGGGTTAAGAACAAAAAAATTCAGAAGACGAAATTTTAAGCAAGGAGTACTGGGTCTTAAGTCGAAAGAGAACTTAAAGTTCCTATTATACTCGTAGTATAGTTGGCAGAGAATTTATTATTTAGAATTGTTATTTATATCAAATGTTTAAAGAGTCAGAAGAAGTTTGAAATCTTACGAATTCCTTAACTGAAATTTAAATCATAAAAATTTGTAACAAATTTGACACAGTGCGCTTATTTATTACAATCTCCACAAAGGCTTTGATGCAAAGATTCCTCATATCTTCACCAAATCTTACCTAACGTTACCCTAACCTGCCGCCACATTCATGAAACCAACAAGCTCAATATGAGACTCATTCGCTAACATCATCGATCTCACAAGAGAGAGCATATCACAGCAGCTTATATCGCTGTGAGACTACGCTGGCTGATGTGCAATTTAATCTCAGTGGGCCAGCCGGGAAGCTGCACAGCACAGGTGCTTCAATTTTATATTTGCCGCATGAAAACTATAGCATATTTACCTACTGGACCATCAGCAACAACAGCTAGGTTTAGAGTCGCAAAAGTCTCATAATTCAAAACTTACAATGTAATGTAGTTAAGGATTAAGGTATACGTTCAACTTAGGTATATACATAGTTCTTATTTATTATGAGGAAAAGGCGAAATTATAATAAACTATTTGATCATAGCTTATGGCTTTCAGTTGATAATATTAAGATCAGTTGATGGACAATTCGTTGTGGTAGAAGCAGCAAGATGTGAAAGATGGAAATATTTGTACTTGGCTTACACAAGTGCCAATACCTTTTAATTTGTCTTGGCCAACATATTTACATTCAGACTTTAATCTTTTTCGATTTATTAAATTTTAATAAATTTGTTCATTAAATTGCCAATATGTTTATTGCATTCAGTGTATTGTATAATGTAATAGAGAGCTGATCAAATGATATGTACAGCACAAGTCTTTAAGTTTAGTCACGTAGTAAAGCTTAGTTCGAGAGCATATAAATATTTTTAATTATATGCTTGCAATGCGTTTAAGTTTTTGAGGTAATTTAAAAATGGTAGGTGTAATGTACCTCATTTGTATTACAAAAGTAGGCACACTACAAAAACTGAGACAAATTCAGTACAGAGTTGGAAAGGTGATGTTTCTACCATCGATATCATCGAGCTGTGTTCACTTGGCCCGCAAAAGTATTATTTTTTTTTTTTGTAAGAGATGAGCATTTTTTGAACACCCTTTAACTTCTTTTTACCACTAAATTTTGAAAAATCGATTATGAAAAATGGTGGGCCAAGAGAAATTTCAAATTCAAATTTGATAAATGTTTTCAATGAGTAGTTTTTTTGGACATCGATGACCACCCTTTAATCTTTTTTGACCACAACTAGAAATATTTTTTTTTTTTTTTTTTGAAATTTTTATTTAGATTTTTTTGTATTTTCCATTATAATTTTTTTAATTTTCGAATTTTGAAAGATGAACATTGTCAAAAACTCAATTAGGGTATCTAAAATGACATGTGGCCACCATCTAAAATTTTAAACAAAATATTTTGTATCGAAAAATTGAGTTTTTCAAAATTAAAATAATAAACTTACTAAAAGGTGCTCAGGGTCTAAGAAAATTATGTAAGGACATGGAAATTATGAGAGCAAAATCTTTATAAATATGAAATACTAGATTTAAATTAGCTAAAACAAATTCTTTGATAGTTTGAGATGGAAAAAAGAAGAGTACCTTGATTTTCAATTTAATATGATTGCATAGAAAATTAAAATCGTTAGAGTGGTTTTTTAAAAATATCGTTTTTGAGATATCGAATTTTGAAAAAAAAATTGATTCTTTTTTAATTCAAAAACTTTTTTTTGAAAATTCTTATATGCAATATTTTTTAATCTTATAGTCCAGTCATATTGTATTTTTACTATGCAAATTGAGGGCTGTGGGGTAGTTTTAATTATGCCCTTCTTATATGTTGTCGGGGCTGCGGAATCCGAATCTGAGGCTTACGACTAGTTCAGAATCAATTATGAAGTAAGATATTCATGCTTTAGTACTTTAAACAATTTTTCGAAAAAAAAATTACCTCGAAAAAAAAATATAACCCCAAATTTTTATAAAAAATGCATGTTTTGTGTATATCCTTAGATTCGAATATCCATACAACGTGACATGCTAGAGCAATTTCAAGACCAGATTCAAACTCAGCGCATCAGAGACCATCAGAAAAGAATATCTAGGTGCTTGTCATAGACAGATATTAAAAATTTTCGCATAAAGAATTGACTTAGTGCTTTGGAGTGGATTTTCGAAAATAGTAAAAATACGTCAATTTTTAATTAATAAAAAACCTTAAACAGCCACTGCCACCTAAAAAAAAACAGAAATGTTCTTCCCGAGGTACTGCCTCTTGCGGGGAACTGACAAATCCTCCAAGAATATACTTGTCATGAATAAGTGCTTCTCATCTAACCGTTCCGAATCGGCAAAAAATTGTAGGTCCCCTCCATACCTGCCAATAACACGCACACAGGAATGGTTGAGAGTTGTAAGTCACTAGGCCCTGGTTCTCCACGAGCTGTTGTGCCACCCAATTTATTTATTTATTTATAAACAGAGTTATGGGAAATTGAGTATAATTTCAATCGTACTTAGATTTAATTTTCGAATAAATGGTCTTTTCAAGCCATTAGTGAAAAACTCCCAGAAAATGCATTTTTGCATAATTTTTTGCATGTTGCGTCACGAAATTTTAGTTGCAAACCTCAGATTCGGATATAGCACCCCCAAAAACATAAAAAAGGGGCAAAATCAAAACTACCTCGTAATTTGCTCTCTAAGAGCCTTTTTGAGCAAAAATTGACTGGACTTTTATTGATGGAAATTTGTATATACAAAAATTAACCTAAATCTGTTCAGGCGATAAATCAAAAATTTTAAAATTGACAAGAACTTTCAATGAGAGCTACTGATTTAATAAAGCAACTACTATCAATAGTTGTTCTTGCTCTTAGTAAATTTCTATCATTTTTGGTAGCATACAGAATAAGTTTTATAAAAATTTTAAGAGCCGTTTTTAAGAAAAAAACACAAATTTTCCTTCACGGTTAACATTTGTTACCAATAATTTTTTCGTACAAATATTTTTTTAATATCTTAAAGTAAAGAAAGTAAAGAGTTTTATAAATATTCACCATAAAGTTTTCAAAGTATTTGATTTTAACAAAAAAAAAAAGTTTTGAAAATTTTTTAAAAGTCCAAAGATAACTTCGCTGAAAAGTTTGGTTAAAAAAACTTTTTTTTTTGCTAAGAAGCGTCTGTATCAAAAAAAATATTGAAATCACAATTACAGTTTTGAACAAAATCAAAAATAATAAAATTGTTCTTTGGAGATGTACCATTAATAACCATTTTTTGAAAAGTGGTTTCCCATCCAAAGGTGGTCTTTACTGAAAGAAATTATTGAAATTTTACTTGTGATAAAGTTTAGGATTCGTGAAAAAAAAATTTCTCCAGATACAATCAAACAAGCACCAACAAAGTTGGTGGC